>CM069139.1:85891331-86168194 GCA_035221665.1 Okamejei kenojei
CGGGTGCTACACGGAGGGAAACACCACGCGGTCAGCGAGGAGATCGTGACAAACTCTGTACAGACCAGGACTGTAGTCAGTATTGAATCGGGTCTATGGTGCTGCAAGGGCGAGCACTCTACTGCGTGTGCCAACATGCCACAGTGCTAGACAATAGACAATTGAGCAGGAGGACGGCCATTCTGCCCTTCTGCCCAAGCTTCGCCATTCAATTGTGTATCATGGCTGATCTTCCCAATCAGCTACCCGTTCCTGCCTTCTCACCATATCCCCTGACCTCCGCTATCTTTATAAAGCCCCTTCTAGGGGGGGGGGGGGGCCCTTTTTGTTTTTTTCTCCTCTTGAAAGCATCCAGGAACCGGCCTCATAAGCCCTCTGAGGCACAGAATTCCAAAAAGGTTTCATAGTCTCCGTTATAAACGGCTTATCTCCATATTCTTAAACTAGTGCCCTGGCCTTGGATCCCCAACAACATCGGCACATTGTTTCCTGCTCTAGCGGGTCCAAACCTTAACATTGTGGGAAGTGTCGACATATGCACGCTACTTATTGAATATTTTAATTGTTATGAATGAATAAGTTTTGAACTGTCGAGACAGAGAAGTGGGTGGAGAAGACATAAACCCTCGGTGGAATATATTGGATGAGCTGAATGAGGAGGTAGTTGAGCGGCTACTATAACAACATTTGGACAGGCACACGGTTTAATGGGATATTGGGGCCAAGCAGGTGAGGCTTGTGAGGTTGGCTATCTTGATAGGCACGGGCATGTCTGGCCAAAAGGCTCCACGCTGTATGACGCCAGGTAATATTTTTGAAGTAACGAACAAATAAATTGCCTTTCAAACTGTTAAAAAGCAATTGCTAAGATCAAATAATGGGGTAATAAATGAGAGATTGAAAAAGGACTGATATATTAAGCGCGATGGTTGTTAAAAAAAATGACTAGGGGACATGGAAGCCCCATTTGAGATGCCCACAGGTATTATTGGACAAGGCGATCAATGTAATAACTGGATTTATATCCATATACCATATAACCATTATAACAAATTTTACAGCACGGAAACAGGCCTATCGGCCCTTCCAGTCCGCGTGCCGACATTTGTTTTTCCCTGAGTCCATTACCAGGCACTCAGACCATACCCCTCCATCCCTTCACGTCCATATTACCTAATCCACTTTACTCTGAAATTGTTAAATTCGATCCGTGCCTCCAACCACTTCTGTCTGGAAGCTCATTCCACACAGCCACCACCTCTGAGTAAAGAAGTTGCCCCTCACGTACCCCTAAACTTCTGTCCCTTAATTATCATGTCATGCCCTCTTGTTTGAATCTTCCCTTACCCTCAATGGAAAAGCTTATCACGTCAACTCTGTCTATCCGCTTTTCATCATTGTAAAGATCAGTTTTGTTAGTCGAGAGAGATGGCTTTAAGCTGTCCAGCGATAGAAATAATGGAAACGAGACGTACATTTATGTGATGCCAGTTACAAACATAATGACGGATACAGGAGTAGACCATTAGAATCAAATATATCTCCTTTCATCACAGGCTGTTCAAGAAGGACAAGTTAGTGCAATGCAATTTAAAGCACTCGATTTGGGGAATTATTGCAGTAAATGAGAAGTTGTGAATGTCATTTAACATTATTTAAAGAATTACAGGTTACGATAACCAAATTAATTGAGTACCCCGTCAGGTGAAAAAGTCGCAGTTGTGAAGGACATCCTACTGAGAATTAGTCATCGACTTGTGCCGCGTCGTGGATTAGTATCTATTTGCTTCGTCCATTACACCACCTGCGTAAAAGGTAGGGATGCTGATGTAGGAGGTAGTCCTGACCTTCAGTGGAGCTGGCTGGTTCGAGGATGGGGGCAGAGAGTGTGTGTGGGTCAAAGACACAACCCTCTGCTGAGACATGATCAGGAATTGTTCTGGAGAGCCGATTCCAAACTATTCAAATTCCGATTTGATCTAGGAACGGACGCAGGGTTATGGGTAAGAAGGCAGAGGAATGGGGTTAGGAGGGACGTGATAGATCGGCCAAGATTGAAAGACGGAGTTTTGGACTTGATGGGCCAGACGCCCTAATTCTGCTCTATCACTTGATGAACCATATGATTAACAGACCCTGATATTTGATGTCCAGTCTCTGGAAGGCAGGTTCAGCGTTCTACGCGAATTTAGAAATCATGCTGCTTGGGATAACAAGGCCCTTCAGCCCAACGTGCCCATGCTAACCAAGAACACCTCATCCATGCTAGGTCCCGCCAGCCTGCGCTTTTGGCCCATATCCTTGGAGTGCTCAGGATCTTGGAGCGCAGGAGGATTGAGGGGTGATCTTCTAGAGGTGATATAAAATCAGGAGAGGGAATAGATGCACAGAGTCTCTTGTAGAGTTTGTGAATGTGAACCAGAGGATAACAGGTTTAAGGAGAAGGGGAAAAGTTCCACCACTGGTTTGTCCACCATTAATAGGAATCTGAGGGGTAACTTTTTCACACAAAGGGCGGTGGGTGTATGGAACAAGCTGCCAGAGGAGGACTAAGCTGCAGCTGGGAATACTACCTTGCAATGTTAAAGAAACAATTAGACAGGTACATGGATAGAACGGGTTTAGAGGGATATGGGCCAAACACAGGCAGGTGGTACGAGTGGAGCTGTGCTCTGCATGGGAAAGTTGGGCTGAATGTCCTGTTTCATGTTCTATGAACTCTTTTCCTTATCCATGCACCTGTAAATAATGTCTTTGAAACTCTCTGTAGCTATGGTGCCTGGGCCTCAACTACCTCCTCTGGGTTATAGACTCAACAGGTGTACAGGTGGAGGCCATTTGGCCCATTGTTTGGTACAGGTGTCTCTCGTGAGTGGGTTTGAAGGTGTGGGGACAGTTCCAGCTGTGAGGTGGTTGACGTGTTGGAAGAGCAGTCAGCCATGTTGGCCATCTCTCTGCCTGTTGGAGTACAGTATGCGTGTTGCCCATAGCAGCCTGGAGCTACAGAGAAGCACAGGCTGCTCAAGCGCCTCAGCCATGAGCATTGTCCACCACAGTGTTGCTTCATGACCGCTGTCTCTGTCCACGCATGATACGCTCAGTAGCGACAGGAAGCTGAATGAGACATCAGGTCTACTCCGCCATTGTCAATCAGGGTCAGCTGATCTATCTCTCGCCTTCTCAAACCCCATTCTCCTGCCTTCTCCCCATAATCCCTGACCTTACTCGTCGCGAATTTAGAAGATTGCTCGGGTGGATCTATAGAAACTTTACAAAATTCTTAAGGTGGTTGGACAGGCTAGATGCAGGAAGATTGTTTCCGATGTTGGGATGTCCAGGGACAAGGGGTCACAGTGTAGGATAAGGGGAAGTCTTTTAGGACGAGATGACGAAACATGCGTTTTTCACACAGAGAGTGGTGAATTGTGAATTTCTCTGCCACAGAAGGTTGTTGAGGCGTTCGTTGGCCATATTTAAGAGGGAGTTGGATGTGGCCTTGTGGCTGCAGGATCAGGGGGTATGGAGAGAGGCAGTTACGGGATATGAGTTGGATGATCAGCATGATCATATTGAATGGCGGTGGCTGGCTCGTAAAGGGCCGAAATGGGCCTTACTCCTGCACCCGCATTTTTCTATGCTTCCTAATGTTTCAGAGACTGGGTTCGATCCTGACTCGGGGTTGCTGTTGTACAGAGTTTGCCAGATAGATTCTCCCGTGTGACGCTGCGTTGGGCTTTCCCCGGGTGCTCCGGTTTCCTCCCACGACTCCAAAGGACGTAATGATTATAGGTTTAAATTGGTTTGGTGAGAATTGTAAATTGTCGCTGTGTGAAGGATGTTTAGTTGTTAGCGGGGTTGCGGTCGGTGGCGCATCGGTGGGCCAAAGCCTGTTTACGCGCTGGTATCTCTAAACTAAACTGTAAACTAAAGTTCAAGGATGACCATTTTATATGGAGGAGTAGTGGTACGGGCAGAAAAAACTTACTGTATCTAAAATTACATTTGAGTGGATAGTTGAAGAGATTGGCTGTGCAGAGCCAAGGATAAAGAGCTGGGGAGCTGGAGACGTCACCTTTTAGGACGTCACACAAATATTGTTGGAATTATGGACATCACATGTTGCTGATATACCATTTTTCTGGATTGGTCGAGCCTGGCGCTGGAAATCTGAATACAATATTAGAAGACGTTTAAACATAGTTAGAAACATAGAAATTAGGTGCAGGAGCAGGCCATTGGCCCTTCGGCCTGCAACGCCGTTCAATATGATCATGGCTGATCATCCAAGTCAGTACTTCCTGTACCTGCTTCTCTCCATACCTCTGATCCCCTTAGCCAAAGGGCTCACATCCAACTCCCTCTTAATATTGGCCAACGAAACTGGCCTCAACGACTTCTGTGCAGAGATTCCACAAGGATTCACCACTCTCCTGTGTGGAAAACGGATTTTTATCATTTCGTCCTAAAGACTTCCCCCATTATCTCGTAAACTGTGACCCCTTGTCCTGGACTTTCCCCAACATCGGGAACAATCTTCCTGCCATCTAGCTGGTCCAACCCCTAAGAATTTTGTAAGGTCTCTATGAGATCACCCCTCAATCTGTCTAAATTCCAGCGAGTACAAGCCAAGGTCTATCCAGTTGGGGGTGGTACCTTTTTCTTTCATTGGGTCGCCTAGATTATCGGAAGGATGTCAAAAAAGAATAGAGAGAGTACAGAGGAGATTTATAGAATGTTGCCAGGGTTCCGGCAAATATGTTACAGAGAAAGAAAGGTTTTGACAAGTTAGGTTTTACTTTGGAGTGCGCAGAAGGTTAAGGGGGGTATTGGATTGAGGGTACTTTAAAATGATGAAAGGGATAGACTGAGTTGACATGGGATAGCTTTTCCCATTGAGGGTTAGGGAATGATGCAAACAAGGAGGCATGACATGAGAATTAAGGGACTGATGTTTAGGGGTAACGTTGCAGGGGGAAACTTCTTTATCAGAGGGTAGGTTGGCTGTGTGGAATGAGCTTCAGCAGAAGTTGGTGGAGGCAGGGATCGATTTTAACTATTTACAAGTTAAATGTGGATGGTTATGGACGTGAAGGGATGGCGGGGTATGCGTCTGAGTGCAGGTTAGATGGGACTAGGGGAGAAGTGACAAATGGTCGGCCCGGACTGGAAGGGCTCCGAGAGGGCTGTCTCCGTGCTGTAATTTGTGTATATGGTTATTGTTATATGCGAAGTCGTTTCTGGCCATACCGGAATCAGTTCTGGTGAACCTTCTCTGTACTCCCTCTACGGCAAGAATGGCTTTCCTCAGATTAGGAGACGTTTAATGACGAATAAATCATTTTAAGTTACCAGCCCCTGAGGTTCCTATCTCTTTTCTCTCTCACCTTAAACCCATGTCCTCTGTTTCTTGAATCCCCTGCCCAAATGTGTTTTAAATGTTGCATCCCAGCTGGTGCTTCACAATGCAGGGTGGTATGGTGGCGCAGTGGGTAGAGCAGCTGCCTCTCCAGCGCCAGACAGCTGGGTTCCATCCTGTTCGTGGGTGCTGTCTGTGTGGAGTTGGCAGGTTCTCCCTGTGAGGGTGGGCTTCTTCTGGGTGCTCTGGTTTATTCGCAATGTTCGGTTCATTGTAACCCTCTTTGAATTGAGAATGTCTGCTGTATCAGATACTGCTCAGTGACAGCCATTCAATGGGAAACGCTGGTTTTGGTTGTAATACAGCTTTGGTTGTGAAGCCAATGCGCAAACAAACTATCCTCACCCTTGACCCAGCGCGAAACAGTTGTGGCTTAAAACCTCAGTGATTCAAAAACTCGGTTTTAGTTTCGTTTAGAGGTTCAGTACAGAAAGCAAGGCCCTTCGAACCAACGAATGCTTGCACGAACAGCGATCCCCGCACATGTTAACAACTATCTACACACACATTTTCACCAAGCCAAATTAAGGTCTGTGGAGTGACATAGAAAACATAGGACAATAGGTGCAGGAGGAGGCCATTCGGCCCTTCGAGCCAGAACGCCATTCATTGTGATCTTGGCTGATCGGTCCCCAATCAATAACCCGTGCCTGCCTTCTCTCATTCCCTGATTCCGCTGGCCCCGAGTCTATCTAACTCTTCTTTTAAAGGATCTAGCGAATTGGCTCCACTGCCCTCTGTGCAGAGAATTGCACTGTATCACAACTCTCTGGGGGAAAAATGTTTTTTTTCTCCAGTTTTAAATGGGCCTCCCCTTTTATTCTCTCTAGATGTGGGCCCCTGTTCTGGGACTCCCCCATCATTAGGGAACATTTTCCCTGCATCTAGCTTTGTCCGTCGCTTTGTATCATTTATATGTTTCTATAAGATAGCCTCTCATCATTCTAAATTCCAGTGTGGGTGGGAAACCAAAGGTCGGGAGAAAACTCATGCAGGTCCGGGGAGTGAGGAGGAGAACGTACAAAACTTCCGTACAGACAGCACCCATAGTTAGGATCAAACCGCGTCCCTGGCGTTCATGACAGGGATTTCATGTAGAGTAAAGAGATTCTTCTGGCAGTTGTATAGGGTTGGTGAGACCACATCTGGAGTTATTGTGTCCAGTTTTGTCTACTCATTTGAGGCTAGGACATGCTTATTCCTACTGTGATGAGGCAGTGCAGCGTAGGTTCACGAGATTGATCCTGGGATGGCGGGGTCTGTCATTTGAGGAAAAGATTGAAATGACTTAGGCTTGTATTTCACTGAGAGTTAGAGTGATGATACAGCGGGCATCTTATAGAAACATATAAAAAATTAGAAAAGGATGGACAAGCTAGATGCAGGGAAAACTGTTACCCATGTTGGGCGAGTCCAGAACCAGGGGCCACAGTTCTTAGATACAAGGGGTGGTCATTTAAGACTGAGGTGAGAAAAAAACTTTTTCACCAGAGAATTTGTGAATTTGTGGAAATTTTTCCCCTGCCACAGAGGCTAGTGGAGGCCCAAGTCAATGGATGGATTTAAAAGGGAGAGTTGGATAGAGCTATACGTGGCTTAGTGCAGTCAATATGGGGAGAAGGAAGGCAGGGTTATTGATAGCGGCGATCAGCCATGATCATATTGAATGGCGGGTGCTGGCTCTATAGGCCGAGCCGACTTGTCCTCTCCTTGCACAGAGTTTCTATGTTTCTTGTTTTCCATGAGGCGTCAGACTGACGCATGAGCCCAAACTCCAGACAGGAGCCATGGGTGTCACACTGCATGGGAACATGCCCTTTGTGACCACTGATTTCTGAGTACCTATCAAGCAAACGTGAATGAGTATGCGTTTCAGAACAGCCAAATTTATCAGGTACTATTAACCGCTTAATTCCCCTCAAAAATAATACAGAAATGGCGGCAGGTGTGCAGCGGTAGTGTTTACTGGTCTCACAGAGCCAGAGGACCCGTTCCTTCCAGACTACGGCGCGACTGTACAGTTTGTGACGTTTCTCTCCAGTGACCACGTGGGTTTTCTCCAGTGCCCCCCTTTTCCTCCCACACTCATAATGCACAGTTGTAGGTTAATTGGCCTCTGTAATAGTTTGGAGTAGTGTTAGTAATGGATGATCGCTGCTGACGTGCGGACTCGGAGGCCTAACGCTTTCCACTATCTCTAAACTAACCCAAAACACACACTGGGACAGGTTCAATTCAACTCCTGAACCTGAACAAAACTCCAGCCTCCGACTTGTTGAAAATATTTTTGCTCACAGTTTAAAAATCAAACCAACCAACATTGTAGAGGGGATCCAGTGGTAACTTAGAATGATGACAACAGCTACAAATACTTTCACAAAACAAATTTATCCGCATGCGTTTGTCCAGCATGTTATCACAGCTAAAACAAATATCAGAGGCCAGATTCAGTCCTCAAAGGTATAAATATCTGGAGCTTTAATTATGAAGATGACCTAGATGTAAAGCATTGAAGAACCGCAGGTCTTTGTTTTCCTCCCACACTACCAAAGACGTACAGGTTTGATAGGTCATTGGCTTGGTGTAAATGTAAAAACCTAACTGACCTCCTATGTGTGTAGGATAGTGTTAAGTAATGCAGGGTCCTGGTCTGGCGCCAATAGGCCTGTTTCCACGCTGTTATCTCTAAACTAAACTAATCTAAATAAGCAGATAAATGGAATTCAAAATTGTAACAGCAATAATCTTTTGCATTTCTAATGAGAAGTGGAAATCCACATCGTATTCCTGATTACAACATAGCTTTTCTCCTTGTCCTAACCACATCCTATCTGGAAGAAAACATACCATATTTTACAAGGATGTTGACAGTCTCTCGATGTTCTGAGCTATAGGCAGAGGCTTGAAACATAGAAACATAGAAAATCGGCGCAGGAGGAGGCCATTCGCGGCCCTTCGAGCCAGCCACCGCCACATTCATAGTGATCATGGGCTGATCAGTACCCCTATCAATAATCCGTGCCTGCCTTCTCCCCATATCCTTGACTCCACTAGCCCCTCAAGCTCTATCTAACTCTCTCACAACTTAAATCCATCCAGTGACTTGGCCCTCCACTGCCCTCTGTGGCAGGAGAACTTCCATAAATTCACAACTCTCTCGGGGAAAAAGTTTTTTTCTCACCTCAGTTTTAAATGGCTTTCCCCTTTATTCTTAGACTGTGGGCCTCCCTGGTTCTGGTACTCGCCCTAGGAGGATGAGGGGTGATCTTATAGAGGTGATAAAAATAATGAGAGGAGTAGATCGGGGTAGTAGCATGCACAGAGTCTCTTGCTCAGAGCAGGTGAATCGAGGACCAGAGGACATAGGTTAAGGTGAAGATTTAATAGAATCTGAGGCGGGCTGGCAAACCATTTACACAAAGGGTGTGTTGGGTATATATGGAACGAGTTTAGTTCCGTTTAGAGATACAGCACGGAAAACAGCCTTCAGCCCACCGAGTCCGTGCCGACCAGCGATTCCCGCACACTAACACTATCCTACACACACACTAGGGACAATTTACACCATCTACCAAGCCAACGTAACTGCACTCCTGCACGTCTTATGGAGTGTGGGAGGAAACCGAAGATCTCGGAGAAAAACCCACGCGGTCACAGGGAGAACGTACAAACTCACATACAGACAGCATCATCCGTTGTCAGGATCAAACCCAGGAGGTCTCTGGCGCTGTAAGGCAGCAACCCCACCCCAACCGTCACCCAACGTTGCTGAGAGGTAGAGAGGCTGGTAAGTTGAGGCAGGTAGTTGAGGCAAGTTGAGTGCAGGCAGTTGAGCAGGCAGTTGAGGCAGAGTAGTTGAGGGAGGCAAATTGAGGCAGGTAGTTGAGGCAGAGGCAGAGTGAGGCATGTATTTGAGGCAGTTGAGAGATGGCAGGTTGTTGAGGCAGGCAGTTGAGGGAGGGTTTTTTTTAGGGGGTAGTTGAGAGTGTTAGTTGAGGCAGGTAGTGAGGCAGGCAGTTGTGGCAGCAGTTGAGGAGTCGAGTCAGTGAGGAGGTACTTGTAGGTGGACAGTTGAGGGCAGGTAGTTGTGCAGTTGAGGCAGTTGAGGGCAGGCAGTTTGTGGCAGTTGAGGCAGGCAGTTGAGTGTCAGGTTAGTCTGAGGCAGGCGTTGAGCAGGCTAGTTGATGGCAGAGTTGAGGCAGGGCAGTTGAGGGCAGCGTTGAGGCAGGTAGTGATGCAGTTGAGGCAGGTAGTTGTAGGGCAGTTTGAAGGCGGCAGGTAGTTGAGGCAAGTTGAGGCAGGTAGTTGAGGCAGTAGGTGAGGCAGTTTGAGGCAATTTGGGGCAGGCAGTTGAGGCAGTTGAGGCAGGCGGGGTGTTAGGTTTTGAGGCGTTGAGGCAGGTAGTTGAGGCAGGTAGTTGAGGCAGGTAGTTGAGGCAGTTGAGGCAGGTAGTTGAGGCAGTTGAGGCAGGTAGTTGAGGCAGGTAGTTGAGGCAGGTAGTTGAGGCAGTTGAGGCGGCAGGGTAACAGTTGAGGAGCAGTTGAGGCAGGCAGTTGAGGGCAGTTGAGGCAGTTTGATGGCTAGTTGAGGCAGGGCAGGCAGGCAGTTCTAGCAGGCAGTTGAGGCAGGTTGAGGCAGGCAGTTGAGGCAGTTGAGGCAGGCAGGCAGTTGAGGCAAAGGAGGCAGTTAGGGCAGGCAGTTGAGTTTAGTAGGCAGTTGATGCAGTTGGGCAGGCAGTTGAGGCAGGACAGTTGAGGCAGGCAGTTGGCAGGTAGCTTGGGCAGTTGAGGCATAGTTGAGGGCAGGCAGGGCAGTTGAGGCATTAGCAGCAAGTGCAGGAGAGCAGTAGTTGAGTGCAGGTAGTTGAGGCGCAGGTTAGAGGCAGGTTGAGGCAGGCAGTTGAGGCAGTTGAGGCAGGCAGTTGAGGCAGGTAGTTGAGGCAGGTAGTTGAGGCAGGTAGTTGAGGCAGGCAGTTGAGGCAGGCAGTTGAGGCAGGTAGTTGAGGCAGTAGGCAGTTGAGGGCAGGTAGTTGAGGCAGTTGAAGGAGTAGTTGTGAGGCAGTTGAGGCAGGTAGTTGAGGCAGGCAGTTGAGGCAGTTGAGGCAGGCAGTTGCAGGCAGTTGAGGCAGTTTGAGGGCAGGTAGTGCGAGGCATGCGCAGTTGACGGCAGGTAGTGAGGCAGGTAGTTGAGGCACGCAGTTGACAGGGCATTGAGGCAGGTAGTTGAGTGCAGTTGGAGGGCAGTAGAGAGCAGGCAGTTGAGGCATGTAGTTGAGGCATGTTTGAGGCAGGCAGTTGAGGTCCAGCAGGTAGTTGAGGCAGTTGAGTGAGGCAGGTTGAGGCAGGTAGTTGAGGCAGTTGAGGCAGTTGAGGCAGGCAGTTGAGGCAGGCAGTTGAGGCAGTTGAGGCAGGTAGTTGAGGCAGGTAGTTGAGGCAGGCAGTTGAGGCAGTTGAGGCAGTTGCAGGGCAGGTAGTTGAGGCAGGTAGTTGAGGCAGTTGAGGCAGGTAGGTAATTGAGGCAGGCAGGTTGAGGCAGGAGGCAGGTAGTTGAGGCAGTAGTTGAGGCAGGTTTGAGGCTGCAGGCAGTTGAGGCAGGTAGTTGAGGCAGGCAGTTGAGGTAGTTGAGCAGGGCAGGTTTGAGGCAGGTAGTTGAGGCAGGTAGTTGAGGCAGCAGGTAGAGGCGGAGGCAGTTGAGGCAGTAGTTGAGGCAGGCAGTGAGGCAGGCAGTTGAGTTTGAGGCAGGGTAGATTGAGGGCAGTTGAGGCAGGTAGTGAGGACAGTTGAGGCAGGTACAGTTGAGGAGGCAGGTAGTTGAGGCAGTGAGCAGTGAGGCAGCATAGTTGAGGCAGCAGGCAGTGAGGCAGGCAGGCAGTTTGAGGCAGGTAGTTGAGGCAGTAGTTGAGGCAGTTGTTTGAGGCCCAAGTATGAGGCAGTTAGGCGGCAGTTGAGGCAGTTAGTTGAGGTAGTTGAGGCAGGTGAGCAGTTGAGGCAGGTATTGAGGCCGTAGTTGAGGCAGGCAGTTGAGGCTCAGTTTGAGGCAGGTAGTTGAGGGCAGGAGGCAGGCAGTTGAGCAGCAGCAGTTGAGCAGGCAGTTTAGGCAGTAGTAGAGCAGGCAGTTGAGGCAGCAGGTAGTTGAGAGCAGGTAGTTGAGGCAGGTGAGGTTGAGGCAGTAGTTGAGTTGAGGCAGGGTTTGAGCAGGTAGTTGAGGGTATTAGCAGATTGAGGCAGGCCAGGCAGAGAGTCGCAGGTAGGCAGTTGAGGCAGGCAGTTGAGCAGGTTGAGGCAGGTAGTGAGGCAGGTAGTTCAAGGCAGTTGAGGCAGGTAGTAGAGCAGGCAGTGACAGGCAGGATAGTTGAGGCAGGCAGTTTTGAGTAGCCAGGTAGTTGAAGCGCAGGTAGTTAGGCAGTAGTAGAGGCCAGGTAGTTGAGGCAGGTTGAGGACAAGGTAACTTGCAGTAGTTCGATGCAGTAGTTAGTTGAGGCAGGTAGAGTTGAGGCAGGCAGTTGAGGCAGGCAGAGGCAGGTAGTTGACGCAGGGTAGAGGCAGTTGAGGCAGCAGGCAAGTTGAGGCAGGTAGTGAGGCAGCAGGTAGTTGAGGCAGGTAGTTTGAGGCAGTTTGAGGTAGGTAGTTGGAAGGCAGGCAGCTTGAGGCAGTTGAGGCAGGAGGCAGTAGTGCAGGTTGAGGCAGGTATTGAGGCAGGTAGTTGAAGGCAGTTTGAAGCAGTTGAGGCAGGCAAGTTCTGAGGCAGAGGCAGGAAGTTGAGGCAGTTGAGGCAGGTAGTTGAGGCAGTTGAGGCAGGTATTGAGGCAGGCAGCAGGCATATTTTGATGGCAGTAGTGAGGCAGGCAGTTGAGGCAGTTTGAGGCAGTTGAAGCAGTAGTTGAGGCAGGTTTGAGGCAGGTATTGAGGCAGGCAGCGGGCAGTTGAGTTGGGCAAGTAGGGCCAGGTAGTTGAGGCAGTTGAGGCAGCAGGCAGGTAGAGCTAGCTTGAGGCAAGTAGGAGGCAGGTAGTTGAGACCAGGCAGTTGAGGCAGGTAGTTGAGGCAGTTGAGGCAGGCGAGTTGAGGCAGTTGAGTGCAGGCAGTAGTTGAGCAGTGTGAGGCAGCAGGCAGTTGAGGCAGGTAGTGAGGGCAGGACACATTTGAGGCAGGTAGTTGAGGCAGGTAGTTGAGCAGGTAGTTGAGGCAGGCAGGTTTAGTTGAGGCAGGCAGTATTGAGGCAGGTAGTTGACAGGCAGTTGAGGCAGGCAGGTTGAGGCAGTTTGAGGCAGGCAGGTTGATTGAGGAGGCAGTTAGTTGAGGCAGGCAGTGAGGCAGGTTGTTGAGGCCGGCCGTTGAGGCAGGTAGTTTGAGGCAGCTGAGCATTTGAGGCAGGCAGTTGAGGCAGGTAGTTGAGGCAGGTAGTTGAGGCAGTTGAGGCAGGCAGTTGAGGCAGGTAGTTGAGGCAGGTAGTTGAGGCAGTTGAGGCAGGCAGTTGAGGCAGGTAGTTGAGGCAGGCAGTTGAGGCAGGTAGTTGAGGCAGGTTTAATGTTTTTGGGAGGCGGATAGTTATGAGGCCAGTTTAGCAGGCAGGTTGAGGCAGGTAGAGGCAGGCCAGTTGAGGTTAGGTAGTTTGAGTCAGTTAGGCAGGTAGAGGCAGTCATGAGGCAGGCAATGTGAGGGCCAGGTAGTTGTTGAGGCAGGCAGTTGAGGCAGGCAGTTGAGGCAAGAGCAGTTGGGCAGGCAGGCAGTGAGGCAGGCACTAGTTGCAGGACAGTTGAGCAGCAGTTGAGATGAGGCCAGTTGAGGCAGGTTGAGGAGGTAGTTGAGGCAGTTGAGGCAGGTAGTTGAGCAGTAGGGGAGGTAGTATGAGGAGCCGTAGTTTGAGGCCAGTTGAGGCAGGTAGTACAACATTTAAGACCTACATTATAAACACTTTGAACAGGTACATGGACAGGACAAGTTTAGAGGGGCATGGACCAACCGGGGACAGGTGGGACGTGTAGCTGGGACATGGTAGTCGGTGTGGGCAAGTTGGGGCTAAGGGCCAGTTTCCACTTTGTATCACTCTATGACACCTTCACTGAATCAGCTTTTTTGTATCAAAATATAAGTGGTGCCCTGCTCCGTCCATGGAATAGCAAATTTAGGTGAGGTGTAAATGTACAGATGTAGGCAAGCATTGGTATTTGTGTTGAAAGATAAAGTTAAATAAAAATTATAGACTGTTTCACTATTGGTGATTAAGAAATGTGTTCAACAGAAAAGAACCAAGCTCGAAAACAAGACACAGAGTGCTGGAGTAACTCAGCGGGTCAGGCAGCATCTGTGGAGAACATGGATAGGTGACGTTTCACAGAGTCTGGAGTTAACTCAAGCGGATCAGGCAGCATCTGTGGAGAACATGGATAGGTGACGTTTCACAGAGTGCTGGAGTAACTCAGCGGGTCAGGCAGCATCTGTGGAGAACATGGATAGGTGACGTTTCACAGAGTGCTGGAGTAACTCAGCGGGTCAGGCAGCATCTGTGGGGAACATGGATAGGTGACGTTGTGGGTCAGGACCATTCTTCAGACTGGAAGTTGTCAAATACTTCTTATGTGGTTGAGTAACTCAGCATGTCAGGCAGCATCTCTGGATCTCCAATCAATAACCCGTACCTGCCTTCTCCCCATATCCCTTGAATCCACTAGCCCCTAGAGCTCTGTCTAACTCTCTGGGTGAAAACGTTTTTTCTCACCTCAGTCTTAAATGGCCTCCCCTTTATTCTAAGACTGTGGCCCCTGGTTCTGGACTCGCCCAACATTGGGAACATTTTGCCTGCATCTAGCTTGTCCAGTCCTTTTATAATTTTATATGTTTCTATAAGATCCATGATACCCAATCAGTGGACTCCCAGGTAATGTGAAATTGGGACAAGTTGCCTTTAGAAACTCAGCAAAAGTAGTTCCCGTTCCACATAATGACTTAGGTCAGATGGGCCAGAGGACTCCTGAAATGACTCATGGATCGTGTACACTAATGTAAAAAGTCACAACTGTGGCCGAAACCTTCTGTTACCCACGAGCTCCAAATTCTTATCCAAGCTGGGCAGGCCCGCTGTGGAACGGGGAGAGGGGAGCCAGCCGCTGGGAAGGGGGTGGAGGATGCTGGACAAAGGGGCGGTGAGGAGGAACCACAGCAGTCTTATCTTCTGTGCCCTCGTTGTCGGCAGCGGGAGGCGTCCCCAGGCCACGAAGGCTGAAGGTAGCCGGGCGTGGAAAGGGACGACGGTCAAAACTGGACGATCCAGATGGAGGGGACGGCTGCAACGGGCCTTTATGGGACTGCGACGTGGCGTCAGAACCTGGTGACTTTTGCCTACGGACCCAGTGGACTGTTTCAATGCATTATGTGCAGAACCAGGGATTGTACATCCCAATGTTGGGTGAGTCCAGAACCAGGGGCCACAGTCTTAGAATAAAGGGGAAGCCATTTAAGACTGAGGTTAGAAAAACCTTTTTCACTCAGAGAGTTGTGAATTTGTGGAATTCCCTGCCACAGAGGGCGGTGGAGGACAAGTCACTGGATGGATTTAAGAGAGAGATAGACAGAGCTCTAGGGGCTAGTGGAATCAAGGGATATGGGGAGAAGGCAGGCACGGGTTATTGATTGGGGATGATCAGCCATGATCACAATGAATGGCGGTGCTGGCTCGAAGGGCCGAATGGCCTCCTCCTGCTCCTATTGTCTATGTTTCTATGTTAAACCCAGTGCTCATTGTACATAGCCATTATGTACATAACAGCGACTGCAATAATCCCCAATGCTCATTGTGGAATTCATTGCCACAGTTGGCGGCGGAGGCCAAGCCATTGGGTATTTTTAAAGCGTAGATAGATAGAGTCTTGATTAGTAAGGTTATAGACAATAGACAATAGGTGCAGCAGTAGGCCATTCGGCCCTTCCATCCAGCACCGCCATTCAATGTGATCACGGCTGATCATCCCCAATCAGTAGCCCGTTCCTGCCTTCTCCCCATATCCCCTGACTCCGCTATTTTTAAGAGCCCTATCTAGCTCTCTCTTGAAAGCAGTTGTCAAATCAGTTATTGAGTAATCAAATGTTATCAGTTACCAAATATTACAGGAAGAAGGCAGGAGAATGGGGTTGAGAGGGAAAGATAGAATGATGGAGCAGACTTGACGGGTCATCTGATCTGTGTGCAATAAAAGTAACTGACTGTACATGTGATAATAAGGGAGCCATTGAATAATTGAACCTATTGATCGCAGGACCACAGTGTGGGTTTGCCCAGAAGCATCACTTTAGCACATGTTGTCATGTGGGACGTGCAACAATAAAACACTCCTGACTCTTGAGGCTGATTGAATTTCTGATGTGGTCTCTTAAGATTAAGATCTGCTTTGGTCCTTGGTTTTCCAAAAGTCAAAATCAAGCCAATGGCCAATCTTGACAAGAGGAAAATTTACTGGCCTTTTATCGGGAAAAAACTCCACGTAAATTAATTTATTAACTCACAATATTGGTGTCAAGCAATGTTAATGGAAGGGCTGCACAGCTGCCAGCGTTTGCTTTGCTTCTGAGACTTCCACTAATGGACAAGTTAGAGGAAGGACTCAATTATTTCAAGTATCTGAATCAAACTCCATTAGATGTTTATACTTGCGGTTTCTATTAACAAACCTATCAAGTTATTTCCTGAGAGGTGCATGAATATTTTCTTAATAGGACGCATGTTTCAAAAGGCTAATAAAGTTAAAATCACCAGATGAATAGCATAGAAACATGGAAAAATAGGTGTAGGAGTAGGGGCTTCGGGCCTTCGAGCCAGCACCACATCCGTTCCTGCTTTTTCCCCCTTATTCCTTGATTCTGTTAGCCCTAAGAGTTAAATGTAATTCTCTCTTGAAAACATCCAGTGAATTGGCCTCCACTGCCTTCTGTGGCAGAGAATTCCACAGATTCACAACTCTCTGGTTGAAAAACAAACTCCTCGCATCCTTCTAGATTCCAGTGAATATAAGCCCGGTCGACCCATTCTTTCATCGTGTGTCAGCCCCGCCATCCCGGGATTAACCCGGTGAACCTACGCTGCACTCAACATCATCAACAAGTAGAGTACACAAGACCAAGAGGGACCTGTTGGGTCCCTGCCACACGGGAGGCCTGGTACCCCAAGGCAACCCATTCCCCAACGCTATATTCCACCACTCACCCATAGAGGCTGCCATTGTATGATGCTGGTAAATTCCAGTGAATACCAGCCCAGTCGACCCATTCTTTCATCATATGTCAGTCCCTATAATGTTTTAGAGTCCATTATAAAAAACTAGGTTACGGCATACTTAGAAGTTCATGATCAAATTAATGATAAAAGACCAGACTGATTCCTGGGATGTCAGGACTGTCTTATGAAGAAAGACTGGATAGACTCGGTTTATACTCTCTGGAATTTAGGAGATTGAGGGGGGATCTTATAGAAACATACAAAATTCTTAAGGGGTTGGACAGGCTAGATGCAGGAAGATTGTTCCCGATGTTGGGGAGGTCCAGGACAAGGGGACACAGCTTAAGGATAAGGGGGAAATCCTTTAAGACCGAGATGAGAAAGACTTTTTTCACACAGAGAGTGGTGAATCTGTGGAATTCTCTGCCACAGAGGGTAATTGAGGCCAGTTCGTTGGCCATATTTAACAGGGAGTTGGATGTGGCCCTTGTGGCTGAAGGGATCAGGGGGTATGGAGAGAAGGCACGTACGGGATACTAAGTTGGATGATCAGCCATGATCATATTGAATGGCGGTGCAGGCTCGAAGGGCCGAATGGCCTACTCCTGCACCTATTTTCTATGTTTCTATGTTTAAAATAGGTTGAAGTCAGCATGGCTTTGTGAAGGGGAGATCTTGCCTGACAAATCTGTTGGAATTCTTTGAAGACGTAAATAGCAGGACAGACAAAGGAGAATCAGTAGATGTTGTTTACCTAGATTAATCATAATCATAAACGTTTTCCCCCAGAGAGTTGTGAATTTGTGGAGTTCCCTGCCACAGAGGGCAGTGGAGGCCAAGTCACTGGATGGATTTAAGAGAGAGTTGGATAGAGCTCTAGGGGCTAGTGGAGTCAAGGGATATGGGGAGAAGGCAGGCACGGGTTATTGATTGGGGACGATCAGCCATGATCACAATGAATGGCGGTGCTGGCTCGAAGGGCTGAATGGCCGCCTCCTGCGCCTATTTTCTATGTTTCTATGTCCCTGAGCTGCGTGTTGTTTTATGAGTTTGATGCAAAAGTATCTGTCTTCTGTAGCATGATGTAAAACGATCATAATAAATGCTTTGCTGTATTGTTGATGCGGGGAATGGCTGTGGGGAGAAGGCAGGCAGGGGAATAGATCAGCCATGAATGAATGGTGCAGACTCGATGGGCCGAATGGCCTAATTATGGCCTTTTGTGATGAATGTTGGAGGTCCTTGAATCGTTTGAAGCTGCATTGCAGCGACACTTCAGGGGACAAGTAGAGACATTCCTCAGAGTCTTTGGAGCTTTAGAAATTCCCTGTGAGTTCAGACATGTGCTCAGCGCATAATGGGTCAATGTTCACGAATGAAGGATTTGAGTCCTTTATTGCAGCATCTGCTGTCTCTGACTATACTTTTGTAGACACAATGGTTAGATGTCTCGTGCAGGTCAGATTCAGGTCAGTGGTGCTGCCAACGAAAGTATTTACAGTCAGAGCCTTTTCCCCGGGGTGGGAATATCCAACACTAGAGGCCATCGCTATAAGGTGAGAGGGAGAGTTTAATGGGGATGTGCGGGGCAAGTTTTCTTCACACAGCGGGTGGTGGGGACCTGGAATCCATTGCCTGGGGTGGTGGTGGAGGCCGATATGATTGTGCATTTAAGAGGCTTTAAGATCTCTGTGTCTCCCGCTCCCCTGACTCTCAATCTGAAGAAGGGTCTCGACCCAAAATGTTACCCATTCCTTCTCTCCAGAGATGCTGCCTATCCCGCTGAGTTAGTCCAGCATTGTGTGTCTATCGTTTACATAGACACATGAAAATAGATCATGGACGGGCAAATGAGATCAGTTCAACCTGGGATTCACGTACAGCATAGACCTTGCGGGCCGAAGGGCCTGTTCCTGTGCTGTATTGTCCTACGTTCTATTTCAATATTAAGAATGAGAGTAAAACAGCTTATTGATGGAGATAGTCATCACCGATATCTTGACAGGGAAACATACGGCTGCTCCTTGCCTGTTGCTGGGCCTAAACTCTGGAATCCTATCACCAACGCCAATGTCAGAAGTCCGTTCACCACATTCTCCGCAAGTGTTGACAGCACTGAAAATGCCCCGACCCTGAAATAATAAAAACACTTCAAAAGCTCTCACCTTTGATAGCCACCTGTTTACTCAAGATGTTGCTGAAAGACAGTCAGCCAAGCGGCCTGGGATGGGTGAAAGTCGTATGGACTTCACGCAGGTAAAACATAACCATGTGGTAGCTGATGTGACGTGTAGGTTCTGGTAATGAACATCCACTGTTGATAGCGATGTGCAGTGTGGTCGCTCACCTCTTGTTACTGCACTTGCTCAAGCGCCACGAGTACTATTACTAAAGCATCATTTACTATTACTAAGCATCATTGAATCTTTCATCTTTCCGCTGGCTGGACAGTATACAACAAAAAAAAAAGCTTTGAACTGTACCTAGGTATATGTGATAATAATAAACTAAACTTTCAGTCTCTCTCCTCCTATTCCTGGAAATGGGGAACTCTAGAGTACTACACGTACGCCCAGTCCTGCGTTGATGGCGCCAAAGTAGAGGTGGTCGAAAACTTTAAATTCCTCGGAGTCAATATCACCACCAACTTCTCCTAGGACCACCCTTATAGATGCAATGACCAAAGAAAGCACACCGACAACCTCTACTTCCTCAGAAGGCTTAGGAGGTTCAGCATCTCCTCCAACTCTCACAAAACGTTCTACAGATGCACCATAGAAAGCATTTTATCAGGATGCATCGCAGCTTGGTTTGGGGACAGCTCCGTCCAAGACCGCAAGGAATTGCAGCGAATTGTGGACGCAGCCCAGACCATCACACAAACCAACCTCCCTTCAATTCACTCCATTCATACCTCACGCTGCCTCGACAAGGCCAGCAGCATCATCAAGGACCAGTCTCACCCCGGCCACTCCCTCTTCTCCCCTCTCCCATCAGGCAAGAGGTACAGAAGTGTGAAAACGCACACCTCCAGATTCAGGGACAGTTTCTTCCCAGCTGTCATCAGGCAACTGAACCATCCTACCACCAACTAGAGAGTGGTCCTGACCTCCCATCTACCTCATCGGAGACCTTAAATCAGACTTTTGAGGACTTTATCTTGCACCAAATGTCTTTCCCTTTATCCTGTACCTGTACAGTGCGGGCGGCTCGACTGTGATCATGTCTAGTCTCGCTGCTGACTGGATGGCCCCATAGCAGAAGCGTCCAAGCTGGAAACTGGGCGTATCCGCAGCTCATTCTGCTACCACCATCATCTATTGCGACAAGCGACACCTTCCCACTGATTGTCGCCGGAAGCTCGCGTCCTTTTCAGGACGGACGATGACAGCGATGTCAACATTTGAAACATGGGAGACGGACAGGAAAGACGAAAATGCTGTCTCGACAGCAAGCAACAAAAAAGCTTTTCACTGCACCTCAGTTCACGTGACAAGAATAACATACAGCTAAAAAATAAACAAAGGTGATCATGTCTACCACGATTTGCAAGACTCTCAATAAAATCACAGGCGATCGTTTATTAAAATGAAGTTTATTCTGAATATTTGTTCATTTTGCGGAGGTTATAAAAGTGCAGACGTCTACTCACAATGATACCTTTCAGCCGTTATAATCTATTGATAATCAGTCACAGATAAATCAGGCCATAGAAACTTTAGTGTTAAAAGAATGTACCAATAGCTTTCATTAAAAAAAAAATCCTACAATTCTACATTTCAAATGTAAACCGCATGTTTCAATGTTGGTGTTGGTCTTGTTACCGGCTCTCCCACTTTTATCCTTGCACGGAGGCAGCTTTGCTAAGAATGGGGACAGTCCCAAGCACACGACCTACGGCTGGGAGCGGAGCAGGTGAAGGGAGGGGATTGCCGCTCTGCAGGCTCACGGCATCAGCCAGCGTCTCTGTAAATAAACTATCGCTGATCAGGGCGGCAGGCAGCTCCTTCTAGGGAAGAGGGGAGTAGATACACAGCAGCTTGCAGCAATGCGACAACCACCCAGCCACGCTTTAGTAACAGATGGAGGATGGGATGCAAACTCCAATGCGGGTTTAAGTCACACTAGACAGTATGTTTGCTAAAGGTTATCAACACTGGACATTTACTGCGGACAGTATTGGTAGTGCATGGTTACAGCTTATTCTCACCATTTGAAAGGAAAGGTGGTCTTCACGGATATTATGCTGGAGTAAACATATAAACAACACGGTACCTTAGCCTCGGTGAACCCTCAACCTTACCACATGGGGATATGATGGACACCTGAACACTTACTATCACACTGTGCACTGGCAACCTTGCAGAGGAGGGAGTTTCCTGAGGTTTAAATAAAATCTTTGACATGTTTAAGAGAAACACCAAATTGCGGCCTTTCTGTCAAAGTGCAGGGCCTTCTCTCGGGTTTGGTTTAGTCGCTGTTTTAACATCGGACTGAATTATATTCCATATTGGCTCCTCTCGCGGTGAAGTCCAAAGCACCAGCCCTGCGAGGAGGTCCGATTTAAATCACCTTCCACTGCATGATACTCATGTCCTTCCCGCCGGTGGACACCAGCTGGCTGTCGTTGTGCAGGAAACTCACGCTGGTCACGTGGCTGCTGTGTCCAACGTACATGTAGCCCAGAGCCTGCAAAGACAAGCAACATTCTGTTTCTGTGCAGGAAGCATCGGATGGCAAAGATAGACACACAGTGCTGGAGTAACTCAGCAGGTCAGGAGATCTCTGGAGAAAAGGAACAGGTGACGTTTCGGGTCTGACGGACGATTCCAACCCGAATCGTCATCTAGTCCTTTTCTCCAAAGATTCTGTGTATATTTGATTAGTACCGGTGTCAAAGGTTACGGGGAGAAGGCAGGAAATTGGGGTTGAGAGAGAAAGATGGATCAGCCGTGATCGATTGGCGGTGTAGATGGCCTAATTCTTTGTCTAACGGTTCTCTTGGGCGTCAAATTTGCACAAACAAAGGACATTGTTACCTCTGTGTAAAGAACCATTGGTGAGCAGTTAATTAGGTACAGCCTGTGACAAGGACTTAAACACATTCCAATCCTGTCTGAAGAAGGTTCGCAGTGATCTAACACAACAGTATATAAATGAATCAGTGTGAGGAAGGGTCTCGACATGAAACGTCACCCATTCCTTCTTGCCAGAGATGCTGCCTGTCCCGCTGAGTTACTCCAGCATTGTGTGATCTAGTATGAAAATGAAGATAGAAGCAAAACGCTGGAGTAACTCAGTGGGACAGGCAGCATCTCTGGAGAGAAGGAATGGGTGACGTTTTGGGTCAAGTCCTTCTTCAGGAAAATAAATTAACATGTCCGTGCCAAACAGGATGCCAAGACCATCTCTTATCTGCCTGCACATAATCCACACGCCTCCGTTTCCATGTGCCTATCCAAAAGTCTTAAACGCCACTCTGGTACCTGCTTCCTCCACCAGCGTCTTCCAGGCACTCACCTGCCTCTGTGTAAAACACCTGCCCGGCACATCTCCATTACACGTTCTGTGACTATTCTTCCTGCTTCTACCGAATGGGCCTGTCCCACTTGGTGTAATCACGGCCTGTCCCACTTACGCAATTAATTTCGGCGACTGCCGGCACCCGTCAGAGTCGCAGCAGGTCGCCGAGAATTTTCAACGTGTTGAAAATCCAGCGGCAACCAGAAAATCTAGTGGCGACCAGGCATGTCGCGGGATGAAGCCTGCACGGTCGTGAGTAGTCGCCCAAAGAGTCGTACCTTTTTCTGATCGCCGCTGGACTTTCAACACATTGACAATGATCGGCGATTGCCGCGACTAGGACGGGTGCCGAAAAAAATCGTGTAAGTGGGACAGGTCCTTAAATGTTTTTCTGGCCCATTGTGAGTTGCGTGGACTAGGACTCAAACAACAGTGGCAACGGTTTTATCCAGGGTGGGGAAGGTCCTAGAGGGTGAAGTGTGTGTTAATATCAAGACAAGGGCTTTGTGAAACTCCTCGTACCCTGGCCTGGGAACAGGGACAGGCAAACAGATGCACTTTGCCAAAGTCATCGCCTGTTGATAGAAGTTTCTTATCGTTTGATCTGCACACGGCATTGATGTCCGTACCATCCGACCCTTCTGGCCAAACTCCTGAAACACAACAGAGAGAAAATGACTGCAAGTTACAGGGTGCAAAGGTCCAACCTCATCTTCGGTATTTAATTTAGTTTAGTTATTATTCGTACCTGTATTGAGGCACAGTGAAAAGCTTTTGTTTGTGTTCGAACCAGTCAAAGAAAGGACTACACATGATTACACCAAGTATACAGTTAAAGGACACAACATTCGTTACCTGTGAACTGGGCTGTGCAATGGCGCAGTGGTTGAGTTGCTGCCTCACAGCGCCAGGGACCTGGGTTCGATCCCGAGTTCAATCCTGACCACGGGTGCCGTCTGTACGGAGTTTGTACGTTCTCCCCCCGACCACGCGGGTTTACTCCGAGATCTTCGGCTTCCTCCCACACTCCAAACACATGTAGGTTTGTAGGTTAATTGGCATCGGTAAAATTGTAAACCGTCCCTGGTGTGTAGGATGGTGTTAGTGTAGGGGATCGCTGGTCGGTGCGGACTTGCTGGGCTGAAGGGCCTGTTTCTGCGCTGTATCTCTAAACTAGGTATGTTACAAAACTTACCTTGAGCAGCGCTGCAGTTCTGCCGCTCCCCGCGTGCGCGACTTTGGCGCCCTTCAGAGGGGGACGGGTTTAAAGTGCCGTTTTTCCACAGACTGGGCAAATCGATCCGTGTCGGGCGATTTCATTGCTGAAGAAAAATCGCTCCGACATTTCATTCATGAAGGTTTTTTTTAAATTACGCTAGATCATTTATCAGCTAGAGTAATTTAAAAATCATCTTCTAAAGCCGTGAGCGCCGACAACGGGAAGGATTTTACGTAGGGGAGAAAATAAAGTGCACAGTTTATTTTTACATTGAAACTTGGTTTTTAGGAAGCCTTTCATCACATTTTCATGTTGCGAAATGGGGACAAAAAAAATGTATGAACTGGCAGTGTTTTTCATGCCAACTTCACCGCAAACCGCAACGTTCTAATCCACCGCATTCCACTAAAACCCACTCGCAAGTTGATTTAAATGGCCATTAATTTACGGGAATTAAACACTAAATTCCTTCCATTTGGCCTATAAATTCATGAAAATTCATGAGATTTAAAAATCATGTTATATTGTGAATTATTGTGTGAATGTTATTTGGACACTTAGGCAATTTAAAAATGTTTATCTTTTCTTAAGAAATGGATAGATGTTTAGATTTAGTAATTGAATTTTGTAATTAGCTACAATTAGGTAACTAACTAATTATATGCTTTAATTTCAGGTCATCCAAGTAAGATTGTTTCATATTTGTTTCAGAATGCTTCAATCTATAACAACTGAAAATTTCATTCAGTTCTCTTAATTTTTAAGAAAGTTACGGGCTTTTGACTGTCCTAGATCACAAGCTTTTGTGTTAAGAATCGAAAGGCAATGGGGAACAAGATGCTAATTTCCGAGTATGAAAATGGCCATAACCTTTTTAATACTGAAGATATGAAAGTGAATTAGGTGTCAAATTAAACTTATTTTTATGCTTTATCTGATGGGATAAATTGCAGACTTGATTTTTGTAACATTGCTATCTAAACTAGACTCACTTATTGTTCTTACCTGAAATGAGGCACTGTGAAAAGCTTTTTTGTTGCGTACTATTCTATTAAAGAAAATACTATACATGATTACAATCTAGCCATCCACAATGCATACATAACGCATTTAATATTGAGGTCTGATAACGTGTGATCAAAGATAGTTCTAAGGTCTCCAATGAGGTGGATGGGAGGTCAGGACCACTTTCCCGTTGGTGATAAGATGGTTCAGTTGCCTGATGACAGCTGGGAAGAAAGACTGGTCCCTGATGATGCTGCTGGCCTTTACGAGGCAGCGTGAAGTGAAGCTGCAGTGAATGGAAGGGAGGTGGGTTTGTGTGGTGGTCTGGGCTGTGTCCACACCTGTTGGTGAGTGATTCAGTGAGCTGGAAAGACACATGTAATCGGTGGGATGGTGGATTTTCTTGCTCCATGTCAAGACCATACACAGTCTGGTGAGGACCTCATCCCTGCGGATCTCAGATCTCAGATGGTGCCTGCTTCCCCAACATTCACACCACACCTTGGCACTGGGGCACAACCAGCCTCACCCGCTGAGTTACTCCAGCACTTTGCCTTTATCTTCGGTATAAACCAGCATCTGCAGTTCTTTGTTTCTACAACCAAACCTGTGCTGTGACCTACATAGGGGGCGCCGTCCTGAATGGGTATGGCTGCCCAGCCTGCAGCTGCCTGTTTCACCTCTTTTTTTAATTTTTAGGGAGTTGAGTTTTTGTTTTTCGGAGTTCTATCTTTTTTATGTGAGGGGGGGGGAGGGAACTGCTTTTCAGGGTCCCTCCCTGGTCGGAGAGGCGGCTTTTCTCCGGGCAGCATCTTCGACCCGTCCTCGCGGCCTACCAGCGGGCTTGGAGCGGCGTTTCCTGAGGGGATCGCCCAGAACCACGGCTTCAGCGGCGGCACAGCGTTGGAGCGCTATCGCGGAGCGGGCGATGCCTTGCCCGAGTCGCCGCAGTGGAGCGCTATCACGAAGGAGACGAATGCCTGAGGTCCCGCGCTGGAGCTATCGGCGAGAGGGCGTGCCTTAACCGCACCGCGTAGTGTACATCGCGAGAGGGCGATGCTTTACACGGGTCACCGCGCTGTAGTGTCAATCGCAGATGCTTTACCCGGTCGCCTGGAGCCTATCGCAGAGCGGGCGTTGCTTTACCCGGGTCACCGCGCTGTACCATCGCAAGAGCGGGCGATGCTTTACCCGACACCGCGCCAGGAGCCCATCGCAGAGCGGGCGATTGCTTTACCCGGGTCACCGGCGTAGTGTCATCGCAGAGCGGGCGATACCAGGAGCGCCAGTAAGCTGTGACCTCCAATGAAACATCGCGAGCTGCGGGTCTGTGGCGCGGCCAGCCGCGGGCAGCGGCGCTGACTTTAACATCGGGAGCCTGGGATCGCTCGCCGTGGTGGAGCTCCAACCAGCACGGCCTGGTGGCTTCGGAAGCCCCGGTCTCCGGTGAGGAGGTGGCCGTTCCAGGTTTCCCATGCAGCGGTGAGGATTCTCCCGACGCCGGAGCATCCTCGTCCGGCAAGGACGGCCTGGAACATCGGGCCTCCATAGCGGCGACTGTGGAGGCCTCAATAGGCCCGACTATGTGTGGACATGGGGATGGGGACTGGACTCTGTGCCTTCCCCCACAGTGGCAACCATTGTGGGGGATGTTTTTTATGTTTAAATGTCTTTATTATTGTTATGTTGTATTCTTTTTGAGTCACTGCCTCAAAAAGGCAGGCAGCATCATCAAGGACCCACACCATCCTGGCCACACACTCATCTCCCTGCTACCATCAGGTAGAAGGTACAGGAGCCTGAAGACTGCAACGTCCAGGGGTTCAGGAATAGCGACTTCCCCACAGCCATCAGGCTATTAAACCTGGCTCGGACAAAACTCTGAACATTAATACCCCTTTATGTGATATTTGGATTTTATCAATTTATTTATTCATGTGTGTATTTACATATATAATGGTATATGGACACACTGATCTGTTTTGTAGTTAATGCCTACTATGTTCTGTTGTGCTGAAGCAAAGCAAGAACGTCATTGTCCCGTAGGGACACACGACAATAAACGCTCTCTCTTATTTTATGTGTAGCAATGGCAATACACATTTTACTACACCAATTGGTGTATGCGACTAATAAAGAACCTTTGAACCTTTTGAACCTTTGAACCAGCCAAGTTGGGTTTCAGGTAGTCATTTCAAACAGACTCCTATGGAGTGAGAAACTAAGTGATGAAAGGTACATTTGGTGAAAGGCAATGATATTCCAGAGATGGACGATAAAGAAATTCAGAATCAGAGCAGTGAAGCGTTAACCTATACAAGATTCACAAGACGAAATGCAGCTTTAAAAAAAGTGGATAAAGCCAAGATTTTATTTACTTTAGTCAGAGGGTGGTGAATCTGTGGAAATCATTGCCACAGAAGGCTGTGGAGGCCAAGTGAGTGGATATTTTTATGGCAGAGATAGATGGATTCTTGATTAGTACGGGTGTCTGGGAGAAGGCAGGAGAATGGGGTTAGGAGGGAGAGATAGATCAGCCATGATTGAATGGTGGAGTAGACTTGATGGGCCGAATGGCCTAAATCTGGACTTTAATAAATTCAAAAGCAGAGTTGATTTTAAAGATCGTGGTTTTATTAATCGGGTCAGGCAGCATCCAAGCAGAACACGACAGGTGACGTTTCGGGTCAGGACCCTTCTTCAGACTGAAATGTCACCCAAAGATGTTGCCTGACCCGCTGAGATACTCCAGGACTTTTCATTTGGTGTGTTTTTACCATTCCTGGATAGTCTTTGTAATGACAATCTGGCAGTTGCTTTTTTGCGGTCACTGTTACGAAGACTATGGAATTTAAGTCTGATGAGGTGCTGGACATTGGTGGGTCAAACGTGGGTGGGACTTGCACAGAACTGGTCAAACCCCAGTGAGTGTCACTGAGCAGGGAGACCTGGGTGTGGTCAAGACTTAAGAGTGTTTTATTTTCATGTGTCCCAGATAGGACAATGAAATTCTTACTTGCTCAGCACAACAGAATATGTAAACATAGTACACTGTAAACAACATGATAAACGAGAATATAAAGGTTCAGTGTGTGTATATATACGCGTACTCACACATATATGTATGTGCAGGTACATGGTTCTCTAAAAGTGGCGATTAAGATAGTGAAGATGGCTTTTGCTACGCTTGCATTCATTGAGTACAAACCACATCAGCTGTACAAGATGTTAGTCAGACTGCACTCGGAGCACTTTGTGTCACTCTGGTCACGCTGATATAGGAAGGAAGTCATTAAGACGAAAACATTGCAGAAGAGATTCACCAGGTCTTGTGGGCTTAAGTTTTAGGGAGAGGTTAGATAGGCTGCGACTGTCTTCTTTGGAGCGTAGCAGGCTGAGTGGTGACTTTATTGAGGTGTGCAAGATGACGAGGGGCATGGATTAAGGCAGCACTCAATTCCACAGCAGCCATGATGTGGTTTGAATGGGAGTCCTTGGATAATATTGTCCTGTTCTTTAGATTGCTAATCTGGTAATGAACTGCTGCACCATAACCATGACACCCCCTGTACCCCACCATTACACCCCTGACCCCACCATTACACCCCCACCCCCCTGACCCCACCATTACACCCCTGACCCCTTTCTTGACACCCCCTGACCCCACCATTACACCCCCTGACCCCATTACACCCTGACCCCAACATTACACACCCTGACCCCAACATTACACCCCGAGATGCCAACCACACACCATACCCATTGGTCAACCATTTACTCTGACCCTGGCACTTACATGTTGCAAGGTTGCCGGCACCCCACCCCTGATGGGCTGCCCAAGACAGTGCGCTTAGGCCCTGACCCCGTGGCGTGGCTCGAAATTGGGCAGGCCCGGCAACTGACCCCATTTACGCGCTCCCCCACTGACCCCAATTATCACGGGGTGGGCTACCCCACCATGACCCCAACATCACACCCACCCCACATTACAACCCTTGACCCCAAACATACACCCCCTGAACCCAACATCACGGGACCCAACAATTAACCTCTGACCCCAACATTACACCCTTGACCCCACCATTACACCCCTGACCCCACCATCACACCCCTGACCCCAAACAACTATCCCCCCCCTAGACATTAACCCCTGCATGAACCCCCCTGACCCCAACATTACACCCCTGACCCCTCCATTACACCCCTTGACCCCACCCATTACACCCTGTACCCCACATTACACCCCCTGACCCAACACCCCCTGAACCCCATATTACACCCCTGACCCTGACATTACACCCCCTGACCCCTTACTACACATTAACCCATGACCCCTCCAAAAATTACACCCTGACCCCAAAAGTGACCCCCTGAACATTTTACACCCCATGACCCCACCATTCACACCCTGACCCAACATTACACCCTCCTGACCTCACACATTACACCCTGACCCCAACATTACACACCCTGACCCCAACAATTACACCCCATGACCCCAACATTACACACTCTGTTACCACAATTACACACCCTGTACCCCCACCCTTACCCCAACAACCCCCACCATTACAAAAACCCCACCATTACACACCACCTCAACTCACCATTACACACCCTGAAAACTCTATCATTACAAACCCTGTAACCCATAATTACAAACCCTGAACCTCACCATTACACCCCTGATCCCCACCATTAAACACACTGACCCAACCATTACAAACCCCACCATTACACACCTCAACCCCACCGTCACACACCCTGAACCTCATCATTACAAACCCTGAACCCATCATTACACACCCTGAACCCCACCGTTACACCCCTGATCCCCACCATTACACACCTCAACCCCACTGTTACACCCCCATTACATACCCTGAACCCCATCATTACACCCCCCCATCGTTACATATGCCGAACCCCACCACTACACATCCTGACCCCACCATTACAAACCCAACCATTACAAACCCCACCATTACACATCCTGAACCCCGCCATTACACACCCCGCCATTACACGCCCTGATCCCACTATCCAGGCATGTCATTCGCTGTGCTCTGGGGTGCGGGCCACGTACCAAACACATGGAAGCCCAGAGTGCAGGTGTAGGAGGCCCATTGGACATCTCGTACGTTCTCCACGCTCACCACTTGCTTGCAGGCTGACGGTGTCCCTGCGGGAGGAGGACAGCGAGAGGGGCAGGAGGTCAGCACAACATCAGACGATGGACCTCACCCTTGCATCGCCACCTCGCAGACAGCTTGTCATCACTTTGAGCCAAGAAGCAGCAAGAACCAAGACATTGCCCTTGTTTACTGGGCTCTACAATGATGTGGCCAGGACTCGCGGGCCTGAGCTGCAGGGAGAGGTTGAGTAGGCTGGAGCTCTATTCCATGGAGCGCAGGAGGATGAGGGACGATCTTATAGAGGTGTATAAAATTATGAGAGGAATAGATCGGGTCGATGCACAGAGTCTTTTACCCAGAGTAGGGGAATCGAGGACCAGAGGACAGAGGTTTAAGGTGAAGGGGGAAAGATTTAATAGGAACCTGAGGGGTAACTTTTTCACACAGAGGGGGGCGGGTGTATGGAACAAGCTGCCAGAGCAGCACGGTGGCGCAGTGGTAGAGTTGCTGCCTCACAGCGCCAGAGACCCGGGTTCCATCCTGACTACGGGCGCTGTCTGTTCGGAGTTTGTACGTTCTCCCTGTGGCCTGCGTAGGTTTGCCTCCGGTATCTCTGGTTTCCTCCCACACTCCAAAGACGTGGAGGTTTATAGGTTAATTGGCCTTGGTTTAAACAAAAGGTAAATTGTCCCTAGTGTGTGTAGGATGGTGTTAGCGTGCGGGGATCGTTGGTCGGTGCGGACTCTGGGGGCCAAAGGGCCTGTATCCTCCTGTATCACTAAACTACGAGGTAGTTGAGGCAAATGGTTGAGGCAAGTATTATAACAACCTTTAAAAGACCATGAACAGGAACAAAGGCCACACATGCATGCCATCGAGCCGTCCACAATACGTGCATTATGGATACAACGAGTTGACGATAGTGGACCTACTTCTACGACCAGCACACAAAGACTGGTCGTAGAAAATCGTATGTCATAAGGTCATGTGATAGGAGCAGAATTAGGCCATTCAGCCCATTCAATCATGGCTGATCTATCTCTCCCTCCTAACCCCATTCTTCTGCCTTCTCCCCATAACCTCTGACACCCGTACTAAACAAGAACCTATTTATCTCTGCATTGACTTGGCCTCCACAGCCTTCTGTGGCAAGAATTCCACAGATTCACCACCCTCTGACTAAAGACATTTCTCCTCATCTCCTTCCTAAATGAACGTCCTTTTATTCTTATTCTGTGCCCTCTGGTCCTAGACTCTCCCACTAGTGGAAGCATCCTCTCCACATCCACTCTGTCCAAGCCTTCCACTATTTGGGAAGTTTCAATGAGGTCCCCCCTCATCCTTCAGCGAGTACAGGCCCAGTGCTGACAAATGTTCTTCATTCCGGATGTCTGCATGCATAATATTTGTTAATAGCATGCATTCCTGGCTGTTGCGCTATTTATAATATTTCAGTAACTAGTTGGGCCAGTCAGTATTGGTTATTTGATTTCTAAATGTACTGTGTAAATTGAATCAATTTTACTCAGTCGAACATGCAACACTTACAGTAAAGGATCTCGTAGTCACCGGAATTAGAGATTAAATACTGAGAATCAAGCGACCAGTCCAGGTGTGTGATGAAGCTGGAGTGACCCTAGGTGAGAAGCAGATGAGAGTTATAAGCTTTAGTTTAGATACAACGTGGAGACAGTCCCTTCGGCCCACTGAGCTCGTGCTAACTAGTGATCCCCGTACACTTCTCTACATCGGCGAGACCAAGCGTAGCCTCGGCGATCGCTTCGCTGAACACCTCCGCTCAGTCTGTCGTAACCTACCTGATCTCCCGGTTACTCAGCGCTTCAACTCCCCCTCCCATTCCCAATCTGACCTTTCTGTCCTGGGCCTGGGCCTCCTCCATTGTCAGAGTGAGGCCCAGCGCACATTGGAGGAACAGCACCTCATATTTCGCTTGGGTAGTTTACACCCCAGTGGTGTGAACATTGACTTCTCTAACTTCAGACAGCCCTTGCTTTCTCTCTCCATTCCCAGTTCTCCCACCAGTCTCACTGCCTCCGACTATATTCTATCTTTGTCCCGCCCCCTCCCCTGACATCAGTCTGAAGAAGGGTCTCGACCCGAAAAGTCGCCCATTCCTCCTCTCCAGAGATGCTGCCTGTCCCGCTGAGTTATAACCATATAACCATATAACAATTACAGCACGGAAACAGGCCCTCTCGGCCCTTCCAGTCCGTGCCGACCATTTGTTTTCCCCTAGTCCCATCTACCTGCACTCAGACCATACCCCTCCATTCCCTTCCCGTCCATATACCTATCCACTTTACTCTTAAATGTTAAAATCGATCCTGCCTCCATCACTTCTGCTGGAAGCTCATTCCACACAGCCACCACCTTCTGAGTGACTCCAGAATTTTGTGTCCACCTTCGATCCCCATACACTAGTTATATCTAACAAAACAGTGACAATTTGCAGAAAGCAATTAACCTACAAACCCGTCTTTGGAGTATGGGAGGGAACCGGAGCATCCGGATAAAACTCACGCGGTCACGGGGACAACGTGCAAACTGCGTGCCGACAATACCCGTGTTTCCGGGTGGAACCCAGGTCTCTGGCGCTGTGAGGCAGCAACTTGACTACTGCGCCACTGTGCCACCCTTATCTGGATTACTTTGCAAAGCAGTTATATTTACATCTCAGTGCCTCTCTCAAACAGTTTCTAAAATCACATGCGAGGGAAGATTATGCATAAGTCCAAACAAATTGATACAACTTGTTTTCAGAACAAAAGTTCCAGTCATTTATCATTGCCTTTTACGCTTTTCTCAGGGTCAGGCTGCTGAGAAATTTGGGGCGATTTTAGCTGATGCGTTACATATTTCTGAAGGACACAGAGTGCTGGAGTAACTCAGCGGGTCAGGCAGCATCTGTGGGGAACATGGATAGGTGACGTTTCACAGAGTGCTGGAGTAACTCAGCGGGGTCAGCAGCATCTGTATGTGACATGGATAGGTGACGTTTCACAGAGTGCTGGAGTAATCAGCGGGTCAGGCAGCATCTGTGGAGAACATGGATAGGTGACGTTTCACAGAGTGCTGGAGTAACTCAGCGGGTCAGGCAGCATCTGTGGAGAACATGGATAGGTGACGTTTCACAGAGTGCTGGAGTAATCTCCAGCGGGTCAGGCGCATCTGTGGAGAAACATGGATAGGTGACGTTTACAGAGTGCTGGAGTAACTCAGCGGGTCAGGCAGCATCTGTGGGGAATAGGGTGGTCATGGATAGGTGATTGTGGGGAACGTTTCACAGAGTGCTGGAGTAACTCAGCGGGTCAGGCAGCATCTGTGGAGAACATGGATAGGTGACGTTTCACAGAGTGCTGGAGTAACTCAGCGGGTCAGGCAGCATCTGTGGAGAACATGGATAGGTGACGTTTCATAGAGTGCTGGAGTAACTCAGCGGGTCAGGCAGCATCTGTGGAGAACATGGATAGGTGACGTTTCAGGTCCAGACCCTTCTTCAGACATGTTCTCCAGAGATGCCGCCCCACCCGCTGAGTTACTCCAGCACATTGTGTCCGTCTGTCTAAACCAGCGCCTGCGGTTTCTTGTTTCTACATGTTTCTGAGTTTCGCAAGCATTCTATTTACAGCAATTGCAAAGACAATAGAAGTCCGATAGTTTAGCAAATCTCCAAGATAAGATAAGCAAGCGTGACGGGTATTTAGATGAAACTTTACTTACTGAGCATTTCCCAATTCGGCTGTACTTCCTGCTGTTTTCACTCACTGTGTAGATGTAGATATAATTATCATGGGACCCTATGGCCAAATAATTTCCTTCTAAGGAGAAAAGCAAATCACAAAAAAAAAAATAATAAACCACTGAGAATCAATTAACCATATAACCATATAACAATTACAGCACGGAAACAGGCCCTCTCGGCCTTGCATTCCGTGCCGACACATTTGTTTTCCCTAGTCCCATCTACTGCACTCAGACATAGACCCTCCATTGACCCTTCCCGTCCATATACCTATCCACTTTACTCTTAAATGTTAAAATCGATCCTGCCTCCACCACTTCTGCTGGAAGCTCATTCCACACAGCCACCACCCTCTGAGTAAAGAAGTTCCCCCTCACGTTACCCCGAAACTTCTGTCCCTTAATTCTCATGTCATGCCCTCTTGTTTGAATCTTCCCTACCCTCAATGGGAAAGCTTATCCACGTCAACTCTGGTCTATCCCTTTATCATTTTAAAGACCTCAATCAAGTCCCCCTTAACCTTCTGCGCTCCAAAGAATATTAGACCTAACTTGTTCAACCTTTCTCTGTAACATAGTTGCTGTGACCTGGCAACATTCTAGTAAATCTCGGTAAGTTCTCTATTTTGTTGACAATTAGTAAATTTATGAAATATTAATATATTTTCATCTCAAAACTGACCAACGACATTATTCATGGTACAGTGGGGGCATCACAGGAAGCTACAGGTATGTATGGGGTGGCACAGTGGTAGAGTTGCCGCATTACAGCACCAGAGACCTGGGTTCGATCTAACTTGTCTGTACGGAGTTTGTACGTTCTCCATGTGACCGCGTGGGTTTGCTCCAGGTGCTCTGGTTTCCTCCCACACTCCAAAGCCGTAGTTTTGTTGGTTAATTGGCTATAGTAAAAAATTGCAAAATTGTCCCCAGCGGTGATCGTTTGTCGGTGCGGCCTTGGTGGGCTGAAGGGCCTGTTAACGCTGCATCTGTCACCTTAAGCAATCTCGGAGAGTCTGGCAAGGTACCACGTTCAATGGTAAAGCGTCACGATGTGAAAATTCAACATAGACATTTGTGCAAAAAACTTGAAAGAAAAGTGAAGAAGGCAGCTGGAAAATATACTTCAAATGAAAAGTGATCTGCCATTTCTTGCCAAGTTGGTGGCAAGTAAAGAGGAAGACTTTGAAACTGAGTTTAACGAGAGTAATCTGAGAATCGTAAGACCATGCAATGGACTGTGACTTTCCCTCAAGGTCCAGCATATCTTTCCTTATCAGTAAACATCTCAGTTTGTTTCCCCCAAGAACATCTGTTGTTGGGAATGAGAGATCAGAAGTTCATAAGTGATTAGGAGCTAGCTGGAACTTTAGGCCACTCGGCCATCAAGTCTACTCGCCATTCAAGCACGCTGATCTATCTCTCCCATATCTTTCTCCTGCCTTCTCCCATAACCCCTGACACTCGTACGAATCAAGAATGATCTATCTCTTTTTTTTTTTCCTTTAAAAAATATCCATCGACTTGGCCTCCATAGCTCTGTGGCAAATGAGTTCCACAGATTCAACGCCCTATGGACTACAGAAATTCCTCCTCATTCTCCTTTCTAAAGGAAACGTACCATTTTATTCTTAGCTGTGCCTCTCGTCCTAGACACTTACCACACTGGTGGAAAATTCATCTCTCCACATCTCACTCTATTCGAGCCTTTCACTATTCTGTATGTTTCAATGAGGTCCCCCCTCATTCTTCTAAACTCCGGCGAGTACAGGCCCAGTGCCGACAAACGCTCATCATAGTTTTACCCACTCATTCTGGGATCATTCTTGAAAAACCTCTCTGGACCTACTCCCGAGCCAGCACACCCTTCCTCAGATATGGGGTGGAAAGTTGCTCACAATATTCCAAATGCGGCCTGACCAGCGCCTTCTAGAGCCGAGTCCTCTTCAACTGAATGGCAGCATTGAGTTTGCCTTCTTTAATACCACATGGTCTCCATTCTCCTTGCTTGTTATGGTTATAGCCAAGAACAACACGGCGCTGTGAAACTGAGATGTTCTGATGGGTGGGTCGCACGGCAGAATGTGCCATTCATTGCAAAGGATTTGAGTTAGGAGAAGGGAGGTTTCCTGAGAGTTGTCAGGTCTTGGTTGAGGGCCACACCTGGAGTATTGCGTACAGTTTTGGTTCTCCAAATCTGAGGAAAGAATTCTTGCATTTGAGGGAGTACAGAGAAGGTTCACCAGACTGATTCCTGGGATGTCCAGGACTTTAATATGAGGAAAAGACTGGATAGACTCAGCTAGTTATCGTACGAATTAGAAGATTGAAAGGGGGGATCTTATAGAAAACATACAAAAATTCTTAGGGTTTGGACAGGCTAGGATGCAGGAAGATTGTTTCCCGTTGGGGAAGTCCAGAACAAGGGGTCACTGTTTAAGGATAAGGGGGAAGTCTTTTAGGGCGAGATGTAAAAAACAGAGAGTGGTGGAATCTGTGGAATTCTCTGCCTCAGAAGGTGTTGAGGCCAGTCATTGGCTATATTAAGAGGGAGTTAGATGTAGCTAAGGGGTCAGGGGGTATGGGAGAGGCAAGCTACAGGTATGAGTTGGATGATCAGCCCATGATCTTATCGAACGGCGGTGGCAGGCTTCGAAGTGGCGAATGGCCTGCTCCTGCACCATTTTCCCCTTTTTTCTTTAAAAATTTGTTTCTTGAGCACAGCAATGCCGGGCCTGCCCCACCGTGGTGCGGGAGAGGGGAGTGCAAGCCCGGCCCCTTCTCGCCCGGAGACCGGGGACCGGGAGGAGGGGGTGGAGTCGGCCACGGACAAAAGGGCAGGGTGAGAGGAATCAGAGCGGATGACTTCCAGCACCCTCAATGTCGGCTGCGGGAGGGACCCGGGGCAAGAAGGATGAGGTGGCCGGACTGGAGTAGGGCCCGACAGCTCACTGGACCAGATCCAGAGGCAGCAGGCGATGGCACATACAGCTGGGATTGGGAAAATGGCAACGGAACTTGGCGACTCCTGCATTTGGACTCCAGTAGGCTCTTCTATACATTCTGTATGTAATCAGGGAATGTATTTACTGCATGGATGCCAATAATCTTACTGTTCTGTCTGCAAAACGATAATCTCACTGCCCCTTGGTACCCGTGGTAATTAACAAACCATTGAACCGTTAGATTTTCGAGGCAGTGTGGAAACATGTCCGCACAGACCAGCGCTCACTCGTCTAACTGGGTCTATTCTACACACAAGGGACAATTTCACCAATTAAGCTACAAGCCTGCACGTCTTGGAGTGTGGGAGGAAACTGGAGCACCTGGAGAAAGCCCACGTGGTCACGGGCAGAAGGTGCCAACAGCGCACAGACAGTAGCAGTGGTCAGGGTCGAACCCAGGTCTCTGACAGGCGCTGTGAGGCATCTCTACACTGCGCCGCCCCTAACTGCCCGAACCAGTGACACCATGCTGCACAGTTACACCCCGAAGCTGTGACGATTCACTGCAGTCTGGGGAACGATACAGACACACGGCATGTTTTCACTTTTGTCCTTGCCAAGCTACGATCCCACACTGTGGAGACACGCGCAGCGGTGAGAGGGGGAGAGGGGCGGGGTACCTGGGGAATAACGCATGACCGACAGCTGCTCGTTCCCATCTGTGTGAACCGTCACCAGGTCCTTCGTCTCTGTGTCCAGAACCAGCCACCTGTGGATGAAGCAAACGGCTCAGTACTGGCCGCCTTCTGGGCAAACATCTCACATTGCACTGCGAGATGGCCAGCGCCCCCAAACTCCACTCTGCTTGCGCAAAACTGGGGCTCCACTTACAACGGGCCCAGAGACTCAATATCTTCAACAACCGACTGGCCCACACAAGGCATGGATACTGACTGACTGGTACACAGAGTGGAGACCAGGGAAATAGATTTCTACACAGACTGAGGAGTGGTGGGGTGGGAGGGAGAGGGGCGATGGGAAGGGTGGTGGGGTGAGAGGGGAAGAGAGGGAGAGAGGTTTGAGTGGAGGGAGAGAGGGGAGGAAGGAGAGGGGTGGGGGAGGATGAGAGGTGTTCAGTTCAGTTTGTCTATTGTCATGTGTACGGAGGTACTGTGAAAGCTTGTTGCGTGCTAACTAGTCAGCAGATGGAGAATACATGATTACAATCGAGCCGTTGACAGAAAGACAGATACATTGATGAGGGACTAAGTTTGTGTAAGGTAAGAGCAGGTAATATTCCAATCAAGGACAGTCCGAGGGTCCCACGTTGAGGGGGATAGTAGTTCAGGATCCTGCTCTCTGGATTGTGGCAGAATGACTCAGAGGAGAGGATGGGGAGAGGAGAGGAGAAGTGGGGGGAGATGGATGGGGATAGAAAGAGGACAAATGATGGCAGGTAAAGGGTGAAGGACAGGTGAGGGGCAGTTATAGGATGGAAGGGACAAAAAGGCAGGAGATGATAAAGAAAGGATCTGAGATAAAGAGTGTTGAATTGTGACGGCAGGGACAAAGGAATGTAGTGTAGGGGGAGGGGGGGGAGAGGAGAAATAGGGCTAGTCCCAGGGTGGGGGCACAGAGGAATGGGGGTAGGGGGGTGGGGAGAAATGGAGAGAGAGTTTGTTAGAGGTCACTGCTATTAATTGATGAATTCAATGTTCATACCATTGGATTGCAAGCTAGCCAAGTGGAATATGAGGTGCTGAGCCTCCATTTGTGTGTGGCCCCACTCTGGGAATGGAGGTGGCCCAGGAACAGGAAAGGCCACAGTGGGAATGGGAAGGGGAGTTAAAAAATGGTTGGCAACCGGGAGGTTGGCAACAATAGGCCTCGCTCGGTCCCTGCTCCCATTTGAGTTGTGTCAGCAATGCCCTGGGTCGCCACCAGGGCCCACTGTTGCTACACCGCTCCCCAGTTAAAGCACCAGCCCCCAACTCCCGCCCCATCAGCTCAACTCACCCAACACAAATTACAGAATGAGAGGAATAGACGAGGGAAATGCTGAGTCTTTCACCCAGGGTCGGGGAATCGAGAATCAGGGGGCAGAGGTTTAAGATTAGGGTGGAAAGGTGAAACGAGATGGTAGTTGAGGCAGAGACTATTACAACTAGGGTTGCCAACTTTCTCACTCCCAAAAAAGGGACAAAAGGTCAAAATAAGGGACAAATTCCCGCCGGCAATTCGTTGACCGGCTCGGCTGGGTAAATGATGAGTTGGCCCGGGTGCTGGACTGCACACGAAGCCCAGCCGACAGGCCAGCTGAGGAGTTTTGGTCGGGTGCCCCATCCAACTCATGAACCGATGATTGGCCAAGGTGGTGGTGACGGTGGTAAGCGAAGGTCCGATGGTCGGACAGCTGGCCGGGCTGCCGACCGACCGACGGGGCCACGGGCGAGGCGCTGCTGCTGCTGCACTCCATGGGCTGCACTACGTCAGGACGGGTGAGGCGGGGCCGGATGCGGCGCTCCGACCCGACAGTCCCCGTGACCTGAGTCGTACCAGTCAAATACGGGACAAGGGCGGTCCCGTACGGGACAAACCAATTTAGCCCAATATACGGGATGTCCCGACTAATACGGGACAGTTGGCAACCCGAATCGCAATGTTTAAGAAACATTCAAACAGCTACATGGATAGGACAGGTTTAGAGGGATATAGGCCAAACGCTGCAGGTGGGACATGTTGGCCGGTGTGTGCAAGTTTTAGCCGAGGGGCCTGTTTCCACATTGTATCACTCTTTATTTCCCACTATCCTCTATAAGGTCACCTGAGCTCCAAGGTGCAGAGTCCTAGCCTGCTTAACTTCTCCCTGCAGCTCAGTCCCTCGAGTCCAGGCAACATCCTCGTACTCCGCAGTCTGGGCCGCTGCTCCAACATGGCGGAGCTCCCAACGCGGGCGGCGCTGGCTTTAACATCGCGGGGTCCTGGGACCCTTTGCCGGGGGTCGCCAGCGCGAATCTCCGCCTGTGGACATCGGGAGCCGCAGACTCCGGTGGAAGGTGGCCGACGGGAGGCTCCCGGCGAGGGGGCTGAAGGGTGTACGGGAAGCCCCGACCACGGGTGAACATTGGGGAGCATCGGCAAGGAGACTGACTGGACTTTGGTTCCTTCCCTCACAGTGGGGAACTCTGGTGCTGCTGTGGGGATGTTTGTGTTGTGGACTACTGTGGCCTGTCTGTGTTTTGTGATTATTTTATTTTATTGTTTTTATATGACTGTAAGGGGAAAATAATGTTGTTGTCTCATCATTGAAGACAATGACAATACAACAAATCAAATCAAATCTTCTCTGCACCCTTTCCAGCTTAAACATGGTGCCAATGAACATGGACAATGGGGATGGGAGAAGCCGGGATCCCGGCCACCCGCAACAGAAGAGCCGACCTAAAAAATGGGATGACTTATTGGAAGAATGATGCCAGCGGTGTGTTCCAGTGCATCGACCATCACTCCAGCATCTCCCAGATAACCCTGACATTCATCCTACAATTCCCGGCACCACATTTTACAGCCTGTGATTCCTGCTCCTATTTAGTTATTGGGCTCTGGAGTCAACTTCCATTGATAAAGCTAGGAAACATCGTGTGTGGGAAGGAACTGCAGATGCTGGTTCATACCTAAGATAGACACAAAGTGCTGGGGCAACTCAGCGGGTCAGGCAGCATCTCTGGAGAAAAGGTACAGGCGATGTATCGGGTCGGAACAAATTTCTAGCTCGCAATCTGAACTATCCTGTCGCCAACTAGAGAGCGGTCCTGACCTCCTGTCTGAAGAAGGATCTCGACCACAAACATCACTGGATAGACTCGGCTTGTACTCGCTGGAATTTAGAAGATTGAGGGGTGATCTCATAGAGACTTACAAAATTCTTAAGGGGTTGGACAGGCTAGATGCAGGAAGATTGTTCCCGATGTTGGGGAAGTCCAGGACAAGGGGTCACAGTTTAAGGATAAGGGGGAAGTCTTTTAGGACCGAGATGAGAAAATCATTTTTCACACAGAGAGTGGCGAATCTGTGGAATTCTCTGCCACAGAAGGTAGTTGAGGCCAGTTCATTGGCCATATTTAAGAGGGAGTTGGATGTGGCCCTTGTGGCTGAGGGGATCAGGGGGTATGGAGAGAAGGCAGGTATTGATCAGCTGGATGATCAGTTGATAAGTGGATCATATATCATAAGTTGATATATGATCATATGATAAGTTGGATGTCAGCCATGATATATTGAATGGCGGTGCAGGCTCGAAGGGCCGAATGGCCTGCTCCTGCACCTAATTTCTATGTTTCTATGTTTCTATCACCCATTCTTTCGATCCAGAGATGCTGCCTGGATGAGTTTGTCATTTTGTGTCTATCTTCGGTGTAAACCAACATATAACATATATATAACATATAACAATTACAGCACGGAAACAGGCCGACCATTTGTTTTCCCCTAGTCCCATCTACCTGCACTCAGACCATACTCCTCCATTCCCTTCACGTCCATATACCTATCCACTTTACTTTTAAATGTTAAAATCGATCCTGCCTCCACCACTTCTGCTGGAAGCTCATTCCACACAGCCACCACTCTCTGAGTAAAGAGGTTCCCCCTCACGTTACCCCTAAACCTCTGTCCCTTAATTCTCATGTCATGCCCTCTTGTTTGAATCTTCCCTACCCTCAATGGGAAAAGCTTAGCCACGTCAACTCTGTCTATCCCTTTCATCATTTTAAAGACCTCAATCAAGTCCCCCCTTAACCTTCTGCGCTCCAAAGAATAAGACACTAACTTGTTCAACCTTTCTACTGTAACTGAGTTGCTGGAACCCAGGCAACATTCTAGTAAATTTCCTCTGTACTCTCTATTTTGTTTGACATCCTTCCTTTTTTTGTAATTAGGCGACAAAATTGTACACCATACTCAGAATTGGATCTCACCAATGCCTTGTATACAATTTTAACAATTACTTCCCAACTCCTATATTCAATTGCTTGATTTATAAAGGCCAGCACACAAAGCTTTCTTTTTACCACCCTATCTACATGCGATTCCTCCTTCAGGGAAATCTATGCACAGTTATTCCTAGATATCGCTGTTCCACAGCATTCCTCAAATCCCTACCATTTACCATGTATGTCCTATTTGATTTGTTCCTGCCAAGATGTAGCTACTTCACACTTAACAGCATTAAAACTCCATCTGCCATCTTTCAGCCCACTTTTCCAAATGGCCCAAATCTCTCTGTGACTTTGAAAAATCTACTTCATTATCCACAAACACCACCTATCTTAGTATCATCTGCATACATACTTATCCATTTTCCACCCCATCATCCAGATCATTGATGTACATGACAAACAACGTGGACCCAAAAACAAGATCCCTGAGGCACCCCCTGGTCACCGGCTTCCAACCTGACAAACTGCCATCCACCATTACTCTCTGACATCTCCCATTCAGCCACTGTTGAATCCATCTTGCTACTCCGCCATAAACCAAAAGATTGAACCTTCTTAACCAACCTTCCATGGGGAAACCTTGTCAAAGGCCTTACTGAAATCCCATATAGACAACATCCACTACTTTACCCTCATCAATTTCCCTAGTAAAACCGCTTCAAAAAATTCAAGAAGGTTTGTCAAAACATGGACCTTCCAGGCACAAAATCCATGTTGACTGTTCTGATCAGCCCTGTTTATCCAGATGCTTAATATATATTATCTCTAAGTATCCTTTCCATTAATTTACCCGCCACTGACGTCAAACTAACAGGTCTATAATTGCTAGGTTTATTCTTTGAACCCTTTTTAAACAATGAAACAACATGCGCAGTACGCCAATCCTCCGGCACTATTCCCGTTTCTGATGACATTTGAAATATTTCTGTCATAGCTCCTGCTATTTCTACACTAACTTCCCTCAATGTCCTAGGGAATATCCTGTCGGGACCTGGAGACTTATCCACTTTTATATTTTTCAAAAGTGTCTGTAGTGCTTTCCTACACACACTCCTACCTACCTCACTGGAAGGAATGGGTGATGTTTCGGGTCAAGACCCTTCTTCAGAGGATAATCACCAGATCACTCTTACCTTCCGGTTTGGGTTCCAATAGCAACAACACATCCTGAAGGATGGAAACCGGCAGACTGTGCTGGGTCCTATAGGTTGGAGAAAACAAATTCAGAAACAATAGTCAATAGACAATAGACAATAGGTGCAGTAGGCCATTTGGCCCTTCGAGCCAGCACCACTATTCAATGTGATCATGGCTGATCATCCCCAATCAGTACCCCGTTCCTGCCTTCTCCCCATATCCCCTGACTCCAATATTTTTTAGAGCCGAACTATTGATGCTCTCTCTTAAAGGCAAGAAGAACACTATTGGTGTTAATTTACAGACCCCCATAACTAGTAGCCCGGATGCTAGGGTGTAAGTTGCAGCATGGAGTTAAAACTGGCATGTAACAAAGGTAATGCCACTGTGGTGATGGGGGATTTCAATATGCAGGTAGACTGGGAAAATCAGGTTGGTTCAGGACCCCAAGAAAGAGAGTTTGTAGATTGCCTTCCGAGATGGATTCTTAGAGCAGCTCTGTAATGGAGCGACCAGAGAAAAGGCAATTCTGGATTTAGTGTTTGTTCCAATGAACCAGATATGATTAGAGAACTCGAGGGTAAAGGAACCGCTTGGAGGTAGTGATCATAAATATGATTAGTTTTAATCTGCAATTTGAGAAGGAGAATGTTAAATCGGAAGTGTCAGTGATGAAGTTGTTGAACAAGGGGACGATGAAGGCATGAAAGGGGAGCTGGCCAAAGTTAGACTGGAAAGGGATCCTAGCAGGATGACGGTTTGGGTGGAACAGCAATGGCAGGAATTTCTGGGCATAATCCGGAAGTCGCAGGATCAATTTCATTCCAAAAGGAAGAAAGATTCTAAGGGGAGTGTAGGAGGTAACTGTGGCTGATAAGAGAAGTTAGGGATAGAATAAAAAAACTACAAAGAAAAGATGTATAACACAGCAAAGAGTAGCCGGAAGCAGAGGATTGGGAAAACTTTCATAGGACAACAGAAGGAAACAAAACGGGCAATACGGGCTGAAAAGATGAAGTACGAGGGGAAGCTGGCCAGGAATATAAAGAAGGGACAGTAAAAGCTTCTTTATAATATGTTAAGGGAAAAAAAGCGTAGCAAATCAAATGGGGGTCCCTTGAAGGCAGACACAGGTGAAATAATTATGGGCAACAAGGAAATGGCAGAGAGTTGAATAGGTACTTTGGATCTGTCTTCACTAAGGAGGACACAACAATCTCCCAGATGTACTGGAGGACAGAGGATATCTAAGGGGGGTAGAGGAACAGAAAAGGAATTTTCATTAGGCGAGAAATAGTATTGGGTAGGCTAATGGGACTGAAGGATGATAAATCCCCTGGGCCTGATGGTCTGCATCCTAGGGTCCTCAGGGAGGTGGCTCTAGAAATAGTGGAGGCATTGGTGATCATTTTCCATTGTTCAATAGATTCAGGCATCAGTTCCTGTGGATTGGAGGATAGCTAATGTTATCCCACTTTTGAAGAAAGGAGCGAGAGAGAAAACGGGGAATTACAGACCAGTTAGCCTGACTTTGTTGGTGGGAAGATGCTGGAGACAATTATTAAAGAGATAATAATGGAGCCATTTGGATAGCAGTAAAAGGATTAGTCCAAGTCAACATGGATTTATGAAAAGGAAATCATGCTTGACTAATCTTTGGAGTTTTTTGAGGATGTGACAAGTAAAATGGATGAGGGGGGTGCCAGTGGATGTAGTTATCTAGGACTTTCAGAAAGCCTTTGATAAGGACCCGCACGGGAGATGGTGACTAAAATTAGTGAACATGGTATTGGGGGTAGGGTGTTGACATGGATAGAAAATTGGTTGGCAGACCGGAAGCAAAGAGGTAGGACAGAGTGAACGGGTCCTTTTCAGAATGGCAGGTAGTTAGTGGGCGAGTGGAGTGCCGCGAGGCTCGGTGTTGGGGCCGCAACTGTTTACCATATTATTAATGATTTGGAAGAGGGAATTAGGAGCAACACTAGCAAGTTTCTGGATGACACAAAGCTGGCTGGCAGTGTGAACTGTGAAGAGGATGTTAGGAGGTTGTAGGATGACACTGGACAGGTTGAGTGAGTGGGCAGATGAGTGTGGCAGATGCAGTATAATATAGATAAAATGTGAGGTTATCCACTTTGGCGGCAAAAACAAGGGGCAGATTATTATCTCATGGGGTTAGGTTAGGTAAGGGGAGGTACAGCGAGACCTGGGTGCCTTGTACACGGTCACTGAAAAAGTTGGAGTGCAGGGTACAGCAGGCAGTGAAGAAAGCTCATGGAATGTTGGCCTTCATATCAAGAGGATTTCAGTACAGGAGCAAAGAGGTTCTTCTGCAGTTGTATAGGGGCTCTGGTGAGTCCACATCTGGAGTATTGTGTACAGTTTTGGGTCTCTAATTTGAGGAAGGACATCCTTGTGATTGAGGCAGTGCAGCGTAGGTTTCACGAGATTGATGCCTGATGGCATAGGGGGGACTGTCATATGAGGAAAGATTGAAAAGATAGGCTTGTATTCACTGGAGTTTAAAAGGCATGAGGGGAGATCTTATAGAAACATATAAAATTATAAATGGACTGGACAAGCTAGATGCAGGAAAAAATGTTCCCAATGTTGGTTGAGTCAGAACCAGGCGCCACAGTCTTAGAAAATAAAGGGGTGTTTCATTTAAGACTGAGGTGAGAAAATACATTTTTCACCCAGAGAGTTGTGAATTTTATGGAGTTCCCTGCCACAGGAGGTCAGTGGAGGCCAAATCACTGGAATGGATTTAAGAGACAGTTGGATTAGAGCTCTAGGGGCTAGTGGAGCCAAGGGATATGGGGAGGAAAGGCAGGCACGGGTTATTGATAGGGGACGATCAGCCATGATCACAATGGCATCCTCCAGCACCAATTTTCTATGTTTCTATGAAAGCCATCAAGAGAACCGGCCTCCACCGCCCTCTGAGGCAGCAGAGAATTCCACAGACCCCCCACTCTCTGTGAGAAAAAAGTGTTTCCTCATCTCCGTTCTAAAATGGCTTACTCCTTATTCTTAAAACTGTGGCCTGGTTCTGGACTCCCCCAACATCGGGAACATGTTCCTGTCTCTAGTGTGTCCAAGCCCTTAAACAATCTCGTATATGTTTCAATGGGATCCCCTCTCATCCTTCTAAACTCCAGAGTGTTCAAGCCCAGCTGCTCCATTCTCTCAGCATATGACAGTCCCGCCATCCCGGGAATTAACCTTGTAAACCTACGCTGCACTCCCTCAATTGCAAGAATGTCCTTCCTCAAATTAGGGGACCAAAACTGCACACAATACTCCAGGTGTGGTCTCATTAGGGCTCTGTACAACTGCAGAAGGACCTCTTTGCTCCTATAAACACACACGATGGGAACAGATTCATTCAATCCCACATTGCTGTCGGCTTGGAACTCTCAACTCTGTTTAACACATATGCAGTAATTATGTAGGTGGCGTGTTTTATGTTGAGCAAACATTTCCTTACAATTACAGTCTTCTGATAATTAAACTGTACAACAGCAATAACTTAATGGGCCTGTCCCACTTTGGCAATTTTTTGGCGACTGCCATAGTCGTAGCAGGTCGCCGAAAAAACGGCAACTGGACTAACGGGCCTGTCCCACTTAGGCAAATTTTTTGGCGACAGCCGGCAAATACGACAATGGAATTCACCGAAGTCTGCACCGGCGACAAACCTAGTCACCCGACGGACAAACTACGACTTCCTGGCGGACAACCTATGTTAACCTGGCGACAACCTACGACAGCTACCTCATTGGCATCAAAAACCCCTGGTCGCCACTGTTGCCGGGAAAATTTTCAACATGTTGAAAACCCAGCGGCGATCAGAAAGACGCTACGACTCTTTGGGCCACTGAGGAGGACTACTCACAACCATACGGGCAACCTCCGGCGGACATGTGGTCACAGGGCCCGGTCACTTAAAAATCGCCTAAGTGGGACAGGCCACCATAACTCACTGCTGTGTTAAGACAAACTGAATCTCTATTGTCAATAATTCTTCAAATATCATTTGCACAGATTTTGTGTACCCTAGATAGACACACAATGCTGGAGTAACTCAGCGGGACAGCCGCATCTCCGGAGAGAAGGAATGGGTGAAGTTTTCGGTTGAGACCCTTCTTCAGACTTATTAAGATTCATTAAACTTCCTCCATTTCTGAACACAATATTAATATTGCTTTCTCCCTTTCCGGGAACAGGGGCTTCATTTCATAGCTCCGTTTCAGGGCGTTCAACAAGGTTCCGCATGGTAGGCTGCTCTGGATGGTTAGATCACATGGGATCCAAGGAGAGATAGCTGAATGGATAGCAAAGTGGCTCCATGGAAGGAAGCAGAGGGTGATGGTGGAAGGTTGCTTTCTTTGGTGGGGCCTTCTGTGACTAGTGGTGGGCCTCAGGGTTCAGTGCTGGGCCCGTTACTGTTTGTCATCTACATCAATGAACATACAGGGTAAGATTAGCAGGTTTGCTGATGGTACAAAAGTTAGTGGTTTTACAAATAGTGAAGATGGTCTGTGAACGATTTACAGCAGGATCTGGATCGTTTGGACAGGTTGGGCGGGGAATTGTTGTGGAATTTAATTAAAGTGAAGTGTGAGGTGTTTGCATTTTGGGAAGTCAAACAAGGGCAGGACCTACCCAGTAAAAGTAGGCCTCTGGGTAGTGTTGTAGAGCAGAGGGGTCTAGGAGTACAGGTGCATGGTTCCTTGAAGGTCGAGTCACAGGTAGATAAGGTGGTCAAAAAGGCTTTTGGCACTTTGGCCTTCATCAGTCAGAGTATTGAGTATAGAATTTGGGAGGTCATGTTGCAGTTGTGTACGACGTTGGTGAGACCACATTTAGAATATTGTGTTCAGTTCTGGGCACCATGTTATGGAAAATATATTGTCAAGCATGAAAGGGTTCAGAGAAGATTGACGAGGATGTTGCCAGGACTAGAGGGTGTGAGCTATAGGGAGAGGTTGAGTCGGCTGGGTCTCTATTCCATGGAGCGCAGGAGGAGGAGGGGTGACTGCAACGTCCAGGTTCAGAAATATCCTCTCCCCCACAGCCATCAGGCTATTTAACTCAAATGAAACAAAACTCTAAACACTAATAGACCATTATCTTTTATTTGCACCATATCTGTTTATTTATTCATGTGTGTGTATATATTTATATAATGGTATATGGACACACTGATCTGTTCTGTGGTCAATGCCTACTATGTTCTGTTGTGCTGAAGCAAAGCAAGAATGTCATTGTCCTATCAGGGACCCATGACAATAAACGCTCTTGAATCTTGAATCTTATAGAGGTGTATCAAATCATGAGAGGAATAGATTGGGTTGATGCACAGAGTCTCTTGCCCAGATTGGGGGAATGGAGGACCAGAGGACATAGGTTCAAGGTGAAGGGGAAAAAAATTAATAGGAATCAAGAGGGGTAACGTTTTCTTAGAAAGGGTGGTGGGTGTATGGAACAAGCTGCTAGAGGACGTAGTTGAGACATTTAAGAAAAGATTAGACAGGTACATGGATAAAAGAGGTTTGATGAGATATGAGCCAAACACAGACAGGCGGGACTAGTGTGGCTGGGACATGTTGGGCAGATGGGCCTGTTTCCTCACTGTATCACTCTTTGACAACAAGTACACTAGTTCTATCCTACAAACCAGGGGCAATTTACAGAACTCAACTGAACTACAAACCTTTGGGATGGGAAGGAAACCCTGAAGCACCCGGAGAAAACCCACGCAGGTCACTGGGGAGGTGGAGAAGTACAAACTCCGTACAGACAGCGCCCGTAGTCGGGATCGAACCCGGCTCTCTGACACTTTTAATCCTTAAGAAATCAAACAACTCCTTTCCAAATAATGTCTTGTTTCACCACTCTTTCCAGTCCAGAGTCATGAACTCAATAAACTGAAATACTGTACTAAACTTAATGAAGGATAGTAAAGTAGATATTCTGATCCAGCAGTACGGTAGCGAGAGTTGCCGCTGGCTTTGATACCTCGATGATCTTGCTCCATATGGGTTGGTGACCAACAGCGTCCCAGAGGGTTACATGTTTGTCGTGTGCACAGGTCAGGAACTGTTGCTCGGTTGGATGGGTGGACAGGACCCCACGTTTCATCTGTGTGACCCTGAGGGCTTTGTGTAAAGAAACAAGAGGTAGTCCAAAAACGCAAGAAGGTACAGTTAGAAAAAACGCTGACGTCACCATCTGGAACAAACATGGTTCAATTAGAAACATAGAAAACATAGAAAATAGGTGCAGGAGAGACTTTGGTCCCTTCGAGGCCTGCCCCACCGCCATTCAATATGATCATGGTGATCATCCAACTCTGTATCCACGTACCTGCCTCTCACATACCCCCTGATCCTTAAGCCACAAGGGCCACATCTAACTCCCCTCTTAAATATAGCCAATGAACTGGCCTCAACTACCTTCTGTGGCAGAGAGTTCCAGAGACTCACCACTCTAAACTCACCACTCACCAATATAAAGTGCTTCACATGGGGTTGTTGGGGAAACGCAGATGCTGGTTTAATTAATCAGCAGGACAGGCTAGACATTCTCTGGAGTGAAGGAATTTTCAGACTGAAGAAATTTAGTTTCTGCAGTCATACAAACAAGAAAAAGATCCGAGACACGACACAGTTTACACAAACATCCACAGTGAATCTCCTCCTAACTGTGATGGAAGGCAAAGTCTTATCTCTCCCCTGCACTCCCCATTCTCCTCCCGATGTCAGTGTCAAAGCCCCCGGCGGGTGATAGTAAATATAGTCCCGCGGCCATTCAGGCCGCGTCCGGGCTGATTGCAAACGCCGCGCTCCGTTGTCTTGATGTTTAGATCCCCGGTGGGCGCGAGCAATTCCCACGGCCAGTCGATGTAAGGCCCTTGCTCCAGGTCATTTTCAAACCCCACAACTCGGGCGGGAGAAGTTGCCGCCGTGGGAGCTCCGAAAAGCGGTCTCCCACCAGGGACCGCGAGCTCCGTCCACAGGCCTGCAGCTGGAGCCTCCGAATCTCCGGGGATGGGCGCAGCAGCGCGCACAACAGCTCACCCGTTCCGAATCGGCCAGCTCCACGATGTGCAAGTAGTCCGCAGTCTCCGGACTGGATCCCCAGGTCCGGTTGGAGGCCGCTCCACGGTGCTAGGCCCCAACGACAACGGGACCCGACAGAGAAATGGTCGGGTCCTCCGTATTTTAAAACTTCCTCCCCCCTTCACACCTTACCCAGCTAAAAAAAAAAACCCACTATAACTACACTCAAAACGAGACAAAAAAATAAAACAATACAGACGGCCTGCAGAGGCCGCTGCGGTCGGAGAGTCGCGCCGCCCACCTGGAGAAGAAGTTCTCGACCCGCTACGTCACCATTCCTTCTACACTGGGAACGCTGCCCGTCTTCGTGAGTTACTCCAGCATTTGTGACCATATAATAGCGCTTTTATACTGCAGTGTGCAAAGGAAAAACAAGGAGACATGACGTGAAACCAAACCTCCTCCTCACCTCCATCCAGGGACCCGGGAAGCAGTCCTTCCTGGGTAGAGTACAGACATTCACGTAGACCTCCTCTTAACTTGCCGAACACTTGCACTCGTCCGCCATGGCCTGCTGGATCTCCCGTTTGCTCAATATTTTAACTCCCCTTCCCATTCCCACACTGACCTTTCTGTCCTGGGCCTCCTCCATTGTCAGAGTGAGGCCTCCCACAGACTGGAGGAACAGCCCCTCGTATTCCGCTTGGGTAGCTTACAACCCAATGGAAGATAGACACAAAAAGCTGGAGTAACTCAGCGGGTCCAACAGGAATAGGTGACGTTTCGGGTCGAGACCCTTCTTCAGCCTATGGCTGATTTTTCAAATACATATGGGGTTGCTATACTGAATTTTTGACTCTGTTGAAAAAAAAATGGTCAAGCTGGGAATGGGATATTATAATAATTACATTGCCTCTGGCTAAGAAATTAATATTTTCTTTTGTTACGGAGAGCAGCGGTAGATTTGCCTACTTGCAGCATTAGAGACCCAGGTTCGATCCTGACTGTCTGTACGGAGTTTGTACGTTCTCCCCGTGACCACCTGGGTTTTCTCCAGGTGCTCCGGTTTCCTCCCACACTCCAAAGACGTGCAGGTTTGTGGGTTAATTGGGCTGGCGTACGGGATGATCACTGGTCGGCACAGACTCTGTGGGCCGAAGGGCCTGTTTCCACGCTGTATCTTTAAAGCCTAAAGTAAAGTCTAAAGGCATTCTGGAGAAGACCACAGGAAATAGAGGGGCAGCATAAAGCAGACATAATTCTTCACCGTTGTCAATGGCTGACTGCTTTCTAATCTGCTCGAACAATATTGTTTATTCGGAGGATTCCATGGGCTGGTGTTGAAGAACAACTCGATGAATAATTACCACACAAAAATGCTGGAGTAACTCAGATGGACAGGCAGCATCTCTGGAGAGATGGAACGGTGTGATGTTTTTTCCCCCCCCCCCCCCCCCCCCCCCCCCCTCGGTCGGGGACTCTTCTCCAGACTGGAGTCTGGATCGGAGAAGGGTCTCGACCCGAAACGTCACCCATCCCTTCTCTCCAGAGGTGCTTCCTGTCCCGCTGAGTTACTCCAGCATTTTGTGTCCATCCTTGGTGTAAACCAGCATCTGCAGTTCAGGTCATTTCTGCATTAACGTAAGAAACCCCCTGCAACCACAATGAAGAACTCAATAACATCAATTGCAATTCAGATGCTGCTCATTATCTATCCAGTTGTAAAGTGCAATGAAGATTATTCCCAAACAATGAAAGCTAACTACTCAGGGTCTTTACAACCTTGTTCTGCAGAATCCAAGATTTGTGAAAACGGCTATAAATATTTTCCAAGCAAGCAAGTGAGATTATTCCATCAGTTTTCATGTTCACTCCTAGTCCTGTTTGGCATCTTTCACTGTTCTCTTGATACGTGAGTAGCAGACTGATAGATATATCAGTATACGCGAAGTCTGCAAGGCCCCTGTTCTGAACGTTGGCGCGAGTTCCACATTCAACAACTTACAGTAGGGATTATAACTTAGCGTCACGTTTGTCTGTGGTACAGATGTGGTCATGATATAGTGGATGTGAGCTAGAGGCGTCCAGGTAGTTTGACAAGGTAAGGTTGGGCATAACTTGAGATCATAACGACTCTGGGCAGCTTGCAACCTAACGGTGTAACAACATTGGTTTCTCTCATTTCAAGTGACCCCCATCCATTCCCTCCCCCCCACCACCACCCTCCCCCCCCCCCCATCCAGCCCGATCATCCACACAACTTCCACAGTTCACATCCCTGTATTCCCTTTGTCCTCCTCTTTCCCCCCCCCCCCCCCCCCCCCCCCCGCACGACAAACATGGGCCATGGAAAGGCCTTCACCCTTTCTTGGTCATCTGTTTGCAGGTTCTGCTTTTCTTTACTTACTGCTTACTTACTCACTTATAGCCCCACGCCTGTCCCACTTATGTGTCCTTGGCACGCAAATTACGCAACCTCGTGGTCGCGTTGAGGCGCATCGTGTGGGCACGCCGGGCCGGTCCCACTGGAGAAACGCGGAGGGGTAGTGGAGTTGCGCGCGACATCGCAAAAGCGGTGGCGCCGAAATTTTTTGTAGTGAACGAAATCTTCCAGCATTGCGCCAGCGGCCTGTCGCGGAACTGACGGCCAAAGCGGGGACAGGCTCAGGAACCTGGCGCGATGCAACGTTCACTTCAAAACAGCAGCAGAAGCACAGCAAACGATCGCTGAAACTCGGCCTCCAGGGCTCACGGCCGTTGTGGTCCGGATCACCCCAGATGCCCGACTTCAATCCCAGAGCGGGGCCAAGAAAATTGAAGATGGACACAAAATGCTGGAGTAAACTCAGCGGGACCGGCAGCATACAACGCTGGAGAGAGGGAATGGGTGAGACGTTTCGGTCAAGACCCTTCTTTTTAGATGAAGAAGAAGTCTCGACTCGAAACATCACCAATTGCTTCTGGCCAGAGATGCTGCCAGGTCCCGCTGAGTTATCTCGCACTTTGTGTCCATCTTCAAATGACGTCATGGATGCGCTCCACCAGACGGCTGTGCGTACGCAATGAAATCGCGCCTTGAACCAATTGTCGCTGGACTGTCTCAGGCTCAACGCGACCATGAGGTCTGTGTAATGTATTTGCGAGCCGATGACATTAAGTGGGAGAGGCCACTTTACTGCCTATTATGCTTCCCGGCAGTAGGGCAGCAACAAAGGGCCTCCACTCCTGTCTGTTCTGGGCTAGCTTCTGGACGCTACCCCAGGTCATCGTTTTCATTTATACTCCTCAGCCACATCACGCCCAGTTGTAGTTGATCCGACAATTCAGTTGCTGTTTCCGTAACCTATTTGTTTTAAAAACGAGACAGGGTTGTTAGCCCTGTGCTCAACCTCCAACCTGGAGGACCAGTGGATCGCTCTTCGTCTCGCCTCTACCCTCGACCTGTCCAGCATGGGAGACCCTAACAGGAGACAAATCTCTCTTCGCTGCCATAGCTCTAGGGGTCACTGAGACACCCAACAAGGCTCCCCCCCCGACCAGCAGAACCAGGGGCCACTGTTTAAGAATAAGGGGTAAGCCATTTAGAACGGAGACGAGGAAACACTTTTTCTCACAGAGAGTGGTGCGTCTGTGGAATTCTCTGCTTCTGAGGGCAGTGGAGGCAGGTTCTGTGGACTTTCAAGAGAGAGCTAAGATAGGGCTCTTAAAATATGGAGTCAGGGGATATGGGGAGAAGGCAGGAACGGGGTACTGATTGGGGATGATCAGCAATGATCACATTGAATGGCGGTGCTGGATCGAAGGGCCGAATGGCCTACTCCTGCACCTGTTGTCTATTGACCATGACAAGGTTGCAATCCAACGGGGAGCTGCCTTGTTATGGCCTTTTCTTATCTCCAGTTCCCTACCCTCTTCTTTCAGTTTTAAGAAGAAGGGTTCCGATCTGAAACGTCACCCATCCCTTTTGTCCACAGATGCTGCCTGACCCGCTGAGTTACTCCAGCACTTTGTCTCTCCATATCTTCGGTGTAAACCAGCACCTGCAGTTCCTTCCTACACATCGTTTGAGGGCATTTGTCCCTACCTGGGTAATTGGATGAAAGTCTCCAGATAAAGTGCATTGTAGGATGAAATTCCTCGTGGTGCCAACCAGTAGCACGTCTCCCCTTCCTTCAGCGACCGTTCTCACTGGTCCAAACTGCTCAGGAACCTGGATTATACCAACAAGAAGATAACAAGCAGTTCAATACAGACCGTAGTATTTCCTGGCAGAAGCATGTAGGCAGCACAAGACAATATTATTAAACCACATATACTCTTCACTGATTTTGGGTTAGTTTAGATGAAAAGATACAGCGTGGAAACAGGCTCTTCGACCCACCGAGTCAATAGACAATAGACCATAGGTGCAGGAGTAGGCCACTCGGCCCTTCGAGCCAGCACCGCCATTCAAAGTGATCACGGCTGATCATCCCCAATCAGTACCCCGTTCCTGCCTTCTCCCCATATCCCCTGACTCTGCTATCTTTAAGAGCCCTATCTAGCTCTCTCTTGAAAGCATCCAGAGAACCCGCAGAGAATTCCACAGACTCACCACTCTCTGTGAGAAAAAGTGTTTCCTCGTCTCCGTTCTAAATGGCTTACCCCTTATTCTTAAATCCACACAGACCAGCGATCCCCGCACACTAACACTATCCTACACCCACTAGGGACAATTTTTACATTTATACCAAGCCAATTAACCTACAAACCTGTACGTCTTTGGAGTGTGGGAGGAAACCGAAGATCTCGGATAAAACCCACGCAGGTCACGGGGAGGACGTACAAACTCCGTACAGACAGCGCCCGTAGTCTCTGCCGCTGCGCCACCGTGCCACGTGTGTCGTGATTAAATTGCACGTACTGTGGAAAAAGCTACCTTATGTCATCACATCTTTCTCTCGTTCTGTATTACAAAGTTTAATATTCGTTTTCTTGATTCAAATATCTGTGCAATTCTTAAGCGTCTATTAATACAAGTGTAGCTGCTGCTGGGAGTATGTTCAATGAATTATTGGTGGACTATAGTTGGAGAGTCTAGGACCAGAGGACACAGCCTCAGAATAAAAGGACGTAACCTTAAAGTTAGAGGAGGAGAATTTCTTTAGCCAAAGGGTGGTTGAATCTGTGAATTCATTGCCACAGAGGGTGGTGGAGGCAAGTCAATGGAGATTTTTATAGCAGGGTTTGATAGATTCTTGGTTAGTGCGGGTGTCAGGGGTTATGGGGAAAAGGTAGGAGAATGGGGTTGGGAGGGAGAGATAGATCAGCCCTGATTGAATGGCGGAGTAGAACTTGGTGGGCCGAATGGCCTAATTCTGCTCCTATCCCTTATGACCTTGTATTTAACTATTGTGTACCATCAAATGTTTACTGAACTGTATGCTTAGTTTAGTATAGTATAGCTTGAAGATACAGCACGGAAACAGGCCCTTCGGCCCACCGAGTCTGCACCGACCAGCGATCCCCGCACATTAACACTATCCTACACACACACTAGGGACAATTTTTACATTGACCAAGCCAATTGATCTACAAACCTGTACGTCTTTGGAGTGTGGGAGGAAACCGAAGATCTCGGAGAAAACCCAGGCAAGTCACGGGGAGAACGTACAAACTCCGTACAGACAGCACCCGCAGTCAGGATCGAACCCGGGTGACCGGCGCTGCCTTCGCTGTAAGGCAGCAACTCCACCGCTACGCCGCGGACGATGGAACTTCACTGTAGCTGGATACGTGTGGTAAGCAAGTGCTATACATTTTATTTAATTATGATCGTGCTTATGTATAGCTTACATTGAACTGTGTACAAAAATGAATGTCACTGTACCTGGGTACATGTGGCAACACTGTACTAGTGGACCATCAAAGCAGTGACATCTCACCTCAGTTTCCTGCATCTTATGATAGTTGCGATCCCAGGAGATCAGCTTGCGGTCCTTCCCGCCTCCAGTGACCAGTGTGCCATTACGTAGCATGCAGACGGCAAATATCCCTCCCTCATGAGCCCCCGCAATGGCGTAGCTGATGCGGTTGGTACCTGAGGCAAAGATAGACACAAAAAGCTGGAGTAACTCAGCGGGACAGGCAGCATCTCTGGGGAGAAGGAATGGATGACGTTTCAGGTCGAGACCCTCCTTCAGACCCAAGGCAAATTGTCACAGTCGCACCAATGTATTTATCACATTAAACAGACAAATCAACGTTGAAAATAATGGAATTGCAATCTTTGCATCAATCATGACAGCACCTTTTGGCGAGAGATTAGATCGGTGGAGATAGACACAATAGACAATAGGTACAGGAGTGGGCCATTCGGCCCTTCGAGCCAGCACCACCATTCAATGTGATCATCCCCAATCAGTACCCCGTTCCTGCCTTCTCCCTATATCCCTGACACAAAATGCTGGAGTAACTCAGCAGGTTATGCAGCATCTCTGGAGAAAAGGAATAGGTTCTTCAGAGATGCTGCCTGACTCGCTGAGTTACTACAGCTTTTTGTGTCTACTGTTTAAGCCGGCATCTGCAGTTCCTTCCGACAGATTAAATAATTGGCATTAGTTGCAATAAAATTTACCAGTTAAACTTTCTGTCGTAATGCATTTAGTTTTAAACAAAATAATAATTATGCTGAAAAGGACGCAGAGTGCTGGAGTAACTCAGCGGGTCAGGCAGCATCTGTGGGGAACATGGATAGGTGACGTTTCACAGAGTGCTGGAGTAACTCAGCGGGTCAGGCAGCATCTGTGGAGAACATGGATAGGTGACGTTTCACAGAGTGGCACAAGAGTAACTCACGGGTCAGAACATGGATAGGTGACGTTTCACACAGAGTGCTAACTCAGCGGGTAACAGGCAGCATCTGTGGGGAACATGGATAGGTGACGTTTCACAGAGTGCTGGAGTAACTCAGCGGGTCAGGCAGCATCTGTGGGGAACATGGATAGGTGACGTTTCACAGAGTGCTGGAGTAACTCAGCGGGTCCAGGCAGCAGCTGTGGTGAACATGGATAGGGTGGACGTTTCACAGATGTGCAGTAACTCAGGGGTGGCAGCATCTGTGGGGACATGGATAGGTTGTTTCAGATCGGGACCCTTCAGATTGAACAGAACTTCTTTGAAGCAGGCATACATTGAGTAAAACATCGTATATCCATGTTCTCCAGATATGCTACCTGACCTGCTGAGTTACTTCAGCACTTTGCATTTTTATTTGTAAACCAGCATTGGCAGCTCCTAGTTTCTCCAATAATTTCATTAAAAAGAAATTTCAGTGGAACATTCCTCCACCGGTGATTTCCTACTGATTTGGAGGCGATGGTGTGTGTGTGTGTGCTTGCCTGTGTCTAGTACAGCAAGTTACATTCTCAGCAGCCCCGAATTATCCCTGTCTGAAGAAGGGTCTCGACCCGAAACGTTGCCCATCCCTTCTATCCAGAGATGCTGTCTGACCCGCTGAGAGACTCCAGCAGTTTGCGCCTATTTATGGGTTAAACCAGCATCTGCACTTCCATCCTACACTGGATTGTCACTGTTAGCATATAGTTGTGTTGTGCAAGTCAGTCACGATATTTCGAAAATAGTTGTTTAAAAAAGTGAATTGTCCTTCTGTAAATTGTCCCTGGCGTGTAGGGAGTGAAAGTGGGTCAACATCGAACTAGTGTGAACGGGTGATCGATGGTCGGTGTGGACTCGATGGGCCGAAGGGCCTGTTTCCACGCTGCATCTCTCTAAACCAAAGACCCTACAGCGAGCAAGATCGATCACTCGACGTAAAAGGCGTAGTACAGTCATGGGCAGATCCATGGGTAATTCTCAGCCCCATTTCTGTAACCGGCTTCCGTCTCCGCACCAAAGATCCCATAGGATAGTAGTGCGGAGAAATAAGCTGACCACGGAAACATCCTCGTAAAAATAAAAGTTATTTGGGAAAAATCTTATCCTCATCATCAGAATTATAATTTATTAACGCAAACTGTTCCCCCACAAAGTTGGTTACACTGCGAGTCGGGTCGGGTCGGGTTACAGAAATGGATGAAAAAAAGGCCCACGTTCCGTTCCGTTGCGTACTACACGTCAGCCCATTGCATTTGGCAGGAGTGGTTGATCTTGCTCTGCTATTAGGATCTTTGCTCTAAACAGCACAGAAAACAATCATCAGGGTACTTGCAGGAAGTAGGCCACTGCCTAATGTCTTGCTTCCTGTTATTTATTCACTGGCAATAACTTTATTCATAAATTACTGTCTTTCATGGTGGTTCACACCTGATTTAGTGGCTGAAGTTGGACACGTCCCCAGCATTTGGGAGTAAAGGAGAGACAGAACGTAAATGTGACTTGAACAGCAAGTATCGACGCTTCCTCACCTTTTCCCCAGATGAGAATATTTCCACTTGAATCCCCAGTAATACTGTCACCATTCTCAGCAAACGTCGAGCACAGAACAAACTTTGGTTTCTCATGTTTCTAAGAAGAAGCAGACACACATATGAAGAACAAATTATGTTTAGATTCCTTTTAGAACACTAGAGCTGAATGAAATCCAGAATATTGTAGAGGTAAATGAATCCACGGAGGATGAAATGCGTAGTCGGAGAATATCGTTCAAACTTCGCGTCATCTTTTTAACACCTTTGCATTGCCACGTCATAATGCGTTATTGAGCCGAGTACGAGCTGGAATTACTTGACTTGGGCCACCCGATCATCAGCGATAGGAACAGAATTAGGCCATTCGGCCCATCAAGTCCACTCCACCATTCAATCATGGCTGTTCTATCTCTCCCTCCTAACCCCATTCTCCTGCCTTCTCGCCATAACCCCTGTCACCGGTAATGATCAAGAATCTCTCGCGTGCAGGAATAGCAAGTTTTCCACTTTTTGAGAGAGAGGACATCTTTTTATTTATTACTGTCCAATGAACAATGTGCGGCAATGGAGTTGCTGCATCACAGCGCCAGAGATCCGGGTTCAATCCTGACCACTGGCGCTGTCTGTACGGAGTTTGTACGTTCTCACCCATGATCTGCGTGGGTTTTCTCCGGGAACACTTCCGTCCTCCCTCACAATCCTTTTTTTTTTTACTTTTTTTTCCCTCGGTTTTTTTTTCTCTTTTTCGTTTTTAATTGTTCAATTGTTAATTGTTAATAAAAGAACAGTGGAGAGAAAAAAGAAATAAAGAGTGTCGGAATAGATGGACAAGCGAGTAGAAACAGAAACAAAAAAAAGGACAGAGTGAGAAGTTAAAAGATTCTGAAAGAAAAGGAAAAAGTAAAAAGAAAAGAGATTTTTTTTATGTAGAGATCTACCTATCTCATATTTTTCCCATCCGTCACCCAGTTCTAAACCCATTAATTTCTAAGGTTATGTTATGTGCACCATCTGCTTGTATAAAGCTTGATAAACGATACCAAATCTTTAAGAATTGGTCTACTTTGCCTAGTAAGAGGAATCTCATTTCTTCAAGATGTAGCGTTTCAGACATGTTTGAGATCCACATTTTGAATGTTGGCGTAGGTGCGTTTTTCCAAAATTTAAGTATAGTTTTTTTTTGCTGTAATTAGACCATAATTAAGAAAAGCTTCTTGGAATATAGTTAGTTTACTTCCCTCTTCCATTGATCCAAAGATAATCAATTCGGTATTGGGGTTCAATTTTGTGTTAAATAGTTTTGTAAAAATTCCAAAAATGTCATTCCAAAATGTATACAGTTTTGTACAAGAGACACTCTCCAAAGACGTACAGGTGTGTAGGTGAATAGGCTTCAGTAAAAATTGTAACTTGTCCCTAGTGTATAGGATAGTGTTGAGGTACGGGGATCGCTGGTCGATGCGGACTTGGTGGCCCAAGGGGCCTGCTTCCACGCTGTATCTCTAAACTAAACTAAACATTTAAAACGGTTTTCACTTGACAGTTTTGTGCTCTTCAAGATTTCTGTTCGGAATTGGAAACCCACCTCAAACAGCCCTTGTTTCTTGGTGAACGAGCCTCCTTCGAGTGTCCAGAAGTAGATGTGGGATTTCCCACATGTGACGATGATGTTCGTCTCTGTTGGATGGAAGTCTGCTGCAAAGATGGGCTCGTTTGAACACTGGCAAGGATACCAAAAGACAAGATTTTGTAAACAAGATTTGTTGCCACTAATTGTCCAACACGTACAGTTCACATCAGAGCAATACATCTCTGTCTCACAATTAGAAACAAGCAAACTGCAGATGCTCGTTAATACACAAAAGGACACAAAGTGCTGGAGTAACTCAGCCAGTCAGGTGGTATCCCTGGAGAACATGGATAGGTGACTTATTGGGTCGCGAAAGTGTCCTGAAATGTTACCTATCCATGTTCTCCACAGATGCTGCCTGACCCGCTCCAGAGTTTGCTGCCGGACTTGAGTTACTCCAGCACTCTGTGAAACGTCACCTATCCATGTTCTCCACAATATCCAATGTTTCTCCACAGATCTGCCTGACCCCCGGAGTTACAGCACTACGGTGAAACGTCACCTATCCATGTTCTCCACAGAATGCTGCCTGACCCACGCTGACTGACTTCCCACACTCTGTGAAACGTGATCCATGTTCTCCACAGATGCTGCCTGACCCGCTGAGTTACTCCAGCACTCTGTGTCCTCTCTTTGCCCTGCTCGTGCATTGACCCACAATTGGTTGACCCAGTTATTAAGCTCTTGACCTCTGTACATGGCAGCATGCCTCAAGTCCCCCATGTGATTTTTAAAATGCTGTATTTATTTATTTATTTATTTATTTATTTATTTATTTTTATTTTATTTTATGTCTTTATTTATTAGCGGTACTGTAAGTTACATCAGTGTACATCCCTTGTATTGTATTACAGTCATTGTACCCCTTAATTTTTTTATTTTAAGGCTTTAGAAAAGAGAGAATAGAGAGAAAAATAGCAGCATAGAAAGTAGAAAAGTGAAAAAGAGATGTGAAAGTGCACAAAGCGTGACAGAGGGAAAGGCAACCCTTGAAGAGTTAGAGATTGGGAATTAAGAGATAGACCGTTGGAGAGAAAAAAAAAAGAAAAAAAGGGGAAAAATAGAGAAAGAAAAAATAAAAGCCATTACTTTATTATAAAGTTTTTAAAGAAGGAACAGCTCGGGAGAATCAGCACACAAAAAGCTTGGAACACTCAATCAGCGGAAAAGAATAGCGACGTTTCGGGTCCGAGAACAACCCTTCTAAGGACGAAGAGAAGGGGCACGTTTTCGGTCAGACTCGACAGCAAAACGGAATGGGGGGGAGGAAACCTTTCTTCCCCCTTTAACCAAGACCCGACACCAGTACTTGTTTGAGGTATTCTTGCACCTTATCCGTGTAATAGATTTATAAATGCAGACCACGTCTTATAGAAACAGTCTGATTTTCCTGCTAGTCGGAGTCTCATATCTTCCAAGTGTAGTGTTTCGAACATAGTTGAAATCCACATATTGACTGTTGGTACCGGAGAAATTTTCCAGAATTTAAGAATAGCTTTTTGCCAGTTATTAAGCTATATTCAAATAGAGTGTTTTGAAACACATTTAATTCGGGGCAATCTTCTGATATCCAGTCTCCTTCCGGGGTCAGTTTTATTTTAAATATTTTTGTGAAAAATTCAAAAATTTCAGTCCAAAATGTTTGAATTTTTGTACAAAAGACAAGTGAGTGTGCTATATTAGCTTCTTGACATTGACATTTATCACATATAGGTGAGACGTTGGGAAAAAGTTTACTTATTTTAGTTTTTGAATAGTATAATCTGTGTAAGATTTTAAATTATATTAAGGCGTGTCTTACATTAATTGAACATTTATGCACGTTTAATAAATATTCTTCCACCTTTCTTTGGGAATTTTTATACTTAATTATTTTTCCCAGGCTCTCCTGATACCATCTGTTGTTGGTATTTCTGCATTTAGAATAATATTATATATATGATATTAGGTTTGCTGATTCATTACTTCTTCCAGTAAGTCTGGAGGCATATTGTGATAATCTTGTGCGTATTTTTTCAGATAGTCACAGATTTGGAAATCTTTAAAGTACTGATTGTTTCCAAATTGGGTATTTTAGTTGTATTTGTTTAAATGATAATAGTTTTCCCGATTCATACACATCTCCAAAGATTTTTAATTCCATCTCTTTCCCATTGTATAAATGCTTATCTATATTTGAAGGTTTAAATGAGGTTTTTTTACCGATAGGAGATAAGAGATATAAATTTCTTAATTTTAGATTGTGTTTTATTTTTGTTTTCCAAATTCTGATTGTACTGTATATAATTGGATTAATGTTGTAATTTATATTATTCATCGATATTGGAGAGAGAAGGATTGCTCCAATATTATAAGGAGAGCTCTCTACTGCATAATCGTCCAATCCCGGTTGTTGGGGGAGAGTTATCCAGCAATTGGATCATGTTTTCTGATATTTACAGACCAGTAGTAATACATAAAGTTGGGAGTGCTAATCCCCTTACTAACTTTGGGTTTATTCAGATGAGAAAATTCTCTTGTATTCCTGTGGGATTATAATCCCAAAATAAAATTTGTGATATCTGAGTCCAGTTTTTTTCTTTAAACTTTTTGGGTAAATATATATTGGGATAGTTTGGAACAGGTATAAAATTTGTGTAGAAAAATCATTTTTTATGGCATTTTATTCGCGGCTATTAAGGAAGCGTTTTCCAAAATTTAATCAAGTTAACCATAGTTTTACCCTTTTATCACTCTAGAGGGTTATAATTTTCGTCGCCAAACATATCTTGATATCTCTAGTAATTTCGATGCCCAAGTATTAAAATCTTTTTCCGTACTATTCTGAAAGGAAACTGTAAAAGATGCGTAGAGTCTTTTGGGCTTTTATTGACATGATTTCACTTTTATTCCAATTTATTCTATATCCTGAAAATGATCCGAAGTCCTCTATTAATTTAAAATATTTGGTATAGTAAATATGAGGTTTTTGTGATGTACAATAGTAAGTCAACAGCATATAGTTATTTTATTATTGAATATTTGTTTTATATCAATGGATATTCGGATGAGTTCTGATTCTTTCCGCTAGGGGTTCAATTATGAGGGCAAATAACAACGGTGATAATGAACATCCTTGTCTGTTTCCCCTTGACAAATGAAATTTCATAGATAAATTATTGTTCGTTAATAACTTCTGCACATTGGCTTATTATATAGTAATTTAATCCATAGAATAAAATTCTCTCCCAGTTGAAATTCTTGCAATAGCCCTGAGCATATAATCCCATTCGAGCCTGATCGAATGCTTTCTCTGCATCCAACGATATGATTGATAGTTTTTGATCTTCAGTTTGGTGTGAATTGCATTATATTGAACAGACGTCTCAAATTATTAACTGATTGTCTCTTAGGGATAAACCCCGTTTGATCCGGATGTATTAATTTACTAGCATATTTACTTAGTCTTCTAGCTAGTATTTTCGCTAATATTTTTTTATCTGTATTTAACAACGCAATAGCTCTGTATGATCCAGGTTCTTCCACATCTTTATCTTTCTTAGGTATTAGTGTGATCGTGGATTCTGCTAGTGTTTCAGGTAGTATTTGTGCTTGAAGGCATAAGTATACATTTTCTGTAGGCGGGGGGTAAATATGTCATAAAAACCTTTATAGAAATCGTTACTAAATCCGTCGGGACCTGCTGTTTTTCCATTTTTTAATGAGATTATTGTTTCTTCTATTTCCTTATTTGAGATTTGTGCTCCCAATTCCTCTTGTTCCTGCAACTCTAATTTAGGAAGGTTACAATTATCCAAGAACTCTGTAACATTATCGTTTTAGATGTATACAGATTCTCATAAAATTGTGCAAATCTTTTATTAATATCACTCAGCAAGGTCAATATTTCCCCTTTGTCTGATTTAATCTTTAAAATTGTGTGATCCTTTTCGCGTTTTTTTAACTGACATGCCAGAAGTTTGTGGGGCTTCCAGTGGTGCCGTGTTATCTTAACAGACACTACACATAACTCCACTCCCTAAAATTCGCAATTTTTCACGTTAAAACCGGATCTACAGGTCGGGAACAATTTAAAAAACTTATCGGAGTCTCTGCTCGACTTGCTGATAACATTATCAGTAACAGCTGTGAATTTAACAGAGGCTTAAAGCACTTTAAATGAAAAATTCTTCCCTGGGTAAGAGGCTCAGAGGACAGTTACAAAACTCTCCTGGGGAAGCCAGACAAAGCCTACAGATTTATTTTTGAAGTGGCTTCCGAAGAAAAGGTGCTTTTTCGATATGCTACAAGACTCAAAGCAGACTTGACCAAGGACAAAGAATGTGAAGAATTAAAGCTTTCGCGGTAAGTGAACTGAAAGATGTAAAGGTGCGATTGAAAAAGATGGAACACATGTTGGGAGTGATTGATGGAAAAGATAGAAAAGCTGATGCAAATATGAACTTCTTTAATCAGAATGTTATTGAGTCTGTGAAGGATATCGATTGGTACTATTAATAAAATGTATTGATGATGTCGAGAGATGAACTATCGAGAGAATCTGATAAGGTTGAAGAAGACACCACGAAGAGGTTTGAACGCTGTGCTGGACACTGTACCAACCTGTATGTTAACAATGCACGAGATGGAGGGATGGCAAGAATGGTGGAGAGAGATGAAGAAGGTGAGGTCAGAAACAAGACCTTGCTACATGATAGGATGGCGACTCAGCTGGTTAAAGTTTCAGACAAATGTCTGGACCTCAAGGCTCGTTCGAGATGTCATAACCTAAGATTAGTTGGCGTACCAGAGGGAGCCGAGAGAGATAACACTTGCGAGTTTGTTGCGGGATTAATTAAAGAGGCTCTTAAGCTCCCTAACCTACCAAAAATTGAAGCAGCAAACCGGGTTCCTAGATTCAAACACAAATCTCAGGATGGCTCAGAACGTACACGACAGATTATTGTGAAATTCCGGGATATTGCTGACGTGGAAGAGGTTATGAGGAATATCAAATATGGCGTGCCATATGGTGTAACTACTTTTAAAATCTTCAGAGACTACCCATATGAAATCATGCAAAAACGAAATCAATTCTCCAAGGCAAAGCAGGCTCTCCAAGGACATAAGGAGGTCAGATATGGTGTTCACTACCCAGCTAGAATGCGCATTTCCTACAAAGAACAGCAAAAATCGTTCACAAATCCCGAGGAGGCATACAAATATGCTCTAACCATCGTGGAACAGAAGGACTAGCTGGAAAGGTTGGACATTTTGGACACTCTCTCTCTTTACTATTGCACCCAGAATAGTGGCACACTTCCCAAAGAAGGAACTTTGTTTAGATGTCTTATCGGCGGAATGCTAACTCATGGACACACTCTGTTCCAAGAGAAGCTGGAAAAAGATAATCAACGAAAGCAGAGCTCAACAACAGACCGGGCTTAGCTATTACTGTTGTATATGAGATTGAATGTATAACCTAAATGATATACATTAACTTCCTTAACAATATTAACATTGAATATTAACATAGAAACAGTAATGAATGCTAATCAGAAATGCAGAAATGGGGATTTTCAAATTAACACTTTAATTTAACTAATAGTTCTTAAGTAGATTTATAACCGGGGCGTGAGGGATGAGGCGAGCTACTGGCTTAGTTCCATGAGCCAGAAAATAGGTTAACCCCTTCAACCAATAGTCGATGATCTTTGAGGTTAAAATATAACGCTTAACACTCAGTAGACAAAATTATAGTTATATCTGGAAATACCTAGGAAATGGACATATCTGTAAATGGGTACTATAACATTTGATTTTTTTAAACTGGTCCCGTTCCAATATGTCATGATTAATTGAGGGAGCGGAGCTATTTGTTTGTTTTATATCGACACGGAAGTCAATAAAATGTTTTTTCCCACCTACAGGTGGGTCACTTGTTACAGTGCCGACGAGCTCGGACACTGTATTCTCACTCGTATTAGTTTTTTAAAATCATTTTCACATTTAATCACATGTGTGTTTTTTTTATTCAAGGACTATCGCAAAGGGAATCTACTAACTGAACATTGTAGGGTAAATGATCCCCCTATATCCAAAGACCTGAGGTACGAGTGCACCACAAGACACACAGGTATTAAATCTATTCAAAATGCAAGACGATAACCAAAATAAACTGGGAGGAATCTCATTTTGTAGTTGGAACGTTAGGGGTGTTAACGAACGCATTAAAAGGGGTAAGATTCTAGCTCAGCCGAAAGCATACAACACAGATATTGCCTTTTTACAAGAGACTCATCTTAAACTTCAAGACCAAGCTAGATTGAGGGCGAACTGGATAGGACAAACTTTTCACTCGTCATATACGTCGAAATCTAGAGGAACATCTATTATTATTCGCAAAGGCATTCCATTTAAACCCAAAAATACCTTAACAGATAAGGACGGGAGATATTTGACAGTTACCGGGCAGATCCACGCTGCCCCAATTACCTTGGTAAATATATATGTGCCCAACTTTGACAACCTGCAGTTTCAATAAAATCTTGAATATAATTGCAGAATATAACTACCAAAATGTCATAATCGGCGGAGACTTTAACTGTGTCTTAGACATTTACTTAGATAAATCCAATCAAAAACAAAGAGGTATTACAAAATCCAAAACTAGCGAACTTCTAAACACATACATAAAAAACACAAACATAACAGATGTCTGGAGGATTGCAACTTCGACCGGCAGGGATTACTCGTTCTATTCTATGGTACACAAGACATATTCACGAATAGATTATTTTTTGGTGGATACAAAACTAATACCCCACACTTCTAAACCAAAATACCACACAAATACGATCTCAGATCACTCCCCAATAACTTTTTTTCTAAAAATGGAAGGAATGACAAAGAACAAACCGTTTTGGAGGTACAATCCTCAAATTTTAAAAGACCCACAAGGGAGTACATATTTAAAAAGCAAACGGGCCTTTTCTTCGAAATAAACTACACGACAGACATATCACCTACATTTATTATGGGAATCTTTTTAAAGCATTTATTCGAGGCGTGATAATTTCATATCAAGCTTTTCAAAATAAGAAAAATAAGAACGAACAAAGACAACTAGAAGATCAAATTAGACAACTGGACATAGAAAACGCTAAAGACCCCACTACGGATAAACATAATAGGATAATAATACTGAAATTCAAATTAAATAAATTATCGTCAGAGAAAGTCATAAGATTATTACAAATTACAAGACAGGAACACTTTGAATTTGGGGATAAGCCCCCATGTGATTTTCTGCAGAGTTGTTTGGAGAACTACACCCAGGCAGGAGCCATTCGGTGGTGGTTCCAGCCAAAGGCACTGCAGAAGGAGATTAGATGTCGTAGGAGCAAAATTAGGCCATTTGGCCCAGCAATTCCACTCCCTAATTCAATCATGGCTGATCTACCTTTCCCTCCCAACCCCAATCAGGAATCTGTCAATTTCTGCTTTAAAAATGCCCAATGACTTGGTCTCCACTGCCGCCTGTGGCTTTCCACCCCCACCCCTCTCTCCGTTCCCACCCCTCTCTCCTCCCACCCCTCTCTCTCACCCCCCCCCCCCCCCCTCACCCCCCCCCACCTTCCCCCTCCCCCCCCTCACCCCCCTCCCTCTCCCCCCCCCCTTCTCTCCCCTCTCCGCCCCCCCTCTCCCCCCCCCCCTCTCTCCACCCCTCTCCCCCCTAACCCCACCTCCTCCTCCCCCCTTCTCTCCCCGACCCTCACCCGCCCCCCTCTCTCCCCCCCCCCCCCTCCCCCCCCCCTCCCCCCCCCTCCCCCCCTCTCCCCGCGCCCTCCCCCCGCCCCCACTCTCCCCTCCAGCCCCCCCTCTCCCCGCCCCCCTCTCTCTCCCCCCACCCCGCCCCCCTCTCCCCCCCTCCCCCCGCCCCCCTCTCTCCCCGCCCCCTCTCTCCGCCCCCCCCTCTCCCCCCCTCTCTCCCCGCCCCCTCTCCCCCCCCCCCCTCTCTCCCCTCTCGCCCCCCTCCCCCCCCCTCTCTCCCCGCCCCCTCTCCCCCCCCCATCTCCCCGCCCCCCTCTCTCCCGCCCCCCTCTCCCCCCCCTCTCCCCCCCCTCTCTCCCCGCCCCACCCCTCTCTCCCCGCCCCCTCTCCCCCCCCCCCACCCCCCCCCTCTCCCCCGCCCCCTCTCTCCCCCCCCCCCCCTTCTCTGTGCTGCCGCAAGTAAGAATGTCATTGTTGCGTTTCGGGACATGTGACAGTAAAACACCCTTAACTCTCGATGTCACTTGAATTTAAATGAAATCCTGACGACATAACCTCTTTGATGTAGAATAGGTAGTTTTATCAAAGGACATACCTTAATATCACCGAGCCTCTCCACTTTTTGCCAGTCCCATACGGAGAGGACGTGGTCATTGGAATCATCCACTGCACACAGTGTAGAACCGCCGTTCTGAGAGAGATGGAACAGGGATACAAGAGACTTTAACCGGAATTTACTGGAAAACAAGACACAGAGCGCCAGAGATACTCAGCGGGCCAGGCAGCATCTCTGTGGAACATGGATAGGTGACGTTTCGGGTCGGGACCCTTCGTCAGATCCTTTGTTCAGCAACTCAGCAGGTTTTCCCAGCCATCGAGAAGCTCCAACAAGGCAGAGGTTCGACCAGCCCTGACCCGGGGTCAGATCGCTCGGCTCAGGGGAGCTGAGATTTCCCACCCCCCCCCCCCCCCCCCCCCCCCCCCCCGATGCTCTTCCCGAGCTGATCGCCCCTTGCGGAGGGCCCGACCGTCAAGATCGTCCCGTCAACAGAAGGCTCGAGGCCCCCAAGCGAGGGAGAACAAAGAAGGGAAGAGATTGAACTTTTTTCCCGCCTTCCATCACAGTGAGGAATGTGGAGGAGTCACTGTGGTGGATGTTCATGTTAAAATGTATTTTACGTGTTTTGTTGCTTTTTATTGCTATGACTGTAGGGCAAATCAAATTCCTTGTATGTTGCAAAACATATTTGGCTAATAAAGTATTATCGTATTGTGTTTACTTTAGACTTGGGAGATACAGCGCAGAAACAGGCCTAATGGCCCACCGATTCTGGGGGAGGGAGGGGGAGAGAAAGCTGGAAGAGAGGAGGGGCAGGACAAAGCATGGCAGGTAATAGATGAACAGGCTAGGGGGGAGGAGGTTTGATAGGCAGATAATTGGACCAAAGGCAAGAGATTAAAAAAAAGTATGAGACAAAAGGATTGAAGAGATGCAAATTGTGAAGCTAGATGAAGGAACGCAGGTGGATGGGAAGGGGAAGAGGAGACAGGTGGGACAGGTGCAAGTGCAGGTGGGACACACAGGGGAAGGGAGGGAAAGACATGGCGGATGTGGAGGAGAAAGGGGAGGGGGTGTTAGGCATTACCTAAAATTGGAGAATTCAATGTTCATACCACTGGGTTGTGAGCTGCCCAAGCGGAATATCAGGTGCTGTTCCTCCAGTTTGGCAATGGAGGAGGCCCAGGACAGATAGGTCGGCATGGGAATGGGAATGGGAAGGGGAGTTACAATGGTCTGCAACTGGGAGATAGAAAGCACTTCTTTCGGACGTTCCTTTAGAAAGGAGATGAGGAGGAATTCCTTGAGTCAGAGGGTGGTGAACCTCTGGAATTTGTTGCCACAGACAGCTGTGGAGGCCAAGCCAATGGGTGAGAAAAAACGTTTTCACCCAGAGAGTTGTGAATTTGTGTAATTCTCTCCACAGAGGGCAGTGGAGGCCAAGTCACTGGATGGTTTTAAGAGAGAGTTAGATAGAGCTCTAGGGGCTAGTGGAGTCAAGGGATATGGGAAGAAGGCAGGCATGGGTTATTGATAGGGGACGATCAGCCATGATCACAATGAATGGCGGTGCTGGCTCGAAGGGCCGAATGGCCTCCTCCTGCACCTATTTTCTATGTTTCTATGTTTCTATTTATAAAGCATAGAAATACAGATTCTTGATTAGTAAAGGGCCTGTCCCACTGTACGAGGTAATTCAAGAGTTCTCCCGTGTTTGCCCTGATTCGAACTCGGAGAATTACGGTAATAGCCGCTCGTAGGTACTCGGGGCTCTTGTGGACATTTTTCGACATGTTGAATAATGTTCACTAGTCTTCACGAGCTTACCGTGTTTCCCGAGTACCTGCCGTTAGTGTAACGAGCCGCTAAGAGACGTCCCCGAGCTCCGACGTACCCGCTACGTACATTCTACGTGCTTACCACGAGTTAGATTTTTTTTTTTAATTAAGCTCTTGAATTAGCTCGTACAGTGGGACAGGCCCTTAAGGGTGTCAAGGGCTATGGGGAGAAGGCAGGAGAATGGGGTTGAGAGGGAGAGATAGGTCAGCCATGATTGAATGGCGGAATGGACCTGATGGGTCGAATGGCCTAATTCTGCTCCAATGACTTCTGAACGTGAATGCATTCACACACTTACCGATTTAGAGAAAGCAATGCAGCTGACTGATCGATCGAAAAACCCTGTTCCAATTGTGTGCAGCGTATTCAAACTGACAGAGTCCCAGATCCGCACGTGAGGGGCTGCTTGCTGCAAAGGTAAAACAGGGACAGATTCATCTTCCTGTAACCCCGCCTCTCCCGCCACCTTCTGCTATGGTTCAGCCATTCCTAGTTGCAAACTTTAATGTAGTTTTGGTATAATGGGAGACAAAAAATACTGGAGAAACTCAGCGGGTGTGGCAGCATCTACGGAGCGAAGGAAATAGGCAACGCTACGGGCCGAAACCTTGGGCCCTGCCTCAGGAAATAGGCCCAAAATGTTGCCTATTTCCTTCGCTCCATAGATGCTGCCGCACCCGCTGAGTTTCTCCAGCACTTTTGTCTACCCTCGATTTTCCAGCTTCTGCAGTTCCTCCTTGAACATAGTCTTGGTCTAATCACAGTTAAAATGATCTTCCTAAATATGAATTGCAATGCGCCATTACACAGATCCACCACCGTTTTTCCGGCACCTTTGGTTCCACAGCCTTGTCGTCTTACCCGTTTTGCCGGACCAACAGGAGGTCACGCCCTCAGAGAGGGGGCCAACGGTACCGGAATGTTCCGCCAAGGCTGAGATGCCGGCCCGCAAAGTCGGCCTCGGACGTCGGCTATGGGAACGGATCTGCAGGCTGCAAATCTGACCCGCCGATCGGCTGCGGAAGTCCCGATGAGGTCGAGATTGCCCGCCTCAGCCGGCCGAGGCGCCACATTTTCACGGGGGCTTCCAGGGGGGGGATTCCAAGCGCACCCTTGCGATTTTGTTCGCGTTAAGAGGAGTTGCCGGACCACCAGTTGCCGGAAAATCAGTGGTGGACCTGGATCTTAAATTTCACCATCCTGTCAGTTGTTTCCAAGATGGTGCCCAACCCAGGCTACTATTTGAGTGCTCACCACAGGAGCAGATCTACAATCACATATTACAATCACTCCACACTCTTAAATTCCTACAGCACCCTTTCTTACAAAGATCCAATAGGGGGGGTTGCACATAAGGTCACTGGGTCATAGGGCTTGACGCACGGAGCTGCTTAATGCATCTGGAGGACATCCGTAACTTCCGATATATGTTATTAATACAAGAAACGCGTACTTTCCAACCTGTTAAAAGCCACCAAAATGTTGGATTTTTGCGCTGTAAAAAATTGTGGAAGTCGGGGTAACCGTGGGAGACATGTACCCAACTTCAGAATTCCAAAAGTGAAGTGAAATGAAGGTAAAGAGAAGCGAGAGCTGAAGGGCCAACAACAGCTAAAGTGCTTGGCGAACATTGGTCGTGCAGATATCGGAATTGAAAATATTGGGAATTATCGCGTTTGCTCACGGCATTTCATCAACAGTAAGGCATTATTTGTGGTTTTCCTTGATTCCTTTGGTATCTAAAAAGTCTCAGAAGTGATAAATCTGGCTGTAAAGTTTGCTTCAGAGGCGTTTTTGTTTAGTATGTAAAAACCCACTTGAGAACCATGGGCGATTTTAAAATTTTACAGCCAGATTTATCACTGCTGAAACTTTTTAGATGCCAAAGGAATCAAGAAAAAACACAAATAATGCCTTAGTTGATGAGATGCAGCGAGCAAACGGCCAATGTTCGCCAAGCACTCTGGCTGTTGTTGTCCCTTCAGCTCTCGCTTCTATCTACCGTCATTTCTCCTCACTTTTGGAATTCTGAAGTAAGCTAAATGCCTCTCACGCTTACCCTGATTTCCATAATTATTTACAGCGCAGAAAATGGACAATTTCGGCGGGTTTTAACGGGCCAGCTACGCTGGAAACAGTATGGGTCATGGGTCATGAAACGACTGCCGTGAAACCTCCCTATAGCGAGCAAGATAACCCACTCGATGAAAAAGGTGTAGTACGGTCATGGGCAGATCCATGGGTAATTTTCGGCCCCATTTCCGTAACCGGCTTCCATTCTCCGCACCAAAGATTCCATAGGATACTAGCGCGGAGACAGAAGCCGATTACGGAAACATCCTCGTAAAAATAAAAGTTATTTGGGAAAAATCTTATCCTCATCTTCAGAATTATAATTTATTAACACACACTGTGCCCCTGCAACGTTGATTATACTGCGGGTCGGGTCGGGTTACTGAAATGGATGGAAAAAAGGCCCACGTTCCGCTCCGTTGCGTTCTACACGTCAGCCCATTGCATTTAGAAGGAGTGGTCTATCTATAGGATCTTTGCTTTCTTACACTCAACTTTATTCCCTTACCATGCAGCTGTACGCTGTAAACAGCTCGATTGTAATCATATATTGTCTTTCCGCTGACTGGATAGCACAGAACAAAAGCTTTTCACTGTACCTCGGTACACGTGGCAATAAACTGCACTGAACTGAAGTTGCTTCTGATATTTTACTCTATGAAACGCCTTGCTTTTTCCATCATTTCTACTGTAATGTCATTATTAAAGCACCATAGTAAATTGCTTATCTCCACGTTCTATTCCACTTTATATTAGATGTTGCTCAGATGAATCAAAATGGTCACTCACATTTCCATCCTTGGTTATCCCCGTGACCTGCCCGGTTGCTATGGTGATCCTGTCAGGGTGAACAGCAAGGCTGCGGAGAGGTAAGCATAGGTCAAGTGTAGCCCGATAACAAAGCCAAGCCTCATGTCTACAACTAGTCACAGAGTGATCCAGTGTGGAAACAGGCCCTTCAGCCCAACTCGCCCACACCGGCCAACATGTCCCAGCTACACTAGTCCCACCTGCCTGTATTTGGTCCATATCTCTCCAAACATGTCTAACTGTTTCTTAAACGTTGGGATAGTCCCGGCCTCAACTACCTCCTCTGGCAGTTTGTTCCATACACCCACCACCCTTTGTGTGAAAATCCTATCTCCGATTCCTATTAAATCTTTTCCCCTTCACCTTGAACCTATGTCCTCTGGTCCTCGATTCATCTATTCTGGGCAAGAGACTCTGTGCATCTACCCGATTTATTCCACTCATGATTTTATACACCTCTATAAGATCATCCCTCATCCTCCTGCGCTCCAAGGAATAGAGACCCGGCCTACTCAACCTCACCCTGTAGCTCGTCCTTGTCAATCTTCTCTCAGCCCATTCCAGCTTGACAACATGTGTTGGATGTGTCAATGAGTATATTTACATTAATCTCGTTTAAGAGCCTGGCATATTTTGGTATCGTTAACGTTTGAGGGTTCATTCTATGCTAACTTGAACACGCAGACACAATGAGATAGCTCAGCCTTTAAATAAATGAAGGTAGTTATTTGAAAATTGGGATCATGCTCAGATCTTTGCAGCAAATTTAGTACTGGCTACAGCAACAGCTGCAAGTCAAATATGTAGATAAATGTGTGGTGGCAAAAACAGGAAGGCAGATTATTCTCTAAATGGAATCAAGTTGGGAAAAGGGGAAGTACAACAGGAGCTGGGGGTCCTTGTTCATCAATCACTGAAAGTAAGCATGCAGGTACAGCAGGCAGTGAAGAAAGCGAATGGCATGTTGGCCTTTATAACAAGAGGAGTTGAGTATAGGAGCAAAGTGGTCCTTCTGCAGTTGTACAGAGCCCTGGTGAGACCATACCTGGAGTATTGTGTGCAGTTTTGGTCTCCTAATTTGAGGAAGGGCATTCTTGCTATTGAGGGAGTGCAGCGTAGGTTTACAAGGTTAATTCATGGGATGGCGGGACTGTCTTATGTTGATAGAATGGAGCAGCTGGGCTTGTACACTCTGGAGTTTAGAAGGATGAGAGGGAATCTTATTGAAACATATAAGATTATTAAGGGTTTGGACACGCTAGAGGCAGGAAACATGTTCCCAATGTTGGGGGAGTCCAGAACCAGGGGCCACAGTTTAAGAATAAGGGGATAGCCATTTAGAACGGAGACAAGGAAACACTTTTTCTCACAGAGAGTGGTGAGTCTGTGGAATTCTCTGCCTCAGGGGGTGGTGGAGACCGGTTCTCTGGATGCTTTCAATACAGAGCTAGACAGAGCTCTTAAAAATAGCAAAGTCAAGGGGTGAAGGCAGGAACGGGTACTGATTGTGGATGATCAGCCATGATCACATTGATGGCGGTGCTGGCTCGAAGGGCTGAATGGCCTACTCCTGCACCTATAGTCTATTGTCTAAATAATCGCTCTCAAACGATGAAAGGTAATCAGATTCTAACAAACAGAATTAGAAACCTGGCAGGCAAGGGTCTGAGGAAGGGTCCCGACCAAAAACATCACCCATCCTTTTTCTGCAGTGATGCTCTCTGACCCGCTAATTTACTCCAGCACTTTGTGTCTATCTTCAGTATAAACCAGCATGGATAGGTGACGTTTCACAGAGTGCTGGAGTAACTCAGCGGGTCAGGCAGCATCTGTGGAGAACATGGATAGGTGACGTTTCACAGAGTGCTGGAGTAACTCAGCGGGTCAGGCAGCATCTGTGGAGAACATGAATAGGTGACGTTTCACAGAGTGCTGGAGTAACTCAGCGGGTCAGGCAGCATCTGTGGCGAACATGGATAGGTGACGTTTCACAGAGTGCTGGAGTAACTCAGCGGGTCAGGCAGCATCTGTGGAGAACATGGATAGGTGACGTTTCACAGAGTGCTGGAGTAACTCAGCGGGTCAGGCAGCATCTGTGGAGAACATGGATAGGTGACGTTTCACAGAGTGCTGGAGTAACTCAGCGGGTCAGGAGAGAACATGGATAGGTGACGTTTCACAGAGTGCTGGAGTAACTCAGCGGGTCAGGCAGCATCTGTGGGAACATGGATAGGTGACGTTTCACAGAGTGCTGGAGTAAACTCAGCGGGTCAGGCAGCATCTGTGGGGAACACGGATAGGTGACGTTTCAGAGTGCTGGAGTAACTCAGCGGGTCAGGCAGCATCTGTGGAGAACATGGATAGGTGACGTTTCACAGAGTGCTGGAGTAACTCAGCGGGTCAGGCAGCATCTGTGGAGAACATGGATAGGTGACGTTTTCACAGAGTGCTGGAGTAACTCAGCGGGTCAGGCAGCATCTGTGGAGAACATGGATAGGTGATGTTTCACAGAGTGCTGGAGTAACTCAGCGGGTCAGGCAGCATCTGTGGAGAACATAGATAGGTGACGTTTCAGGTCCAGATCCTTCTTCAGGCTGATTGTGGGGGGTGGGGGGGTGGGGGGTGTGGGGTGGGGGGTGTGGGGGGGGAAGAAAGCCCAAAGGAGCAAAACTTCTTCCAAGTAGACATACTTGTGGAGATTTTGCAGTGGTGCAGACAAAATGTAGGAACACGGACCTGCAGATGCAGGTTTATACTGAGGATAGACACAGAGTGCTGGAGTAACTCAGCGGCTCAGGCAGCATCCCTGGAGAACATGGGTAGGTGACATTTTGGGTCGAGAATCCCGGAGATGGGGTCCTGACCCGAATTGTGAACTGGTTTCTCCATCCACAGATGCTGCTTGACCGGCTGAGAAAATCCAGTTTCTAGTTCCAGGTTGCAGCCAGTGCGGTTTATGTGTATAAAGGTTTAGCGCCTGCAGTAGATGGAGGAAATGTCACGGCCCCTGCTTGCCACGGATACTGGGGGCTGGAGAAGAGTGGAGAGAGGCGGTGGTGGCTGCTGGACAAAGGACCCGGCGAGAGGAACGGTGGGGTGGGGGGGTCTTACCTTCCGCTCCCTCGAGGTCGGCTGCGGGAGTCCCCGCCCGGGGAACGAGGGCTGAAGAAGGACATCGGTCACGGGATGACCGGGACCTTGTGGCCAACTGCAGCAGGGACTGCATAACGCATGTGGGCTCAGTGGGCTGTCCTGTACATTCTGTACTGACTGGGGTGATAGTGGTTGTGTATGGGGATGGCCTGCCGAGCTGTATGCAGCAAATGTATGTCACTGTCCCTGGTACACGTGACAATAAAGATACCGTTGACCCCGGACCATTGAGTTTTCCCCAAACTTACCACTTGACATCATCATTGTGGCCAGTGTAATGTCTCTGTAGCTGTTCCTCCACATTGTAGAGAACCACCACAGACGCAATGAAATACACTATCTCCCCCGTCGGCAGTAGGTACAGGTTGCAGCGGCAGTCTCGCCCTCGATAGCCGTAACTGACGTGGGTAGTAAAGATAGCAACTCAAGTCAGAGCTGGAGATTAGCACCAATAAGCCAAGAGAGGCCTCAGATTTCATTGCGTTCTGCAGTATTCTGACAAGATGTATTGGTTCCATAAGCTTTGGTGACCCAGGCAAGGCTGGACCAATTATCATTTAAAAGAAAACTGAAGGATTGTCAATTTGTAAAACACCAATTGATGGAAAATAGGGAAAATCATATTATTTCTCTCTCCCTCTATATCTATATCTATAATACCAAATGTTTTTGTCTTGTTTGTGGCTGTGTGTGTGTCAATCTGGTTCATTCCTATTTTCTTCCAAACGCTAGGTCACAGCATTCACATTTTCACACATCCTACTCACATTTTCCCCGTCGAGGTGATAAACATCTTCCGTCGCATTCCCACCTACATTCCCGAAGTTATTAATTGTTTAAAGTTTTTTTAAAAAGCCCAAAAACGCACCCATTTCAGAAAAACAAACCCGAGTGACGTCACAATGCACTCGCAAGGCAGGGCAGGACAGGACTCTCCGGGAAGGAGGGGCACTCAGGCGCGCGCGGTGAACGAGGAGCGGAGGCGGCCGCCAGCGCCCGATGCCCGGCAGGGAGGTTGGTGCCGCGGGCCCTGCCTGCAGCCGAGCCTGGTGCCCGGGGCTTGGTATGGGGCCGTGACCAGGGCTGCGAAGGAAGCCAACGCTGGAACCAAGGACGGGCCTGGGTCCGGGGTCAGGGACGAGCCCGGAGATGAAGTCGGGGCCTGCACTGGAGCCCAGGCAGCAGCCGAGCTGTCGGCTGGAGACTGCAGCCAGGGCCGGGCTGAGTACGAGAACCAGGCCGAGTTCCAGGCTCTGCCGCTGCTCTACGACCTGGGTAGGTCCTGGGGCAGGGAATGGGAGTGAGGGGAGGAGGATGAGGAAAATGAGGAGGAGGGAGATGGGGTGGTAGAGGGAGATGGGAAGGGGTGGAGGAGGGAGATGCCCCCTCCCTATCTGCCCTCACTCCCACTATCTCTAACCCCTCCCTCTCTACCCCCTCCCTCCCTCGCCCATCTCCCTCTATACCCTCCCTCCCCCCCACTCTACTCCCCTCCCTCTCCCTCTCTACCCCCCCTCCCTCCCTCACCCTCTATACCCTCCCTACCCCCCACTCCACTCCCCTCCCTCTCTACCCCCCTCCCCCCTTCTCCCTCTATACCCTCCCTCCCCCCCACTCTATCCCCTCCCTCTCCACCCCCCTCCCTCCCGCATCCTCTATACCCTCCCTACCCCCCCCCCCCCATTCTACTCCCCTCCCTCTCTACCTCCCTCTCTACCCCCTCCCTCTAGGGATTGAAGAGGGAGGGTGAAGAGGAGGAGGAGGGAGTGCTGGGGGATGAGGAGAAATGAGCTGCGCCTGCAACTTGTTATGCATGAGTGGTGCAGTATTGCATTGGGGAACGGCTTGCGCTGGGGGAACGGGTGAGTGGTGGAATCTTGCATTGGCGAGCAGACCCAAATAGAGAAATTGAGATAATGATGGGTGGAGGTAGGGTAGAGAGAGACCGAGGTATAGAGAGAGACACAGAGAGAGGGATATATATATATATATATGGGGAATCTGAAAAATGGGGAATCTGTCTCTCTCTCTCTCTATATATAGATAAATATTTATATGTTTATATATCTATTTAACCAAAAGTCTCATCTTGACCACTTCCTGTCTCCACTGTATATTGATTTTAGAAAAAACACTACCCTATGTCGCTATGATGTTTGGCCATCTTACTCACAGTCCTCCTCCGCTGAGGCAGCCCCGAGGATTTTTCCGATCAATGAAAAATAAAAAAGATATGAGTGTTTAAAAAATCTTGAGATCAGCTGATTGGTCCTCTCGTATGTCAGTCACCATGATGAAGGTAACGCCCCTTCCTGGGGGGCACGATGCCTGGATGTGATTCAGTCACTCTGGAAGCTCGTGAGGGAGAGGCCACAACTGTGATTCTACGCTGTGAATCAAATGAAATGTGAGTCTGCAATGTACTTGCAATAAATGATTTGTTAGCCCATAATGACATTGCCATGGGTTGTTTGGCTTGCCCTGTGCTTGAAACTTTTACGCAAAATGGAAATGAAATGACAATGCAATGAGTTGTTTGGCCTGCCCTGTGCTTGAAACGGCAATTCAATGAGGTCTGACTGTGTTTGGAAGGAATAAATGCTTTGTTAGCTCCGACTGTGCTTAGTCCAAAGGTCCCGCTCATTCCGTGACTTCTGCTTAGTGGACAGGTCGCGCTGATTGCGTAATATCTAGTGAGTGCAGAGGTCACGCTGATTGCGAACGTTTGCGCTGACTGCGGAAGCTCCACAGTGGAGAGGCCGCGCTCAGCCGTGTGAGTAGATTCGAGAAAGTTTCACTGTCATATATGTGGTGTGTCTCTGTGTGTGTGGTCTGTGCGTGAGGTCTGTGCGTTGTGTGTGTGTGAGGTCTGTGTGTGGTGTGTGTGTGAGGTGTGTCTGTGTGTGTGTGTGTGTGTGTGTGAGGTGTGTGTGTGTGTGTGTGTGTGTGTGTGTGTGTGTGTGTGTGTCTGTGTTTGCGTGTGTGAGGTCAGTGCGTGGTGTGTGTGTGTGTGTGTGTATGTGTGTTTTGTGCGCGTGTGTGTGTCAGTCAGTGTGTATGTGTGTGAGTCTGAGTGTGTCGTGTGTCTGGTGTGTTTGTGTGTCTGTGTCTGTGTGTGTGTGTGTGTGTGTGTGTGTGTGTGTGTGTGTGTGTGTGTGTGTGTGTGTGTGTGCCTGTTTGTGTGTGTGTGAGTCTGTGTGTGTGAGGTGGAGGGTGTGTGTGTGTGAGTGTTCAATAAATAACAAATAAAACATATCTATATAACTAAAAGTCTCATCTTGACCACTTCCTGCCTGCGCTGTATATTGATTTTAGAAAAGACGTCACCATATAGCGCTATGATTTTTGGCCATCTTACTCACAGTCCTCCTCCGCTGTGGCAGCCACGAGGATTTTTCCGATCGATTAAAAATAGAAAGGTTATGAATGTTTAAAAAATCTTGAGATCAGCTGATTGGTCCTCTCGCTGGGGGGCAGGAGTATAAATCCCCAGAGGCCTACCTGAAACCACTAATTTCAGCCCACAAGGCCCCTATTAGCCCAGAAATCAGTCCCTTTTGCCCAAAATGCCCCTAGTAGCCAGAGGAGTATTTTGGCCCAAAAGGCCCGTGCCAGGCCAGGAGAAGTCCTCCAAAAGTGCCTTTCACTGAGATTTCAAGCAGATTTTTTTTAAAAGTCCCTTCGGCCCATCAGGCATATACTAGCCCAGGAGGAGTCCCTTCGGCCCATCAGTAAGTATTCCCTCTAAGTATTAAACCTCACCCCAGTATTTTTCTCCCTCCCTTCATCCCTGTGGGATCCAGACCAGGATAGACTTTCCTCCTTCATTGCTGTGATCTGTAGAACAAGATGAAAAGTGTCTAAAATTGATTCTTCATCCTCTCCCCGTTTCCTCTCACAGAATCTCTCACCTGTCTTTGGCAGAATTTCTAGCAGTTTCTGAGCTGCCAGCCTACCAAGCCTGAGTGACTGAGCTGCCAGCCCACCAGCCCTGAGTGACTGAGCTGCCAGCCCACCAGCCCTGAGTGACTGAGCTGCCAGCCCACCAGGCCTGAGTGACTGAGCTGCCAGCCCACCAGCCCTGAGTGACTGAGCTGCCAGCCCATGAATCCATTCGGCCCACAATGTCCATACTAGCCCTCTGGAAACCAGTCCCTTCGGCCCACAACACCCATACTAGTGCTCCAGAAAGCCCCCCCCCCCGCACTGGCCACCAATATTCGAATTAGTGGAGAGGTGGAATATTGTGTTGGGGGACCAGCCCTCCCGTGTGAACATGGAACCCAACGGGTCATACATAGTCTATATATATATATATATCTATATATATATAGACTAGACTATGTATATATATATATATATATATATATATATAGACTAGACTATGTATATATATATATATATATATATATATATATAAAAGAGAGAGAGAGAGAGAGAGAGAGAGAGAGAGAGAGAGAGACCCCATTTTTCAGTCAAAAAATGCTGGAGTAACTCAGCTGGACAGGCAGCATCTCTGGAGAGAAGGAATGTGTGACGTTTCGGGTCGAGACCCTTCTTGAGAGTCAGAGGGAGGCAAATCCCAACTCAAAACGTCACCCATTCCTTCTAAACTAGGGCTCTTAAATAGGGCTCTTAAATATAGCGGAGTCAGGGGATATGGGGAGAAGGCAGGAACGGGGTACTGATTGGGGATGATCAGCCATGATCATATTGAATGGTGGTGCTGGCTCGAAGGGCCGAATGGCCTACTCCTGCACCTATTGTCTATTGTCTAAACTAAACTATGCGAAGCTAAGTTAAGCTCAGCTAAACTAAACTGAGCTAAACTCCTTCCACAACCTCTCAGAAGGTGAAAGTGTACAACGCATAGTTAGTGCAGGCTGTGCAGGTTGAAGGATACACCCAGTCCAGCTTCAGCTTTTTGGTGGGTAGTTCAGCTTTGTCCTCCAGACTGTAGGTGTCCCTCAGCTCCTGGGGCATGTACATGGTGACGGGCCGCCCACGCAGAAACATCTTGACATAGCCTTCCTCTAAAACAAAGACAGAACGTGGCATCAACTCCTGCCCATTTCCAACCACACACGGGGGGGGAGGGGGGGGCTCTACAGTGAGAACCAACCGACACCCGTCACGGGACGGGAAAGAAATTGAAGTGCAGTCAACGCCAGAGTTTGGTTCAAGATCGTAACTCTTGTTTATTGCGTGAAAGGTTTCATACAGTTTAATTTACATGCAAACGTGTTGTGCTCATGTTGAAATGGGAAAGCGGAATCAAAGAAAAGGCAGCAATGTGCGACAACGCTCCATCTGACCAGAGCAGTCTCAGTCACACAACATGCTGATTGTTAGACACACACACACACACACACACACAAATTAGCACAATGCAGAAAACAAGAGAGCATGGCAGTGGAAAAGACACACATGAAGGATGTAGAGCAAAGTAATAATACACACACATCTTTCCTGACAGCCCACCACATACTGTAAGAAATCAAAAGTAGATCTGGTAGTATTGGCTTGGGGATTTAAGTGGGCTTGCCAAACCTGGAGATCCCGGCATGATGGTGGGAATCTGACTTGTAGGGAACTGCAGAGTCAGAGAGGGCAACCTGTGAGCTCCGACCTCGCCAACTGCTTTCATTGAGGTGGCTTCAGGTTCTCCATCAGTTGGCGGCTGCTTCAACAGAAGACCAAGGAGGTGGGCAGAGCCTTCAGGAGAAGCGGCCAGGGCTGGAGCCTGACCCAGAAATAGCCGCACTAACACTGCACAGGATGGCCGGGGGTGCCAAGTGGATGGGAGAGCAGAGGCAACAAGATGATTACCAAAAACCAGAGCATCTCACGGCTAACATTCTCAGTGAAATATCAACTATTCATTTCACCGTCTCCAGCACTAAAATACTAGCCGCATTCGTAAAATCTAGAGTTTACAATTTTACAATCACACGTCTGCCATTGTACTCCAGACAGTTTTCTTATCCACTGTTTAATTCCATATCTCATAGTTACTGTTACTGCAGGATTTGGTTTCAAAGTGCTGATTTCTTTCCCCGATGGAAATGCTAATATTCGCCCAAATGAACAAAATGAAATGAAGCTTGAATTGAGAAGATGAGAATACTGAGTGGAGAAGGCACAGAGCAAGGTGTTTGGATCATCCCAAGATGAGTCCGTGGGATGGAGATTACTTTGGGTGAGAAGATAAAACATGCAAGGCAACAGTGCATTTGATATTCTTCCTGTGTTTTATCCGCTTTCTCCCCAATTGCCACTTCCTTGTTTTATGCCGTCACTCAAAGCAACATACTCGCTCTATCAACAGCTAAAACAAGAGGCTGGTTTAGACAGCACAACACCAGTTGTTACCCAAGCTAGGCTTGTCTATTCCCAACAACCCAATCTGGGCTTGTGTATACCCAATATTACCATTACCCAAGCTAGGCTTGTCTAGACCCAACACCAGTGTTACCCAAGCTAGGCCAGTCTAGACCCAACACCAGTGTTACCCAAGCTAGGCCAGTCTAGACCCAACACCAGTGTTACCCAAGCTAGGCCAGTCTAGACCCAACACCAGTGTTACCCAAGCTAGGCCAGTCTAGACCCAACACCAGTGTTACCCAAGCTAGGCTTGTCTAGCCTCAGAATAAAGGAAGTGAAGAGGAATTTCTTTAGTCAGAGGGTGGTGAATCTGTGGAAACCTTTGCCACAGATGGCTGTAGAGGCCAAGTCAATGGATTTTTTAAAGCAGAGATGGATAGATTCTTGATTAATACGATTAATGATGAAAGGGATAGACAGTTGACGTGGATAAGCTTTTCCCATTGAGGGTAGGGAAGATTCAAACAAGAGGGCATGACATGAGAATTAAGGGACAGAAGTTTAGGGGTAACGTGAGGGGGAACTTCTTTACTCAGAGGGTGGTGGCTGTGTGGAATGAGCTTCCAGCAGAAGTGGTGGAGGCAGGATCGATTTTAACATTTAAAAGTAAAGTGGATAGGTATATGGACGTGAAGGGAATGGAGGGGTATGGTCTGAGTGCAGGTAGATGGGACTAGGGGAAAACAAATGGTCGGCACGGACCGGAAGGGCCGAGAGGGCCTGTTTCCGTGCTGTAATTGTTATATGGTTATATGGGTGTCAAAGGTTATGGGGAGAAGGCAGGTGAATGGGGTTAGGAGGAAGAGATAGATCAGGCATGATTGAATGGCGGAGTAGACTTGATGGGCCGAATGGCCTAATTCTGTACCTATCACTTATGACCTTGTGACCTTATGACTGTACCCAATACCAGTGTTGGCCAAGCTAGGCTTGTCTATTCCATAGCAGCTGTTGAATGTTTCGTATTTGTCAAATTTCCAGTATGTGCAGTAATTTGATTTTTCTTACTTCATCCTACACTCATTGAACCTGAGTTGTTGGCAATGAAGAGCCTGTGCTCGTGAGAAACCAATCGTGTGCCTTGTCTGCAAGTGTTCATCTGATAACTGGAGTAACTCAGCGGGTCAGGCAGCATCTGTGGGGAACATGGATGGGTGACGTTTCAAGTCGAGACCCTTCTTCAGACCATGCATTCGAGCCAAAACGTCACCTCTCCATGTTCTCCAGATCTGCTGCCTGACCCGCTGAGTTACTCCAGCACTCTGTGTCTTTTTTGTGCAATAAACCGCATCTGCTGTTCTTTGTTTCCATAGTTTAACTGAGAGTTTTGCTAACTGACGTTAACGTGTGAGGAGCGTTTGAAGGCTCTGGGCCTGTACGCGCTGGAATTTAGAAGGGTGAGGGGGGATCTTATTGAAATCTACGGAATAATGAATGGCCTTAGATAGAGTGGGTGTGGAGTGGATGTTTCCACTAGTGGGAGAGTCTGGGACCAGAGGGCACAGCCTCAGAATAAAAGTGCATTGCTTTAGAATGGAGTTGAGGTAGAATATCTTTAGCCAGAGGGTGGTGAATCTGTGGATTCATTGCCACAGACGGCTGTGGAGGTCAAGTCAATGTTTTTTTTTAAAGTGGAGATTGAAAGGTTCCTGATTAGTGCGGGTGTCAAAGGTTATGGGGAGAAGGCAGGAGAATGGGGTTGAGAGGGACAGATGGATCAGCCTTGATTGAATGGCGGAGTAGGCTGGACGGGCTGAATGGCCTTATTCTGTTCCTATGTCTTATGGACTAAGCTTGGATTCTCTAGAAGGATTTTGTTTAGTACATTTTGACAAACCCTCGTGCAGTTATCACAAAATGCCTCAACAACAGTGAACTGATGCAGCAACTCTGAAAAGCCACAGTACTACGTTACACAGTGTCTAGCTCTCTGCACCTCAATCACATTACTCGAAGAGCCACCACAATGCAGTTGATTCAGGAGACCCCCAAAGACCAAATGTCCACAGTGGCCACGATGGTTTGCACCAAGGAGAGTCCGATTAATGCGTTGGGAAAGTTTGGTTGCGTTGAAAAGTGATTTCCAAATTACACAAGCTTTGCATTTCACAAAAATAAAACGTCGGCATGCTGGGGGAGGCTGTGTGTGCATGTGGATGAGACCTGGCAGCAAGGCGGCAGGGTTGTTCAGAGAGCTAGAGGATTGCACAAATGAGACCTACCTTTGCAGTGTATCACGCGACGCTTCCCTTGTGATTACAGAGACAGAAGAGCTAGATAAAGATGTGCACGAGGATCGTCAGCTTCACCTAACACCTATTCTAGCTGCATCCACTTACATCTCCAGGCCTCCCACAGGGCTAACTAACACAGGTCTGCTCCTGGATTGCTACAGACTTATTTGTCCCCCCCCCCCAGTCTGCCGTACGCATAGTTCATTCACAATCGGCCCGGTGGCACAGCGCTGGAGTTGCGGCCTCTCAGCGCCGGAGGCACGGGTTCCATCCCAACTGCCGGTGCTGTCTGCACGAAATTTACGTTTCCCCGTAACCGCGTGGGTTTTCTCCGAGATATTCGGTTTCCTCCCACACTCCAAAGACGTACAGGTATGTTGGCTAATTGGCTTGGTATAATTGTAAATTGTCCTTATAGTGTGTGTAGGATAGTGTTAGTGTGTGGGAATCGCTGGGTGGTGCAGACTCGGTGAGCTGAATGGCCTGTTCCAGAACCAGGGGCCACAGTCTTAGAATAAAGGGGAGGCCATTTAAGACTGAGGTGAGAAAAAACTTTTTCATCCAGAGAATTGTGAATTTGTGGAATTCCCTGCCACAGAGGGCAGTGGAGGCCAAGTCACTGGATGGATTTAAGAGAGAGTTGGATAGAGCTCTAGGGGCTAGTGGAGTCAAGGGATATGGGGAGAAGGCAGGCACGGGTTATTGATTGGGGACGATCGGCCATGATCATAATGAATGGCGGTTCTGACTCGAAGGGCCGAATGGCCTCCTCCTGCACCTATTTTCTATGTTTCTATGTTTCTGAGCTGTATCTCGTGTACTTTAACTGGTACATGTTATAATAAACTGACCTTGAAACCTTGAGCTTGAAGCCTTGAGATACAGCATAGAAACAGGCCCTTCAGCCCAACAGGTCCGCTCCGACCAGCAATCCCCACGCATTACACTATCCTACACACACTAGGGACAACTTACACTTATACCAAAGCCAATTAACCCACAAGCCTGTACATCTTTGGAGTGTGGGAGGAAAGTGAAGATCTCGAAGAAAACCCACGTGGTCACTGGGAGAACGCACAAACTCCGTACAGACAGCACCCGTAGTCGGGATCGAACCCGAGTCCCTGGCGCTGCGCCATCGTGCCACCCACGTCTGATGATCTGCATTTGAATTCCTATTTCACGCTTTGCAAAATTAATCTATTTTAACATTTAGAGAACTGAAAGCAAAAAAAAGCCCCCCCCCCCCCAAATAAAATGGAGGACATTGAAATAGGAGAGGCAATAAAGAGCAAATAAGCTAGAATGCTCATATTCACAGAACATTTAAATAAGATTCTTTTAATGCATTGAAAAGGACTGTTTTTCATTGTACTCACCTGCATTATAGAGAGGGTCCTTGGATTTTCTGTGAAAGAAAGTGGATTGCAGTGAATCTTTAATGCCAGCACCCCTTGGACATGTTTGAGGGAACAGTTAATACATTTCTCATCTTGAAATATATAGGAAAGGTCCACCACCACTTTTCAGGCAACTGATGGCCCGGCTCTTTTTTAGTTTAGTTTCCTTTAGAGATAGGGCATGGAAACAGGCCCTTCGGCCTACCGAGTCCACACTGACAAGCGATCACCCAGAGGCTAGTTCTATCCTATGCACTAAGGACAACTTACTGAAGCCAAATTATCCCACAAGCCTGCACCCGGAGAAAACCTAAACGGTCACAGGGAGATTGTACGAACTCCATACAACAGCATCCGTGGTCAGGATTGAACTTGGATTTTTGGCGCCTTGAGGCAGCAACCCTACCGCTGTGCCGCCCATGTTTACTCCGGACAGGTCCACCCCATGGCAACGATTCTTTGCTGCTGCTGCGTACGTGAGCACCCGCTCTCCCCTTGTCTTTACGGTGTCTGTGAAATACTTTTCTTTCACGTTTTTAAAAAAAACTCTTCTAGGGAGCGTATGTGAGCCGTGGGACCGCGACTGGCCAGATTCAGGATCAAGTGTCGGGACTATCCCAAAGCTTAAGAAAGTCGGACAGGTACATGGATAGGACAGGTTTGGAGGGATATGGACCAAACGCGGGCAGGTGGGACTAGTGTAGATGGGGCATGTTGGCCGGTGTGGGCAAGTTGGGCTGAAGAGCCTGTTTCCACACTGTATCACTCTATGAGTAAGTGAGTGGGCCGGGTTCGGGGACAAAGGGAAGGCACAGCAAAGCAGTCCCTGAACAGCAGCCTGTGCGCTTTGACTCTGAGTTGTGTGTTGTGTGTCTCACGCCTCCCATCCTCTCTCTTCTAGTTCACAACTTAGAGGGATAACAGCCTGCAACTATTCTTGTTATTCTTATGAATTATTATTGCTCCAGCAAAATGGATAATCAGGCAAGGCTGTAGAACCAAGGGTGTTGGAAAATCATAGCATCATAGAGTCAAACAGCGCGAAAACAGGCCCTTTGGCCCAAATTGCCCACACCGGCCAACAAGTCCCAGCTACACTAGTCCCACTTGCCTGCGTTTGGTCCAAATCCCTCCAAACCTGTCCTATCCATGTATCTGTCTAACTGTTTCTTAAATGTTGTGATGCTCCCTGCCTCAACGACCGCCTCTGACAGCTCGTTCCATACACCCACCACCATTTCTGTGGGAAAAGTTACCCCTCAGATTCGTATTAATGCTGGACAAATCAGTGGTGGAACTGTGCGATATTTAGAAGCAGCTGAACAAATTGCGAACAGCCCACAGGAGCTGTGAGATGATCAGTGTGAGTGTCAGTGGGGAAGGTCAGACACCATCTACAAGCCTTCATGCACAGCGCTGGTACAGGGGCACTCACTCAACTTAGCCACACAAGACTCCTCAGTCCCACAGGTGCATTGACACACAATGATGAGTATTTAATTCTGCTATCATGTCAGGTTAGTCAGAGAATTATACTGTAGAGAAACAGGCCCTTCAGCCCAATTTGTCCACACCGGCCAACATGCCCCATCTACACTAGTCCCTCCTGCCTGCGTTTGGTCCATATCCCTCCAAACCTATCCTATCCATGTACCTCTCTCTCTAACTGTAACTTAAATGTGGGATAGTCCCAGCCTCAACTGCATCCTCTGGCAGCTTGTTCCACACACCCACCACCCTTTGTGTGAAAAAGTTACCCCTCAGGTTCCTATTAAATCTTTTCCCCTTCACCTTAAACCTCTGTCCTCTGGTCCTCGATTCCCCTACTCTGGGCAAGAGACTCTGTGCATCTACCCGATCTATTCCTCTCATGATTTTATACACCTCTATAAGATCATCCCCCCATCCTCCTGCGCTCCATGGAATAGAGACCCAGCCTACTCAACCTCTCCCTCTAGCTCACACCCTTTCAGCTTCTTTCAACATAAATCAACCCAAAACTGCCTCCTCAGAAGGCTTTTCATGAGATACTGAATGGTTTATCAGTAGTCTGTGTGTCAAGTCAGTATTCCTACTAATCAAATTCAAACCCTAACAAGTCACTGTACACCTTTTTAAAGTTAAGAATATAATCTGAATGCTGTTCTTTTGAGTTTATTTAAGAGATGTCCTGGCTCATTTTGGTAAGGTCCAATGTTAATTTGTAGCTGGACATTGAAGAGATTAAGTGCTCAAGCTGAAGTTAAAGGAAGCCGTTCTAGTCTGAGAGGGAGAGTTAATGTCATTTCCAGCGGGGTTATCATCCAAATGCAACACTTCACAAATCAGAATCTTTTGTATCACCAGAAGAAACAATAATATCTAACTAAAAAAAAGACACAGAGTGCTGGAGTAACTCAGCGGGCCAGGCAGCATCTCTGGAGAACGGGGATCGGTAACGTTTCGGGTCAGGACCCTTCTTCAGTTTCTTTGTTCAGCAATTCAGCGGATCTTCAGACTTTAGATGTCAGAGATACAGCGTGGAAAGGGATCCTTTGGTCCAGCGAGTACACGGCAACCAGCGATCCCTGCACACAAACACTATCCTACACACACACACATCGCTCTTCGACTTCCTTCTCTCCATAGATGCTGCCTCACCCGCTGAGTTCCTCCAGCATTTTTGTCTACCTACACACAAGGGATTATTTTACAATTTTACAGAGGGCCAATTAACCTACAAACCTGTACGTCTTTGGATGTGGGAGGAAACTGGAGCACCCGGGGAAAACCCACGCGGTCACAGGAAGATTGTACAAACTTCGACAGCCCCTGAGGTTTGGGTTTCAGTAACTCAGTAGGTCAGGCAGCATCTCTGGAGAACGTTTCAGGATGAAAGATGCTGCCTGACTGCTGAGTCACTCCAGCACTTGGTGTCTTTTTGTTTGTAAACCAGTATCTCCAGGTCCTTATTTCAATGTAACATCCATCCGAGTAAAATCAGCAGGGGTGGTGTATATTGGGCAATGTGCGCCTGCAGTGAGACTCACCCCTCGCTGGTCTTTTTGCCACTGGAGCCGCTGCTGGTCGACCCAGTGCGGGTCCTGCTGCCCTTCGATTCTCCGAAGCTCTCTCGGCGTGCAGCTGAGCACATGCGTTCCGATGAGTTGCTTCTCTTCACAGTGCTGTGGTAACATGGGGTGCATTTGTTTAAAACGTCCGCTACTTTTCTGCTACTGTACGCATTTCAAAAATTAACAAAATAACTACTCATTTTAAAAGCATTGCCTTCCGTTCACACACTTTTTTGTTCAAATGGTTTTATTCAGAACCTTTTTGGTTCTGGCGTTGATTGGGTTAACGTATGATGAGCGTTTGACAGTTCCTGGCCTTTACTCGCAGGAGTTTGGAAGGATGAAGGGAGGGGGGGGAACCTCATTGAAAGGTCTGGATAGAGTGGACGTGGAAAGGATATTTCTAGTCATGGGTGAGTCGGACTAGAGGACACAGCCTTAGAATAAAAGGACATACCTTTGGAATGGAGATGAGGAGAAATGTCTTTAGCCAGAGGGTGGTGAATCTGTGGAATACAATGCCATAGATGGCGGTGGAGGCCAAGTCATTGGGTATTTTGAAAGCGGAGGTTGATAGATTCTTGATTAGCAAGGGTGTCAAAGGTTATGGGGAGACGGCAGGAGGATGGGGTTGAGCGGGAGAGATAGATCAGCCATGATTGAATGGCGGAGTAGACTTAATGGGGCGAATGGCCTAATTCTGGTCTTTTTATGCAAAATAAGTGTTTATTACAAGGTACGATTAAAGTAATTGATTATTTTAAAATATATTATATGTTAAATATATTATAGAATAGTAAAAAATCGTAATATTATGGAGGCTTATAACACTCTAATGCAAAGATGAATTTGCCAAAGTATAAAGCTGGCATGTATAGGAAGGAACTGCAGATGCAGGTTTACACCGAAGATAGACACAAAATGCTGGGACAGGCAGCATCTCTGGAGAGAAATGTCACCCATTCCTTCTCTTCATATAAAGCCGTCATTATGATTCCAGCCTTATTTCTATACTAGTACTAATCCTTACAGTAGTTTTATAACTACTACTATTATAGAAGTTTGGAGGTCATGTTGCAGTTGTATAAGACGTTGGTGAGACCGCATTTAGAATATTGTGTTCAGTTCTGGGCACCATCTTATAGGAAGGATATTGTCAAGCTTGAAACGGTTCAGAAAAGATTGACGAGGATGTTGCCAGGACTAGAGGGTGTGAGCTATAGGGAGAGGTTGAGTAGCCTGGGTCTCTATTCCATGGAGCGCAGGAGGATGAGGGGGGGATCTTATAGAGGTGTATAAAATCATGAGAGGAATAGATCGGGTAGATGCACAGAGTCTTTTACCCAGAGTAGGGGAATCGAGGAGCAGAGGACATAGGTTCAAGGTGAAGGGGAATAAATTTAATAGGAATCCGAGGGGTAACTTTTTCACACAAAGGGTGGTGGGTGTATGGAACAAGCTGCCAGAGGAGGTAGTTGAGGCTGGGACTATCCCATCGTTTAAGAAACAGGTGGACAGGTACATGGATAGGACAGGTTTGGAGGGTTATGGGACTAGGGTAGCTGGGACATTGTTGTCCGGTGTGGGCGAGTTGGACAGAAGGGCCTATTTCCACACTGTATTACTCTATGACCCTATGACTAATGTTCTTCTAACTCAGCTGACCTAATTTGATAGACATTGGGGAAGTATTTTTCAGAACCCCCTTTCCTGCAGATGGATTTCTTGGATCTGTGGCCTTTACATGAGTGGGTTGGAAAGATATCAGTTTGTTCTAATCTCACTTCCATCTCCAACCATGGTGATGTCGAGAAAGTAAATATTGGTCACAGTTTTCCGCCATCAGCTTGTGACTGGCGTGCTAGCTGAAAGGAACACCTGCATTTATGAAGTGACGTTCGGGCACTAGTCCCACCGGGTCCCACCCAGTTCCTGCAGCCTTTCACTGCCAATGGAAGATTTCTGAGTGAGATCACTATTGAGATGCTAATAAGCTATAGGATTGAGGTAGGGCGCAGCGGTAGTGTTGCTGCCTCACAGCGCCAGAGACCCAGATTCGATCCCGGTGCTGTCTGTATGGAGTTTGTGCGTTCTCCCCGTGACCTGTGTGGGGTTTCTCAGCGATCTTCAGTTTCCTCCCACACTCCAAAGATGTACAGGTTTGTAGGTTAATTGGCTTGGTATAAATGTAAATTGTCCCTAGTGAGCGTAGGATAGTGTAATGTGTGGAGATCGCTGGTCATCGCGGATCCGGTGAGCCAAAGGGTCTGATTCAGTGCTGTATCTTTAAACTAACGATGAGAGGGGACATATAAGATTGTTAAGGGTTTGGACACGCTAGAGGCAGGAAACATGTTCCCGATGTTGGGGGAGTCCAGAACCAGGGGCCACAGTTTAAGAATAAGGATTAAGCCATTTAGAACGGAGACGAGGAAACACTTTTTCTCACAGAGTTGTGAGTCTGTGGAATTCTCTGCCTCAGAGGGCGGCGGAGGTCGGTCCTCTGGATGCTTTCAAGAGAGAACTAGATAGGGCTCTTGAAGATAGCACAGTCGGGGGATACGGGGAGAAGGCAGGAACGGGGTACTGATTGGGGATGATCAGCCATGATCACATTGAATGGCGGTACGGGCTTGAAGGGCCGAATGGCCTCCTCCTGCACCTATTGTCTATTGTCTATAAACTAAGCTACAATGATTGGACGTATAGAGAAATTGGGATTATTGATTGGGAGACGTCTTTGAATCTAACACAGCAACTCTGGAATTTAAATTCACATACCTACCAAAGCTGAAAGTTGCAAGCATTAAAACTACTGGACTATCAAAAAATATAGAATTCGATTCTCTGATATTCTTCAGGGGAAGGAAATTGGGCAGCCTTGCCTGGTCTGACCTTGGCATTACTTTAGATCTGAAAAGGGGCTAGTGAAATCAAGGGATATGGGGCTAGTGGAATCAGGGGATACGGGGCTAGAGGAATCAGGAGATAGGGGGCTAGTGGAATCAGGGATAGGGGGCTAGTGGAATCAGGAGATAGGGGGCTAGTGGAATCAGGGTATACGGGGCTAGTCGAATCAGGGGATATGGGGCTAGTCGAATCAGGGGATACGGGGCTAGAGGAATCAGGAGATAGGGGGCTAGTGGAATCAGGGGATAGGGGGCTAGTGGAATCAGGGGATATGGGGCTAGTGGAATCAGGGGATATGGGGCTAGTGGAATCAGGAGATAGGGGGCTAGTGGAATCAGGAGATAGGGGGCTAGTGGAATCAGGAGATAGGGGGCTAGTGGAATCAGGAGATAGGGGGCTAGTAGAATCAGGAGATAGGGGGCTAGTGGAATCAGGAGATAGGGGGCTAGTGGAATCAGGGGATATGGGGCTAGTGGAATCAGGAGATAGGGGGCTAGTGGAATCAGGGGATATGGGGCTAGTGGAATCAGGAGATAGGGGCTAGTGGAATCAGGAGATAGGGGGCTAGTGGAATCAGGAGATAGGGGGCTAGTAGAATCAGGAGATAGGGGGCTAGTGGAATCAGGAGATAGGGGGCTAGTAGAATCAGGAGATAGGGGGCTAGTGGAATCAGGAGATAGGGGGCTAGTGGAATCAGGGGATATGGGGCTAGTGGAAATCAGGAGATAGGGGGCTAGTGGAATCAGGGGATACGGGGCTAGTAGAATCAGGAGATAGGGGGCTAGTGGAATCAGGAGATAGGGGGCTAGTGGAATCAGGGTATACGGGGCTAGTCGAATCAGGGGATATGGGGCTAGTGGAATCAGGAGATAGGGGGCTAGTGGAATCAGGGGATAGGGGCTAGTGGAATCAGGAGATAGGGGGCTAGTGGAATCGGAGATAGGGGGCTAGTGGAATCAGGGTAGGGGCTAGTGGAATCAGGAGATAGGGGGCTAGTGGAATCAGGGGATACGGGGCTAGTGGAATCAGGGATACGGGGCTAGTGGAATCAGGGGATATGGGGCTAGTGGAATCAGGAGATAGGGGGCTAGTGGAATCAGGAGATAGGGGGCTAGTGGAATCAGGAGATAGGGGGCTAGTGGAATCAACACATACGGGGCTAGTGGAATCAGGGGATATGGGGCTAGTGGAATCAACACATATAGGGCTAGTGGAATCAGGGGATAGGGGCTAGTGGAATCAGGGGATATGGGGCTAGTGGAATCAGGGTATACGGGGCTAGTGGAATCAGGAGATAGGGGGCTAGTGGAATCAGGAGATAGGGGGCTAGTGGAATCAGGGTATACGGGGCTAGTGGAATCAGGGGATACGGGGCTAGTGGAATCAGGAGATAGGGGGCTAGTGGAATCAGGGTATATGAGGCTAGTGGAATCAGGGGATATGGGGCTAGTGGAATCAGGGATATGGGGCTAGTGGAATCAGGGATATGGGGCTAGTGGAATCAGGGATATGGGGCTAGTGGAATCAGGGGATACGGGGCTAGTGGAATCAGGAGATAGGGGGCTAGTGGAATCAGGGGATACGGGGCTAGTGGAATCAGGGGATACGGGGCTAGTGGAATCAGGAGATAGGGGGCTAGTGGAATCAGGGGATGGGGCTAGTGGAATCAGGGGATATGGGGCTAGTGAATCGGGCATACGGGGCTAGTGGAATCAGGAGATAGGGGGCTAGTGGAATCAGGGGATATGGGGCTAGTGGAATCAGGGGATATGGGGCTAGTGGAATCAGGGGATATAGGGCTAGTGGAATCAGGGGATATGGGGCTAGTGGAATCAGGGGATATGGGGCTAGTGGAATCAGGGTATATGGGGCTAGTGGAATCATGGGATATGGGGCTAGTGGAATCAGGGGATATGGGGCTAGTGGAATCAGGGGATATGGGGCTAGTGGAATCAGGGGATATGGGGCTAGTGGAATCAGGGGATATGGGGCTAGTGGAATCAGGGGATATGGGGAGAAGGCAGGCGCGGGTTATTGATTGGGGACGATCAGCTATGATCACATTGAATGGCGTGCTGGCTCGAACGGCCGAATAGCCTCCTCCTGCACCTATTTTCTAGAGATGTAATCAGACAGACCCGAACTGAAGTCAAAATACTGAAGCAATTTTTGATCAAAACAATTGGTTTTAGGAGCAAACTGGAGAAATAAAGGTGTTTGAGAACGCCAAAGGATGTTGACATTGGCAACTTAGAGTTCAAGGGAGGGTGGTGGAAGGAGGTTTGTAAACGTTGTTGGTGCTGAGAGTAATATTTTCAGATATTTCCAAATCTGGAGGTTACAGAAACAGGAATTGTACGAGCACGGAACTCTCTGAATGTATGTAACCACATAACCCTCCCCCTCTCTTCTTTCCCTGCATAACCCCCTCCCTCGTCATCCTCCCCATTCCCCTCCCCCCTCCTCTGTACCTCGCCTGGACCCGCATCTATCTCTCCCCTTCCCCCTCCGCCTCCCATCCTTCCTCTAGCTTCACAATTTGCAAGGGTTTTTTTTTAAATAGGCAGATGGTTGGACAGTGGCCAGAACTGAAATGACAGAAGGTGTGAGACAAAAGGATTGTTCTTTTCAATCTACTCTTAGATGACCACATGGTTGATCACAGTTTTCTCATCACAACACAGTTGTTCAAAGTTAATTACCCTTCTGTTTTGGAGTATTGGAAGACGTAGACTTTACACTTTAGAGACACAGTGCTGAAACAGGCCCTTCAGCCCACCAAGTCCACACCGACCAGCGATCACCCAGTACTATCTTACACTATCTTAAGGGCCTGTCCCAGCAGCATACAACTCCATGCGATGAGCGCGACCTAACGTGGTCGCTTGAGCCGTCCGGCGTCGCGGGGCCGGTCCCACTTTGATCGCCGGAGCCGTGCGGAATTGTGCGGAGTTTGTCCCGACATCGCGCGGGGCTCCGAAAAACTGAACATGTTCAAAAATTTCACGCGGCAACGGCTTGTCGGCTCGCAGTCGCCTCGACGCATTACACACCGCCTCGACGTCGTGCCTCCGTGACCCTCTCTGTGTGTGGCTCCATGGCCCTCTCCGTGTGTGGCTCCGTGCCCCTATCTGTGTGTGCCTCTGTGCCCCTGTCTGTCTGTCCCTCTCTGTCCTGGCGAACTTACCTTTCAGACTTCGCTCCAAGTTCGCCTCACTTCCCGCCACGTCGCGTCACTCACCTGACCTCCGCGCGGCCCCCGCTGCCGGTTTGGTCGCGCTCACTGCATGGAGTCGGATGCTGGTAGGACAGACCCTTTACACACTTGTAACAATTCTCAATTTGACCAAAGCCAATTGGCCTACAAACTGTAGGTCTTTGGAATGTGGGAGGAAACCAGAGCACCCGGAGAAAACCCACGCGGTCAGAGGGAGAACATACAAACTCCAAACAGACATCCGGAGTCTGGATTGAACTCGGGTCTCTGGCGCTGTGAGGCAGCAACTCCACCTCTGGGCCACTGTCTCCCTAACTTAAGGGGCTGTCCCACTGTGCGAGGTAATTCGAGAGTTCTCCCGAGTTTCCCCGGATTCAAACTCAGAGAATTACAGTAATAGCCGCTCGTAGGTACTCGGGGCTCTCGCGGACATTTCTCACACTGTTGAAAAATCTTCACGAGCTTACCTCGTTTCCCCGAGTACCTGCCGTTAGCGTTACGAGCCGCTAAGTGACGTCCCCGAGCTCCGACGTACCCGCTACGCACATTCTACGTACTTACCACGAGTTTGATTTTTTTTTAAACTCGGGACAGCTCTTGAATTACCTCGTACAGTGGGACAGGCCCTTTACTGAAATATTTCAGCTGCTAGATTTCTTAGTTGCTTATCGGTAATTCGCTGGGTTTCATTTCTGGAGCTTTGGACAATGTAAAAAGATGTTTAGGTTCATTCAATGTTAGAGTAATCTCTCCAATTTTATGATATCAGATGTCAAGTGTAGCAAAGTAGTTTAATGCTGATCAGAGGCAGTAGAACAATGCGCAATATCGATTCTTGTCAGAAATATCGTGAATTATATTCAGTTGCAAAATCAAAACTACAATAAAATCTTGTAAAACCAATAACATATAACCTTGGAGAAACTCAGCGGGTGAGGCAGCATCTATGGTGCGAAGGAAACAGGCAACGTTTCGGCCCGAAACGTTGCCTATTTCCTTCGCTCCATAGATGCTGCCACGCCCGCTGAGTTTCTCCAGCATTTTTGTCCTCCTTCGATTTTCCAGCATCTGCAATTCCTTCTTAAACATATAATAACCTTAACCTGTTGAGAGGTATTCTTTTGGAACATTAAGAGCATATATCTTCATGGTCAGCAGAGGACAGAGGACATTTATTGTCACAAACACCAATTGGTGTAGTGAAAGTTGTCTTGTCATGCAGCACATAGATAAAGATAAGACATAACATGAGAGAATTTAACATAAAACATAAAAAACATCCCCCCACAATGGTTCCCATTATGAGGGAAGGCACAAAGTCCAGCCCCCATCCCCGGGCCTATTGAGGCCTCCACAGTTGCCGCTATGGGGGCCGATGTTCCGGGTCCTTCTTCGCCGGGTGATGGTGCTCCGGTGACGGGAGAACCCTCTCAGTGGCTCGGGATGCCTGTAACGGCCGCTTCCTTGCGGGTGAAGGAGTGAGTGCGGGGATTGGTTGAGAAATTTAATTAGCAAATCGGTAAGTCATCAGCAGCGGCTCGCCTGCAGTCCGTCTGTTTTTCTTTTTATTTGTTGTTTTCTTGTCTTGTTTTTAGCGTTAGTTTGAGTTATTATGTAGTGTATTTGTGTGGGAGGGGTGGGAGAAACGTTCTTAGTCTCTTCCTTTTGGGGGGACGAGACTTTTCTTGCCGTATCCCCCGTCTCCGTCTGCGCTGAGGCCTATCGCGGAGCTGGCGGCCTCCAACTTTAACTGCGACCGACCCGAGGCTCCGGAGGCAGAGCCAGCCAGGACTTACCAGCGCGGGGCTGGCCGACTTCGGGGCTGCGGCGGGTTCAGGCGTTCCGGCGGCCCGACTCGGAGAGGTGGCGGCTTTCCGGTGGCGGCGGCGGCAGCGGCTTCGGAGGCCCGGCCGCGGGCCCAGTGGACGACATCGTCGGGAGCTCGCGGGTCACAGGTTGGTGACCTGTTTTTCCGGAGCTCCCGCGGCAACAGCTGCGTCCGCTGGACTGGAGGGCGGCAGCTTCGACCGCCCCGGGCCGCGGAGTTGAACCGGCCCGCTCGCGGAGCGCGGTTCACCCGCGGGACTTATTTACATCACCCGGTGCGGTCACAACATCGGAGGCCCGGGTCGCCTCAGCGCAGAGGAAGAGGAAGAGGAAGAAGGGAAGAGACAAAGACAAGATTTTTGCCTTCCACCACAGTGAGGAGGTGTCTGGTGAACTCACTGTGGTGGATGTTAAATATGTGTTTATTGTGTGTTTTTGTTATTCACTATATGTATGACTGCAGGCAACAAAATTTCGTTCAGACCACAAGGTCTGAATGACAGTAAAGTTTTCCAAGTTAGCGAATTAGTCAATTTATCAGCTAACTTGAGTGCCCAGGAGCGGAAGAGACTACAAAAAATAGTAAACACTGCCCAGTCCATCACGGGGTCTGACCTCCCTACCATCGAGGGGATCCATCGCAGTCGCTGCCTCAAAAAGTCTGACAGCATCATTAAGGACCCACACCATCCTGGCCACACACTCGTCTCCCTGCTACCTTCAGGTAGAAGGTACAGGAGCCTGAAGACTGCAACGTCCAGGTTCAGGAATATCTACTTCCCCACAGCCATCGGGCTATTGAACTCCTCAAACAAAACTCTGAATATTAATAGCCCATTATCTGTTTATTTGCACTTTACCTGTTTTATTTATTCATGTGTGTATATATTTATACAATGGTATATGGACACACTGATCTGTTCTGTATTCATGCCGTCTATATTCTGTTGTGCTGAAACAAGCAAGAATGTCATTGTCCTATCTGGGACCCATGACAGTAAACGCTCTTCAATCTTGAATCTAATATAAGCAAGGTTTGCTGCTGGGAAGAGGCCTTGTCGAGGGAAGTGCCTTGTGAGAAAAGTGCGAGTCTTTGGCTCGAGAGCCTTCAGCGAGGAGGCTGAGGGAGGAGACTACGCCAACAGTTGTAGAGGGTGAGAAGCAGTGAAGGAATGACAGGTGAGCTGATTCAGTGTGATGCTTGCAGGATGCAGGAGGTCAGGGACACCGCTGGTGCCTCCGGCTGCTACAACTGTGGACAGTGTGTCCAGGTTCAGCTCCTGAAGGCCATGTTGGGGCTCTGGAGGGGCAACTGGATGACCTCCGGATCATCTGGGAAAACGAGAGTTTCCTGGACAGGACCTACAGCGAGATCGTTACACTGAAGATACCGGAAGAGAGCAGGTGGGTGACAATGAGGAAGGGAAGGAAGCTTGGAGTACAGGAGATCCCGGGGGATGTACCTCTTGAAAGCCGGTTCACGCTCTAGGACGTTGTCGGTACAGAGGACGCTGTCAGTCTGAGTGGCGGGCAGCCCTGCGAGTCAAAACGTGGCGCTGAAGCAAAGCCGAAGAGACAGACGTCAGGCAGAGACGCGGTAGTCGGGGACTCCATCGTGAGAGGTACAGACAGGGGTTTCTGCGGCAACGGGCGGGATTCAAGGATAGTGTGTTGCCTCCCTGGTGCCAGGGTCCAGGACGTCATGGACCGATTGCAGGGCATCCTCAAGGGTGAAAGTGAGCAGCCGGAAGTGGTAGTACATGTCGGGACAAATATTGTCGGAAAAAGAGGAAAGAGATTCTGCAGCGTGACTTTCGAGAGCTCGGAAGAAGGCTGAGAAGTAGGACCTCCAGGGTGGTTATCTCTGGTTTGCTTCCTGTTCCTCGTGCTGGTGAGGGCAGGAACAGGGAGATAACGGATCTGAATGTGTGGCTGAGGAACTGGTGCAGGGGACAGGGATTTAGATTCCTAGACCACTGGGATCTGTTTTGGGGTAAGGGTGAATTGTACAAAAGGGACGGGTTGCACCTTAACAGGTGGGGGACCAGCGCTCTGGCAGGCAGGTTTGCCACTGCTACACGGGTGGTTTAAACTAAATAGTGGGGGGGGGGGGTGGGGGGGGGGGGGGGGGGGGGGGGGAGGAGACAAACTGGAAATACAAGGATGGAGTTAAAGGGAAAGAGAATATACGAAAAGTTAAGAAAGACACCAGAATTAACGGGGTAGAAAGCTCATAAAGGGAAAGGAGATTATGTCCAAGCGAAATCAATGTGAAAGGTGAGATGTGTAAGGAATTAAAAGTATTTTATATAAATGCGCGAAGTATAAGAAGTGAAGTAGATGAGCTTGAGGCTCAGTTACAGGTTGGTAGATATGACATTGTGGGGATTACTGAGACGTGGTTGCAGGAGGATCGGGCCTGGGAACTTAATATTCAGGGTTATACATCCTATAGAAAGGACAGGCAGGTGGGCAGAGGAGGGAGGGTAGCTCTGCTGGTGAGGGTTGGAATTCAGTCCCTTGCGAGGCAAGACATACGGACTGACGAGGCAGAGTCACTGTGGATTGAGTTGAGGAATTGTAAAGGCAAGAAGACACTAATTGGTGTTATTTACAGACCCCCAAATAGTAGCCCGGATGTAGGGTGTAAGTTGCAGCAGGAGTTAAAACTGGCATGTAACAAAGGTAATGCCACTGTGGTGATGGGGGATTTCAATATGCAGGTAGACTGGGAAAATCAGGTTGGTTCAGGACCCCAAGAAATAGAGTTTGTAGAATGCCTCCGAGATGGATTCTTACAGCAGCTTGTAATGGAGCCGACCAGAGAAAAGGCAATTCTGGATTTAGTGTTTTCCAATGAACCAGATATGATAAGAGAACTCGAGGTAAAGGAACCGCTTGGAGGTAGTGATCATAATATGATTAGTTTTAATCTGCAATTTGAGAAGGAGAATGTTAAATCGGAAGTGGCAGTGTTGCAGTTGAACAAAGGGGACTATGAAGGCATGAGAGGGGAGCTGGCCAAAGTAGACTGGAAAGGGATCCTAGCAGGAATGACGGTGGAACAGCAATGGTAGGAATTTCTGGGCATAATCCGGAAGATGCAGGATCATTTCATTCCAAAGAGGAAGAAAGATTCTAAGGGGAGTAGGAGGCAACCGTGGCTGACAAGGGAAGTTAGGGATAGAATAAAACTAAAATAAAAGATGTATAACACAGCAAAGAGTAGCCGGAAGCCAGAAGATTGGGAAACTTTCAAAGGACAGCAGAAGGAAACAAAACGGGCAATACGGGCTGAAAAGATGAAGTACGAGGGGAAGCTGGCCAGGAATATAACGAAGGATAATAAAAGCTTATTTGTGTATGTTAAGAGAAAAAGATTAGTAAAGGCAAATGTGGGTCCCTTGAAGAGAAAAACAGGTGAAATTATTATGGGCAACAAGGAAATGGCAGATGAGTTGAACAGGTCCTTTGGTTCTGTCTTCACTAAGGAAGACACAAACAATCTACCAGATGTACTGGAGGACAGAGGATCTAGGGGGTCAGAGGAACTGAAAGAAATTTTCATTAGGCGAGAAATAGTATTGGGTAGACTGATGGGACTGAAGGATGATAAATCCCCTGGGCCTGATGGTCTGCATCCCAGGGTCCTCAGCGGGGTGGCTCTAGAAATAGTGGATGCATTGGTGATCATTTTCCAATGTTCAATAGATTCAGGATCAGTTCCTCTGGATTGGAGGGCAGCTAATGTTATCCCACTTTTCAAGAAAGGAGCGAGAGGGAAAACGGGAAATTACAGACCAGTTAGCCTGACTTCAGTGGTGGGGAAGATGCTGGAGTCAATTATTAAACAAGTAATAATAGTGCATTTGGATAGCAGTAGAAGGATTGATCAAAGTCAGCATGGATTTATGCAAGGGAAATCATGCTTGACTAATCTTCTGGAATTTTTTCAGGATGTGACAAGTAAAATGGATGAAGGGGTGCCAGTGGATGTAGTGTACCTGGACTTTCAGACAGCCATTGATAAGGTCCCACACAGGAGATTAGTGGGCAGAATTAGGGCAGATGGAATTGGGGGTAGGGTATTGACATGGATAGAGAATTGGTTGGCAGAAAGGAAGGAAAGAGTAGGAATAAACGGGTCCCTGTTAGAATGGCAGGCAGTGGCGAGTGGAGTGCCGCAAGGCTCGCTGCTGGGACCGCAACAATTTACATTATATATTAATGATTTAGATGATGGGATTAAAAGTGACACTAGCAAATTTGCTGATGACACAAAGCTGGGTGGCAGTGTGAACTGTGAAGAGGATGTTAGGAGGATGCAGGGTGACTTGGATAGGTTGAGTGAGTGGGCAGATGCATGGCACTATAATGTAGATAAATGTAAGGTTATCCACTTTTTGGCGGCAAGAACAAGGAGGCAGATTATTATCTCAATGATGTCAGATTAGGAAAAAGGGAAGTGCACCAAGACCTGGGTGTCCTTGTACACCAGTCACTGAAAGTAAACATGCAGGTACAGCAGGCAGTGAAGAAAGCTAATGGAATGTTGGCCTTCATAACAAGAGGATTTAAGTATAGGAGTAAAGAGGTCCTGGTGAGACCACATCTGGAGTATTGTGTGCAATTTTGGTCTCCCAATTTGAGGAAGGACATCCTTGCTATTGAGACTGTGCAGCATAGGTTCACCATGTTAATCCCCGGGATGGCGGGATTGTCATATCAGGAAAGATTGGAAAGACTGGGCTTGTATTCACTGGAATTTAGAAGGATGACAGGGGATCTTAAAGAAACATAGACAATTATATTTGGATTGGACAAGCTAGATGCAGGAAAAAATTCCCAATGTTAGGGGAGTCCAGAACCAGGGGCCACAGTCTATGAATAAATGGGAGGCCATTTAAAACTGAGAGGAGAAAAAACCTTTTCACCCAGAGAGTTGTGAATTTGTGGAATTCTCTGCCACAGAGGGCAGTGGAGGCCTATTCACTGGATGCATTTAAGAGAGAGTTGGATAGAGTTCTAGGGGCTAGTGGAGTCAAGGGATATGGGGAGAAGGCAGGCACGGGTTATTGACAGCGGACAATCAGCCATGATCACAATGAATGGCGGTGCTGGCTCGAAGGGCCGAATGGCCTCCTCCTGCATCCATTTTCTATGTTTCTGTGTTTCTATATGAGGAATGGGATTATCCAAATGAAGAATAAAAGTATTAGAGTAGAAACAATAGCAGACTTTTCCTGAACGGAAGAAAATAAAGAAATTCCTTGTCTTCAGACTTAGACTACTTTAAACTTGCGAGCAATTTTGGGCACCATATCTGCGGAAGGATGCGCTGGCTCTGGAGAGAGTCCAGAGGAGGTTTACAAGAATGATCCCAGGAATGAGTAGGTTTACCGATGATGAGCGTTTGTACTTACTGGAGTTTAGAAGAATGAGGGAGAACCTCATTGAAACATATGGAACAGTAAAAGGCTCGGATTGAGTGGATGTGGAGAGTCTAGGACTAGTAAGACATAACCTCAGAATTATAGGACGTTCTTTTAGGAAGGAGATGAGGAGAAATTTATTTAGTCAGAGGGTGGTGGAATTCTTTGCCACAGAAGGCTCTGGAGGCAAAGTCAGTGGATATTTTTAAGGCAGAGATAGACAGATTATTTTGATTAGTACGGGTCTCAAAGGTTATGGGGAGAAGGCAGGAGAATGTGGTTCGGAGGGAGAGATAGATCAGCCATGATTGAATGGCGGAGTAGACTTGATGGGCCGAATGGCCTAATTCTACCCCTATTCCTCATGACTTCAGAGCTACAGCAGAAACAGGTGGTGTGGAACAGCAATGATCCTAGTGGTACACTAGTTCCATCCTACACAGTAGGGAGAGTTTACAGAAGACAATTAACCTACAGACCTGCACGTTCTGGGGATGTGGGAGGAAGCCGGAGCACCCGGAGGAAACCCACGCAGTCACAGGGGGAATGAACAAACTCAAGACAGACAGCGCCCTTAATCAAGACCGAACCCGGGTCTCTGGCGCTGTGAGGCAGCAACTCTACCGCTGCGCCTCTCTACAATAAATATCTCTGATCTCTCGCGTGCTAGGCCGGTAGTTATGGCTGCAGCTGCAGCTACTTTAGTTGCTCAGACTGGACATATTACTTGCACCAGTGGGATGATGAGGAAATACTGACATCTTGGTAAATAACTTTGAACAAATTCCCATTTCACGAGTAGTGAAAGTAAGGATTGATTTCTGTGCTGGTGCAAATAACACTCATAAATGTACGATCAGGTGATTTAAAACTCCAGCATGAATTAAACAGCATTCAACTTGTTTGGCTCTTCCAGCTCTGGTCCTTACTTCTATATGCAACTGCTGCTCTTGCTACTGAGGACAGGGAGGCTGTGAAACATGGAAATGGACAAACGCATGCTGGCTGAATCTGTGCACCGTTCACCATGCATGGCTTGACTGTAACCATGTCCCGTTCCGTTTAGTCTATTGTCACGTGTACTGAGGTACAGTGAAAAGCTTCTGCTGCGTGCCAACCAGTCAGTGGAGAGACTATACATGATTACAATCCAGCCGTCCACAGTGTATAGATACATGATAAGGGAATAACATTTAGTGCAAGGTAAAGCCAGCAAAGTCTGATCCAGGATAGTCCGAGGGTCACCAAAGAGGTAGATAGTAGTTCAGGACTGCTCTCTGGTTGTGGTGGGATCGTTCAGTTGCCTGATAACAGCTGGGAAGAAACTGTCCCTGAATCTGGTGGTGAGCATTTTCACACTTCTGTAACTTTTGCCAGATGGGAGAGGGGAGAAGAGGGAGTGGCCGGGGTGCGACCGGTCCTTGATGATGCTGCTGGCCTTGCCGAGGCAGCGTGAGGTGTAGATGGAGTCAATGGAAGGGAGGTTGGTTTGTGCGATGGTCTGGGTTGCGTCCACAATTCGCTGCAATTCCTTGCGGTCTTGGATGGAGCTGTCCCCAAACCAAGCGGTGATGCATCCCGATAAAATGCTCTCTGCGGTGCATCTGTCTACACTTTTCTCTGACTGGTTAGCATGCAATACAAAAGCTTTTCGCTGTACCTCGCTACACGTGACAATAACAAACTAAGCTGAATGCAACGCACAAATGTCCATTGTAACCTCACCTGTTAGTAGCTTTACTCAGTTTAGATAAACTAGTCAGACACCCTTGACTGCTACATCCAGAAATGAATCGCAGTTTGGAAAGAGAAGAAAAATGAGTTATATAGATGATAAAAAGAAATGAAAACTAATGAAAACATACAGTAAGCTATTCAGAGCAATAGATCAAAAATGTTCCAAATTGATAGCTATCAAAAAAATGACAATGAAAATATTCAAAGCAGTAGCCTTAGTCTCAGAAGAAGGGTCTCGACCAGAAAGGTCACCCAGCTGCCTGTCCCACTGAGTTACTCCCGCATTTTGTGTCTGTCTTTGGTTTAAACCAGCATTTGCAGTTTCTTCCGACACTCAGCCTTGGTCTAAAGTAAGAATTTAATTGTTCTATCTGGGACATATGACAATAAAACACTCTTGGCCAGTACAGTGAAATATAAGCATTCTCGGTGATCTCAGCCAACTGTGTACAAATGAAACAAAGCAATGACAATAATTGCAGCCTGATCATTAGCATGCATGACCTTCAGCTAAAAAAAACACAAGGTGCTGGAGTAACTCAGCGGGTCAGGCAGCATCTGTGGAGAACATGGATAGGTGACGTTTCACAGAGTGCTGGAGTAACTCAGCGGGTCAGGCAGCATCTGTGGAGAACATGGATAGGTGGCGTTTCAGAACGGGACACTTCTTCAGACGGATTGCAGGGGATAAAAACAGGAGAAATCGGGGTCGGCAACAGATGATGTTCGGCGAAGAGGTTCTCTGATAGGGCGACAATAGGATGTGGAGAGGATGTTTCCACTAGTGGGAGAGTCTAGGACTAGGGGTCATAGCATCAGAATTAAAGGATGTTTGTTTAGGAAGGAGGTGAGGAGAAATGTATTTAGTCAACAGGTGGTGAACCTGTGGAATTATTTGCCACAGAAGGCTGTGGAGGTCAAGTCAGTGGATATTTTTCAGGCAGCGATAGATTCTCGATCAGTACGGGTATCGGAGGTTATGGGGAGAAGGCAGGAGAATGGGATTAGGAGGGAGAGACAGATCAGCCATGATTGAATGGCGGAGCAGGCTCGATGGGCCGAATGGCCTAATTCTGCTCCTATCACTTATCACCTTAGTTGGATTGGGGCTGTGTGGGCCCAAGTGGCTCACATAGTTGTGAACTGTGGAACTGGTTTAGTGGAGGGTGGGGGGTAGGGAGTGAGGGGAAAGGGGAGAGAAACAGAGAGGATGGTCTTTGTAGAAGTTACCTACAATTTGGGGAGTTAATTTTAGTACATTTTACCACTGCACATTCTCCCATTTCTTTCCTTATTTTCCTTACATTCCTGTTGATGGATATAGTTTCTGTCATTATACTCTATGAACTGCCTTGAATTTTCAACGTTTCTATTCAACATGGCCTTTATATTTACTCTGCTGGGAACATTCCAGGCAAGGCCAACATTTATTGACAGCCCCCATTTGGGAAAAGAGGCATGCAGCTCTTCAAATGCCTTTTAAAAGTTGTGATAGTCCCAGCCTCAACTACCTCCTCTGGCAGCTTGTTCCATACACCCACCACCCTCTGTGTGAAAATGTTACCCCTCAGATTCCTATTAAATCTATTCCCCTTCACCTTGAACCTATGTCCTCTGGTTCTTGATTCCCCTACTCTGGGCAAGAGACTCTGTGCATAAGCTCTATGTATTAAATCTTCCTATTAAATCTTTTCCACCTCTCGCTTTAAATATTAAATCCTTCCCTTGTCACCTTATCACTGTTTCCTACTAACCTCCTCATCTGATCAAATAATATATGGAAATATAGTCTTCATTTTAAATGATAACATCAGGTTCAATGTATCTGACACAATATAGACACAAAATGCTGGAGTAACTCAGTGGGTGAGGCAGCATCTCTGGAGAGGAGGAATGGGCGACGTTTCGAGTCGAGAGCCTTCTTCAGACTGATGTCAGTGGAGCAGTTGGGACAAAGATAGAATGTAGTCGGAGACCGTGCGACTGGTGAGAGAACTGGGAAGGGGGAGAGGATGGAGAGAGAGGGAAAGCAAGGGCTGTCTGAAGTTAGAGTAGTCAATGTTCAATGTAAACTACCCAAGCGAAATATGAGGTGCTGTTCCTCCAATTTGCGCTGGGCCTCACTCTGACACTGGAGGAGGCCCAGTACAGAAAGGTCACATTGGGAATGGGAGGGGGAGTTGAAGCGCTGAGCCACCGGGAGATCAGGTAGGTTAAGACGGACTGAGCGGAGGTGTTCAGCGAAGCGATCGCCGAGGCTACGCTTGGTCTCACCGATGTAGAGAAGTTGACACCTGGAACAGCGGATGCAGTAGATGGGGTTGGAGGAGGTGCACGGGAACCTCTGCCTCACCTGCAAAGACTGTTGGATGGAGTCGAGGGGGTAGGTAAATGGAAAGGTGTAGCATCTCCTGCGGTTACAGGGGAAAGTACCTGGGGAGGGGGTGGTTTGGGTGGGAAGGGACGAGTTGACCAGGGAGTTTCGGAGCGAACGGTTTCTGCGGAAAGCGGAAAGGGGAGGAGATGGGACGATGTGGCCAGGGCTGGGATCCCGTTGGAATCCTATCTGATACAATGATGGAAATGCATATAAAGTAAATATCAGATACAAGATAATGTAACATCTGAAAGATCTCTAACAATGCTCCTAAAGTCTCTCCATAACACACACCCGGAAAAGATATTCCTTCATGATGGCTCAATCTATACGACAGAAGATAGACACAAAATGCTGGAGTAACTCAGCGGGACAGGCAGCATCTCTGGAGAGAAGGAAAGGGTGACCTTTCGGGTCGAGACCCTTCTTCAGACCCGAAACGTCACCCATTCCTTCTCTCCACAGATGCTGCCTGTCCCACTGAGTTACCAGCATTCTGTGTCTATCATCGGTTTAAGCCAGCATTTGCAGTTCCTTCCTACACATATATATGACAGGAAACTTGACCTTGACTCAGAAATTGAAAAAAAAAAACACTGGACACAAAGGAGATCAAAATGTAGCCTAAAGTAGAGCTTAGTTTTGTGATGTTTCAACAAACCTACGCAGTATTTGATTGACCATCTGGGAGAGCTTTTACTTCTTAATCCCGTTCCACCAGCTGTCAATGTAAACGTGTTTATCCATTGAGCAGCTTATTTTGATTTGCAAAGGGCTTTTACGACACGATTAAAAGCATTTTTTAATTTCTCAATTGCTGCTGATTGAGTATGTCACTATCGCGTGGGCTGTTCTGTATAGGTACGCCCACTCCATTGGATACAAAGACATCTCCTGATGCTCCTGAACACATCATCAGTGATGTAACCTGGGGTCATTGGGTGTTGCGGGTCTTCCAGCACCAGACACCCACACCCAGGCGACCCAGCCGAGGTTGATCGGACCACCACTTGTGTCCAGGTGGCAGTCGCTCCTCCCCATGGACCTCCTGTCCTGATCCAGAGCCATCTCGAGGCCTTGCCCGCTGCCTCTGTGGCATCCTTGATGGCTCTTCTCCTCGCCACTCCGTTGATGCCCAGTGGAGCGATTGCCCTGCACATCCTCTGCAGCCAACCTCGATGGGCATACACCTTGCCTTCCAGCCCTGCGTACGGCAGTCTGTGACCAGCTCTTCATACTTGGTCATCTTCCTCTCGTGGGCCTCCTCCAGACGGTCCTCCAACGGCACTGTCAGTTCCAACAAGGCGATGTTTTGGGTCGCCTCTGAGACCGGGAGGATGTCTGGCCTCAGGGTGGTGGTGGCAATGTGCTGTGGGAACCTCAGCTGTTTCACCAGGTCCGCAGAAAGCTGCCAGTCCTGCGCAGTCGCCGGGATTCCTGACGGATTCCTGGCGGCTGTGGTTCTTGGCAGCCGCACTCCAGCCTTCACGCAGGTGATCATCTGGGTGGTGGGGCGTGCTCGTCTGCAGCTGCTGATTCCCGTGCTGATGGCCTCTGCAATGGATTGAAGAACCTGGTCGTGACGCCAGGTGTACCGGCCCTGCCCAAGAGCCTTTGGGCAGCAGCTCAGGATGTGTTCCAACGTCCCCTTGCCTGAGCATTGCGGGCAATCTGGAGATTCCGCTTTGCCCAGATGAAGAGGTTTGATGGGCTGGGCAGGACATCATACACTGCCTGGACCAGGAGCTTGATGCGCTGTGGTTCAGCCTGCCAGAGCTCAGTCCATGTGACTTTTCGGTCCATGGCCTGCTCCCACCTTGTCCAGGCTCCCTGCTGCCTCAAGCCAACTGCTCTGGTACACCTCTCCTCCTCCACCACTGCCCTCACTTCCTCCTGGACCAGCCTGCGGCTCTCCTTCCCCTTCCCCTTGGCCTTGTCAAACTGGGGAGATGGGAAGATTCCCAGGCCAGCTCTTCCCCGAGTCACTGCTCCCACCAGGGCTCTGTGGCGTATCCGAGACTCTCCTTCCAGCACGGCTTCGCCGGCTCTCCACCCTCCCAGTTTTCACCTCCACTCCATCCTGAGCCACCTTGGGGTCGCTGGAGTCCCTGTACAGCATCACCACTCTGTCCCGAGTCACCTTAAACTCCTCCTCCAGGGACGTCAGGGGCAGCTGGAGCTTGGTGTTATTTCCGTAAAGGGCGATGCTGCTAAGGCTCCTGGGGGGGCAGTCCCAGCCACCTCCTGAGAAAGCTGCTGACTTTCCTCTCTAATCCCTCTACGATGGAGATTGGGACTTCGTAGACAAGCAGTGGCCAGAGTATCCTGGGCAGGATACCATGCTGGTAAAACCATGCCTTGAACTTGCCGGGAATCCCCGACCAGCCAACTGCTCTCAACCAACTCTCCAACTCCTGACAGGTTGCCTGGTCAGATGCTGTATCCTTCAGGCTGCAGTTAAACACCTTGCGATGGAAATCTTAAAAAGTTCTTCTGATCGAAAAAAAAAAGCATTCCTAGAAACCTCTTCTGGGGTATTTTGGTTGGCATTGACATGTTGGGCCGAAGGACCTGATTCCATGCTGTGTGACGATAACAATTCTGACAGTTTCTTCCCAGCCGTTATCAGGCAACCATTCTATCACCAACCAGAGAGTGGTCCCGACCTCCCATCTACCCCATTAGTGACCTTTAAACGATCTTTAATTGGATTTTATAGGACTTTTATCTTGCGATCAACGTTTTTCCCAGCTTAACTTTAATCGTGAATCGGGTGGCGCAGCGGTAGAGTTGCTGCCGCACAGCGCCAGAGACCCGTGTTCGATCCTGACTACGGGCGCTGTCCGTACGGAGTTTGTACGTTCTCCCCGTGGGCCGCGTGCGTTTTCTCCGAGATCTTTGGTTTACTCCCACGCTCCAAAGACATCCAGGTTTGTAAGTTAACTGGCTTGTTAAAAAAATTGTAACTTGCCCCTAGTTGTGTGTAGGGTAGTGTTAATGTGTGCTGATCGCTGGTCGGTGCGGACTCAGTGGGTCGTAGGCCCTGTTTCCTCGCTGTATCTCAAAACTAAACTATCTATAGTCTTTTTGATGACTGGATATGGGACTAGGGGAAAACAAATGGTCGGCACGGACTGGAAGGGTCGAGAGGGCCTGTTTCCGTGCTGTAATTGTTATATGGTTATATGGTTATATGATAGCATGCAACAAAAAGCTTGGTACGTGTAACAATAATAATAAACTGATCAGCTAAAATAATTTCACGTTCATTATTCAAATAAGGAAATTAAAAGCTGACAATTGTTACAAATATTTTTTTTGTTTCAAGAAATAAATCAATTGTCAAGTACTTTACTAAATTTACTAAAATAAAATTCTGTAGTCAGAATCGCTGGACGCATATTCAAGTTTCAGCCGTGTCATAGACCTGTTCTGTGCATGGTCACCATGCCACATACTTCAGATGGAGCTATTAAATCGTAAACCAGAATGAATCTAAAACACCTTTACCCAATCGCCACATTTATCGAGGCTGTGAATTTGTCATGGGTTGTAGGATTTTAGACTTTAGAGATACAGCGTGGAACAGGCCCTTCAGTCCACTGAGTGCGTACCGACCAGCGATCCCTGCACACTAGCACTATCCTACACACACACCACGGACTGAAGCCAATTAACCTACCAACCTGTACGATTTTGGAGTTTTGGGGGAAACCAGGACACCCAGAGAGAACCCACGTGGTCGCAGGGAGAGCGCACAAACTCTGTACACACAGCACCTGCGGTCAGGATTGAACCTGGGACCCCGGCGCTGTAAGGCAGCAACTCTATTGCTGTTCCACTGTGCCCGCCTTCATTTTCTCAAGCTTTATAACCATATAACCATATAACAATTACAGCACGGAAACAGGCCCTCTCGGCCCTTCCAGTCCGTGCCGACCATTTGTTTTCCCCTAGTCCCATCTACCTGCACTCAGACCATACCCCTCCATTCCCTTCACGTCCATATACCTATCCACTTTACTCTTAAATGTTAAAATCGATCCTGCCTCCACCACTTCTGCTGGAAGCTGATTCCACACAGCCACCACCGTCTGAGTAAAGAAGTTCCCCCTCACGTTACCCCGAAACTTCTGTCCCTTAATTCTCATGTCATGCCCTCTTGTTTGAATCTTCCCTACCCTCAATGGGAAAAACGTATCCACGTCAACTCTTGTCTATCCCTTTCATCATTTTAAAGACCTCAATCAAGTCCCCCCTTAACCTTCTGCGCTCCAAAGAATAAAGACCTAACTTGTTCAACCTTTCTCTGTAACATAGTTGCTGGAACCATGGCAACATTCTAGTAAATCTATGCACGGTAACCTTGACAGACTTAGTCTCAGTTTCTCTGCAAAACACCTGGTGCATTGACGTGGAAAAATAGTTTCTGCTCATCTCTAATCACTGTCTGATTTCACTGATTAGTTAGTAAGAGAAAATATCATTTGGTTTACCATGAGAGGAAAGGCTGGCTGGTGAGAACATACAGTCCAAATCAGAGAGCAGCACCTTGCAAAGATACTTCTCAACTACTAATAATTCTACTAGATCTTTTTACAAGATAAAACCGTTGAATCAATCCACGAACGTTGGTGAGACCGCATTTACAGTATTGTGCCCAGTTCTGGGCGCTGAGAAAGATGTTGTCAAGCTGGAAAGGGAACAGAGGAGAGTTACGAGGATGTTGCCAGGACCAGAGGGCGTGAGCTATAGGGAGAGGTTGAGTAGGCTGGGTCTCTATTCCTTGGAGCGCAGGAGGATGAGGGGGGATCTTATAGAGAGGACTAGATCGGGCAGGTGCACAGAGTCTCTTGCTCAGAGTAGGGGAATCGAAGACCAGAGGACATAGGTTTAAGATGAAGGGGAAAAGTTTTAATAGGAATTTGAGGGCTAACTTTTTCACACTAAGGGTGGTGGGTAGGTAGAAAGCGTAAGACGTTTAAGACTTACGGGGTATTACATGGGGCATGATGAAGATTATGAGCGGCACCTGTTGCAGTCTGGGTTCAAGTTGAGCCGTACCTTTTGGTAGCTGCAGATACATCCTTCCTGGTTCCGGATGGTGATGGCAGTGAGCCGCTCGGTTTCTTTGGTAGAACAGTTCCATTGTTAATTGTGGGTCGCAGTGGCAGTGCTGGCACTAAGGGTCTCGCTGCAAAGCAAGCAGACAACACATCACTACCACCTGCGTCATTAGAGCACCTATGAATAATGCCTCTTATATCAACAATGCACTGATTGCTGCCAAACGGAACAATGGCATTCTTACTTAACAGGTCTGTAAACCCAGCGCTCAATAGAAAATATCATCATCAACAGCAAAAAAGCTCAATAAATTGGTGTCGAACAAAATAGTGGTGCCAAACAAAGTTAAAGCCCAAAGTCTGTCGGAAGGAACTGCAAATGTTGGTTTACACCGAAGATAGACACAAAATGCTGGAGTAATTTAACGGGTCAGGCAGCATCTCTGGAGATAAGGGATAAATGGCATTTTGGGCCGAAACCTTCTTCAGACCTGAGGGTCAAGGGAGGGGGAAACCAGAGGTATGAAAAGGTACAGACCAGGTCAGAGCCAGCACAGACAGCCAAAGAGCCCACAATGGTCCATTGTTGGCTGCGGAGGAGGTGATAATGAGGGGACATGAATAGTAAAACTAGCAGGACTACGGGCACGGGGGAGGAACGGAGAGAGAGGGAAAATGCAAGGGTTACTTGAAATGAGTGAAATCGATGGACCAGACGCAGGCAGGTGGGGCCAGTGTAGCTGGGACATTGTTGGCCGGTGTGGGCAAGCTGGGCTGAAGTGCCTGTTTCCACACTGTATCACTCTATGACTCTAATAGTTCAGCCCTATCGGCCCAGGGAAAATAATGGCAATGTCGCTTGATCATTTCCACTGGCTTCCTGGATTTCTGACTTACTAATTTCATGTCATTTTCCACTACAATCATTGAGGTCCCTACTGTTACCCAATCTGAATAAGTGTTGGAATCACAATGTTTGCAGCAGAAAATGACAATTCAAATATATCCAGAGTGAAGTCAGAGTAATGTGAATTAGTTCGGGTGAGAAGGTTGTGTCTGTACAGTTCATTCTCTCAAAACCCAACCAACAGCAATTCTAACCTGTGGAAACAAGGAACTGCTGGCTTACAAAAAAAAAAGAGACAGAGTGCTGGGGTAACTCAGAGTGTCAGGCAGCATCGCTGGAGAACATGCATATGTGACGTGGGTCGGGACAGGTCCCTGGTAAGGAAGGACAGGGGAGTAAACTTCGAACGTTGTCTCATTTATGAACTTCAGTCTTAACAGAAACCTCAACTCTGGAACTAACACTAGACAAAATGCAATTTTAGATCTCTGCGTTCCAGCTATACACAAAGGACAGTTAAAAAGAATTTTACATGCCAGATTAAACACATTGCATTCTCTTAGACTATTTGCAATAATCGTGAAGTAAAAATTCTGCAACTTTTATTGAGATTTTAGAAATGTTTCAATTAATAAAACTAAAGTAATGCAGTAACATATTCCTCTAAGGATTTTCAAGATCATGATTTGTTGTGCCTATTCTGTGTATTCTATGAATATCTTTGAAAACGAGGAACTGTAGATGTTGGTTTACGAAAAAAAAAAACAAAGTGCTGGAGTATCTCAGCGGGTCAGGCAGCATCTCACAAGAACATGGATAAGTGCCTTTATGGGTCGAGGCCCTTTTTCGGTCTAATAGGGGACGTTTTGGGTTGGGACCCTTTTTCAATCTAATAGGTGACTTTTTCGGTTGGGACACTTCTTCACATTTGAAAGGTGACAATTTCGGTTTGGACCCTTCTTCAGACGGGCCTAACCTATTTCAGACCATTTCAGACAACCTATTTCAGACCATTCTAACCTATCAGGGGCTAGATCGCCCCGACACGGAGGGCCCAAACGCCGCCGGCTACGGGAGCCAAGATCGCCCCGTCAACGGAAGGCTCGAGGCCCCCGACCACGGGAGAACAAAGAAGGGAAAGGATTGAACGTTTTTTCGCCTTCCATCACAGTGGGGAATGTGGAGGAGTCACTGTGGTGGATAGAAACATAGAAACATAGAAATTAGGTGCAGGAGTAGGCCATTCAGCCCTTTGAGCCTGCACCGCCATTCAATATGATCATGGCTGATCATCCAACTCAGTATCCCGTACCTGCCTTCTCTCCATACCCTCTGATCCCCTTAGCCACAAGGGCCACATCCAACTCACTCTTAAATATAGCCAATGAACTGGCCTCAACTACCCTCTGTGGCAGAGAGTTCCAGAGACTCACCACTCTCTGTGTGAAGAAAGTCTTTCTCATCTCGGTCTTAAAGGATTTCCCCCTTATCCTTAAGCTGTGACCCCTTGTCCTGGACTTCCCCAACATCGGGAACAATCTTCCTGCATCTAGCCTGTCCAACCTTAAGAATTTTGTAATTTCTATAAGATCCCCTCTTAATCTCCTAAATTCCAGAGAGTATAAACCGAGTCTATCCAGTCTTTCTTCATAAGACAGTCCTGACATCCCAGGAATCAGTCTGGTGAACCTTCTCTGCACTCCCTCTATGGCAATAATGTCCTTCCTCAGATTTGGAGACCAAAACTGCACGCAATACTCCAGGTGTGGTCTCACCAAGACCCTGTACAACTGAAGTAGAACCTCCCTGCTCCTGTACTCAAATCCTTTTGCTATGAAAGCTAACATACCATTCGCTTTTTTCACTGCCTGCTGCACCTGCATGCCTACTTTCAATGACTGGTGTACCATGACACCCAGGTCTCGCTGCATCTCCCCTTTTCCTAATCGGCCACCATTTAAATAATAGTCTGCTTTCCTGTTTTTGCCACCAAAGTGGATAACCTCACATTTATCCACATTATACTGCATCTGCCAAACATTTGCCCACTCACCCAGCCTATCCAAGTCACCTTGCAGTCTCCTAGCATCCTCCTCACAGCGAACACTGCCCCCCAGCTTAGTGTCATCCGCAAACTTGGAGATATTGCCTTCAATTCCCTCATCCAGATCATTAATATATATTGTAAATAGCTGGGGTCCCAGCACTGAGCCCTGCGGTACCCCACTAGTTACTGCCTGCCATTGTGAAAAGGACCCGTTTACTCCTACTCTTTGCTTCCTGTCTGCCAGCCAGTTCTCTATCCACATCAATACTGAACCCCTAATACCGTATGCTTTAAGTGTTAAATGTTTATGTTAAAATGTATTTTGTTCTGTTGCTTTTTATTGATATGACTGTACGGCAAATCAAATTCCTCGTATGTTGCAAAACATACTTGGCTAATAAAGTCGGATTATGATTATGATTATTAATCTTGTATATTTACATGTAAATGTTCATCAATATGCACTGTCCCTGTTTAAGAAAATAAACTAACAAAATGATGATGATTATGAAATATTAACCTTTGGGAAAATGATTCCAGTAAGAATTGAAAAGGGTGACCACAACTATCTCTGCCGTGCATTGGTTTTACATCTTATTTCCTTTGTGGTGCTTCACATCGTAGGCAGGAGCGATCGGGTTTGCAAACCCTTGGCTCTCTGCCTTATCGAGCACAGGAATTAAACCTCCGTCACGACAGCCTGTGGTGGCTTTTCCAGTTCCCCACGGACAGCTTCATTCACTCAGCATCAGATCAACGTGTGTGTTTCCAAAGCTGCCGAACAGTGAACGGCCTGGATGGAGTGGAGTGGAGTGGGAGAGTCTAGGACCAGAGGGCACAGCCTCAGAATTACAGGGCATTCCTTTAGGAAGGAGATGAGGAGGAAGTTATTTCGTCAGAGGGTGGTGAATCTGTGGGATTCATTGCCACAGAGGTCTGTGGAGGGCAAGTCAATGGGTATATTTAAGGCAGAGATAGATAGATTCTTGATTGTAGACAATAGACAATAGGTGCAGGAGTAGGCCATTCGGCCCTTCGAGCCAGGACTGCCATTCAATGTGATCGTGTACGGGATTAGTAAGGGTGTCAAGAATTATGGGGAGAAGGCAGGAGAATGGGGTTAGGAGAGAGTGATAGATCAGCCATGATTGAATGGCGGAGTAGGATAGAGGGGCTGAATGGCCTAATTCTGCTCCTATCACCTTGCCCGTGCACTGAGGTTACACGGCAGAGAAAGCAGCCTTGCGGATGAGCAACAACTGCATGCCAGGAGTCCGCTCTGCCCAATAAACCGCTGCTATTCTGCCTGTATAGAGCCCGCAAGCAACCAACAACCCGTGTGGCAAATGATCTACAACCTTCATCAGCAAAGCTTAGTCATACAACGCAGCCAACCTTGTCATTCTGTCGCTGATAACTTTCCAAATAAAGTTTTACATTTGTTAAAAACTATGTACAAACAGGACACACAGGGACATTATCAATGCTATCCCACCTCAGTTACTGTATTCCTCATTGATCAGAGTAGAGAAACTCTGTTCAATTTAAATTTAAAGTTTACATTCTTAATTTGAAGTTTATAAAATGTTAAACATTCTAAATTTCCAAGGCTTTAAAACCCTCTTCCTCCCCCCCCAACCTCCCCCCCATTCCCCCTCTCTCCTGCCCCACCTATTTCTCCCCTCTCCCTCCTCTTCCGCCTACATTCCTTCCTCTAGCTTCACAATTTGCACCTTTTGTCTTACACCTTCCGTCTTTTCATCTCTGGCCCCCGTCCAACCATCTGCCTATCAAATTAAAAGCCTCCTCACCTGTATTCACCGGAATCAAGGGATATGGGGAAAATGTAAGAACGGGGTACTGGTTTTGGATGATCATATTGAATGGCGGTGCTGGTTCGAGGGGCCGAATGGCCTACTCCTGCACCTATTTTCAATGCCACCTGCCAGGCTTTGTCCTGCCCCTCCTCTCTTCCAGCTTTCTACACCCCCCCCCCTCCACACCACCCAAACACAATCAGTCTAAACAAGGGTCCCAACCCAAAGCACCACCTATCTGTCTTCTACAGAGATGCAGCCTGACCATCTGAGTTCCTCCAGCACCTTGTGTCTTTGTTTTCTAAAATACCTCTGGATGCTGGCTGTCTGGAATTTGTCCGTTCTCCCTGGCTGTGACTCTGTGGGCTTCCCTCGCATGCTCCGATTTCCTCCCACATCCCAAAGTCGTACAGGTTTGTAGGCTGGTTGGATTGGGTCAGTTGTAGAATTGTCTCTAGTGTGTGGGCTAGTATACGGGGTGATCGCTGGTCGCCCACGGACTCAGTGGGCTGAAGGGCCTGTTTCCGTGCTGTGCGTCTAAAGCCAGAAACATCTGCAGTTCCTTGTATACCCATGTCAATCTTATCGTTCAAATAAAATAGATTATATACTTATGAAAATTCTGTCACTATAAGAGCTACATTTTAAAATATACATCCTTACATGTTTAATTCACTTGATAGCTGCTGGGATTTAAATGTATTTAAAGCTACAGTAACAGGCATCTTCCACATACTTGCACGATGAATGTTGTTCTTTGGGGAGCTTGCTTCACATGGAATTCTTCATGCAATCACTTACCTGCTTTGCTATTTCTGCCCTGTTTATCTCCCTCTGTTCGTCTAGATGCTGCCTGATCTAATGATCTAATGACACCAACCAGCGGTCCCCGCACATTAACACGATCCTATATCCACTAGGGACAATTTTTACATTTACCATTAACCTACAGACCTGCACGTCTTTGGAGTGTGGGAGGAAACCGAAGATCTCGGAGAAAACCCGCGCAGGTCACGGGGAGAACGTGCAAACTCCATACAGACAGCACCCGTAGTCGGGATGGAACCCGGGTCTCCGGCGCTGCATTCGCTGTAAGGCAGCACCTCTACCGCTGCGCCATCGCGACTGCCCTGAGAATGTTTCTGTGCTAAACCCACTGCTGCTATAAACTTATTTAGACTAACATATTACTTGATGAGAGAAAACTGAACTCACTCACGAGAATAACCCCAGTAAGGACACAAGGAGTGAACTTCAAACATTGCCTCATTTATGAGCTTTAGTTGAAAGAAAAATCTCAACTTTGGAACCAACATGAAACAAAATACAATTTGAGATCTCGGTGTTCCAGCTATACATAAAGAACAGTTAAAAATAATTATACATGCCAGATTAAATACATTGCATTCTATTAAACTATTTGCAATACAGAACAGGGACTGGAGAACATGGACAGTCTGAAGAAGGGTCCAAGCAGAAACATTGCTATCTATGTTCTCCACAGATGCTGCCTGACCCGCTGAGTTACTCCAGCACTCTGTGAAACGTCACCTATGGTGTGCTGGCCTTTATAAATCAGAGCATTGAATATAGGAGTAGGGAAGTAATGTTAAAATTGTACAAGGCATTGGTAAGACCAATTCTGGAGTATGGTGTACAATTTTGGTCGCCTAATTATAGGAAGGATGTCAACAAAATAGAGAGAGTACAGAGGAGATTTACTAGAATGTTGCCAGGGTTCCAGCAACTATGTTACAGAGAAAGGTTGAACAAGTTAGGTCTTTATTCTTTGGAGCGCAGAAGGTTAAGGGGGGACTTGATTGAGGTCTTTAAAATGATGAAAGGGATAGACAGAGTTGACGTGGATACGTTTTTCCCATTGAGGGTAGGGAAGATTCAAACAAGAGGGCATGACATGAGAATTAAGGGACAGAAGTTTCGGGGTAACGTGAGGGGGAACTTCTTTACTCAGAGGGTGGTGGCTGTGTGGAATCAGCTTCCAGCAGAAGTGGTGGAGGCAGGATCGATTTTAACATTTAAAAGTAAAGTGGATAGGTATATGGACGTGAAGGGAATGGAGGGGTATGGTCTGAGTGCAGGTAGATGGGACTAGGGGAAAACAAATGGTCGGCACGGACTGGAAGGGCCGAGAGGGCCTGTTTCCGTGCTGTAATTGTTATATGTTATATGGTTAATTACGCGACCTCGTCGTTGCTTTGAGGCGCTACGGTCCCGCGAAGGTCGCGCGGGTCTTCACGTGCCCGCTCAGACGTCTGGAGCGCGTGACGTCATTTGAAGATGGACACACAATGCAGGAGTAACTCAGCGGGACCGGCAGCATCTCTGGAGAGAAGCAATAGGTGATGTTTCGGGTCGAGACTCTTCTTCAGTCCGAAAGAAGGGTCTTGATCCGAAACCTCACCCATTGCTTCTCTCCAGAGATGCTGCCGGTCCCGCTGAGTTACTCCAGCATTTTGAGTCTATCTTCAATTTTCTTGGCCCCGCTCTGGGAGTAGGAGTGGGGGGCGGATCCAGACCGCAACGGCCGTGAGCCCCAGGCCGTGCTCGGCGCTCGTTTGCCTGCTTCTGCTGCCGTTGGAGGTGAGACGTTGCGTCGCGCCAGGGTCTTGGGCCTGGCCCACTTTGGCCGTCAGGTAGCGTGCGAAGGTTTCGTTCGGTACAAAATCCCGGAGTGCCGCGCGATACCGCGCACAACTCCATACCCCTCCGCGCGGCCACACGATGCCCGTGCGACTCAACGCGACAACAAGGTCACGTAATCCGCGTGCCAAGGACACGTAAGTGGGACAGGGCCTGAAGTTTTATTTTGCTTTAACTACTAATTTGACTGAGCATTGACTGAGAGCATGCAACAAAAAAGCTGTACCTTGGTACACGTGACAATAATAAATGAAACTAAAACAAAATGCTGCCTCATCAGTCGAGTTACTCCAGCACTTTTACTCCTTTTTTCTGCAAATCAGCATCTAATGTTCATAAATTCATGTGGTAGGAGCAGAGTTAGCCCATCAAGTCTACTCCGCCATCAAGTTATGATCTATCTCTCGCTCCTAACCCCATTCTCCTGCCTTTTCCTCATAACCTCTGACACCTGTACTAATTAAGAATCTATCAATTTCTACCTGAAAAATATCCATTGACTTGGCCTCCACAGCCTTCTGTGGCAAATAATTCCACAGATTCACCACCCTCTGACTAAAGAAATTCCTCCTCATCTCCTTTCTAAAGCACGGCCCTTTAATTCTGAGGGCCTCTGGTCCTAGACTCTCCCACCAGTGGAAACATCCTCTCCACATCCACTCTATCCAGGCCTTTCACTATTCGGTAAATTCCAATGAGGTTCCCCCCTCATCCTTCTAAACTCCAGCGAGTACAGGCCCAGTGCCGTCAAAATCTCATCATACTTTAACCCACTCATTCCAAGGATCAATGTTGTAAACCTCCTCTGGACCCTCACCAGAGCCAGCACACCCTCCCTCAGATACCTCAAAATCCTTCCTCAAAACTGGTCACAATACTCCAAATGCTGTCTGACCAGCGCCTTATAGAGCCTCAACATTACATCCCAGTTTTTGTTTTCTACTTGTCTTGAAATAAACGCTAAATAAACGTTGATTGCCTTCCCAGCTACCGATCTCACGCAAATGAACTTTATGGGAATCCTGCACCAGCGCTCCCAAGTGCCTTTGGGCCTCCGATTTCTGGATTCTCTCCCCTTAGTTCTACAATATTATTTAGTTCAGTTTATTATTGTCATGTGTACTGAGGTACAGTGAAAAGCTTTTGTTTGCATGCTATCCAGTCAAAGGAAAGATTACAATCGTGCTGTCCACAGGACACAGATACAGGATACAACATAAGTTTATTTTATTGCAATGATCCTCAGCATTGGGAAGATATTGCATATAAAATCATTGTATTTGCAGAATCAGAATCGTGTTAGTATTAATGCACAAAATAAATATTCTGCGTTTCGGTAACTTTTTTTTTAAATGTCTGAGTTTTCAAAGTGTATTGTTGGAAAATAAAGAAATCATAAAATGGGCAATAAATAAATAGAAAAGATAGACTCAAAATGCTGGCGTAACTCACCGGGGGCAGGCAGCATCTCTGGAGAAGGAATGGGGGACATTTCGGGTCAAGACCCCTCTTCAGACTGAGAGTCAGGGGAGAGGGAGACACAGAGATATGGAAGGCTAAGGTGTGAAAACGAGAAATCAAAGGGGCCAAATGTTGAGGTACTTGTAGAATACGTTAACTGGGGGAAGGTGACAACAAGGCGTACAATCAGTAAAACGTAATCAGGACAATCAGACTGGTCGGAGAGCTAGGGTGGAGGAGGGACGGAGAGAGAGGGAAAGCAAGGGCTACTTGAAGTTAGAGAAGTCAATGTTCATACCGCTGGGGTGTAAACTACCCAAGCGAAATATGAGATGATGTTCCTCCAATTTGCGCTGGGCCTCACTCTGACAATGGAGGAGGCCCAGGACAGAAAGGTCAGTGTGGGAATGGGAGGGGGCATTAAAGTGTTTAGCAACCGGGAGAAATAATCAGGGCCTGTAAGACCTTTAAAGAATTAATCTTCTCATTACTCTCAAAGCTGAATCATGCCGGAAACATCCATTCTCAGTCCTTCCAGGTCCGACAGAGGTTCACCTGCACCTCCTCCAACCTCAACTACTGCATCCGCTGCTCCAGATGCCAGATGATCTATATCGGTGAGACCAAGCGGAGGCTTGGCGATCGTTTCGCCGAACACCTCCGCTCGGTCCGCAATAACCAACCCGACCTCCCGGTCGCTCAGCACTTCAACTCCCCCTCCCATTCCGTATCCGACCTCTCGGTCCTGGGCCTCCTCCATGGCCAGAGTGAGCAACACCGCAAGTTGGAGGAACAGCACCTCATATTCCGCTTGGGGAGTATGCATCCTTTGGGCTTGAACATTGAATTTTCTCAATTCTGTTAACCCTTGCTGTCTCCTCCCCTTCCCACCTCTCCCTCAGCCTTCGGGGCCCTGGCATTCCCTCTGTCTCTGTCTACCTCCCCCACCCTAGTCGCACTAGCTTCTCATTTTCACACCACAAACAGCTTACAATGGCTTGTTCCCTTTATTACCGATACTTTTTTGCATATCTTTCATTCATTGTTCTTTATCTCTCACATCACCGTCTATATCTCTCGTTTCCCTGATCCCTGACCAGTCTGAAGAAGGGTCTCGACCCGAAACGTCGCCTATCTCCTTCGCTCCTTAGATGCTGCTGCACCCGCTGAGTTTCTCCAGCATTTTGTGTAACCCTCGATTCTCCAGCATCTGCAGTTTCTTCGTCAACACATCCATTCTCCCCATGTCCAGTCGCTGAATGTTCTTGAGTCTTTGGATGTTTGTGTACTGATGTGTATCTGAAGACCTAGCTCTCAGATGCCTGTATGCATCCAAATCTGGTATCGGTACAGACGCAACTTCTAAATCGGTAAACTTGAGTTTTGGGATCATATGGGCTGTGACGGTGTCCAATTCCGTCAGAGAGCTCGATAAAAATATCTGACTGCATCGAAATGTAACTCCACAAATAAGATCACCTCTAAATGTTCTTTACAGTTGGCTGAAGATGTCATAGCCCAGCCTCGTAGTAACTGAATGAGGACACCCAAACAGTAGATGATCATTCTACTCAGGAATGTCCCACTTCAGCAGAGTTTGCGATGAGCTCACCCACTCGAGAGTTGGAACCCTTCCTGTTCTTCACTGCCACCTGGCGGTGTTTCTAGGAAGTGTAGACTGCATGGCCACTGATTTAATTGCGGGTTCCTTTAGGGCCTGTCCCACCAGCATGCGACTGCGTGCGTCTAGCGCGACCAAACGTGGTCGCTTGAGGCGTACGGCCTCGCGGGGCCGGTCCCACTTCAATCGGCAGAGTGCGGGGCTGGTCCCCACATCGCGAGGGGCTCCGAAAAACTGACACTGTCCAAACATTCTGCGCACCAACGGCCTGTCGGCCCGCAGGCGCATTGAGGGCGTACGTAGCGTCCCGACGGGTATACGCAGCGTCTTGATGGCGTACGCCTAGTGTGTGCCTTTGCGCGATGACATCACCGCCCGACGCCGTGCAGTGATTCAGTCAGGCGGTGATGTCATCCGAATTCAGTCGGCCCGTCTCCTGCCCAGCCGATTGGTGAGTATGATGTCGGGACCAGCCCCACACAACTCCGTACGCCTCCGCGCCTGGAATTGGGACCGGCCCCGCGAGGCCGTGCGCCTCAAGTGACCAGGTTTGGTTGCGCTAGAGGCATGCAGTTGCATGCTGGTGGGACAGGCCCTTTATACACACACTACCCGACTTAGGCATTACGCAATGGGTGGCGCAGCGGTAGAGTTGCTGCCTTCCAGTGCAAGAGACCCGGGTTGGATCCTGACCACAGGTGCTGTCTGTACGGAGTTTGCACGTTCTCCCTGTGACCTGTGTGGGTTTGCTCCGAGATCTTCGGTTTCCTCCCACACACCAAAGATGTACAGGTTTATAAGTTAATTGGCTTGGTGTAAATGTAAATTGTCCCTAGTGCGTGTAGGGTAGTGTTAGTGTGCGGGGACTGTTGGTCAGTACGGACCCGGTGGGCTAAAGTGCTTGTTTCCGCGCTGTATCTCTGAACTCAACTATACTAAAATTAGGCGACTTGCGGAAACTCACACTGATGTAAACAATTCGATACTCAGTCCCTAGTGCACTCTAGGCCCTTTGTAATTCCCACAACACTGTATAATCACACAAGTCTACATCAGAAGGAAGCCAGTAATGGCGCTGCTGCTTACCCAGAAGGCCGCACGGCTCAGAAAGTGCCCTGGACGCAGCTGTATGCCATTGAGACAGTTACTGCTCTCAGTGAGATTTTGTGAAGGGGATGGGGATTCTGACTTTGGTAAAATCTGACTTATGTCAGAGTACACGTATCGTAACCCTTATGTAAGTCGGAGGTGGGGGGGGGGGGGGGGCTGTATAGTTAAACAACCTGCCAGTTCTAATAGGAGCAAGAAATTGCAGATACTGGTTTCCAAAAGCAAAGACACAGAGTGCTGGAGTAACTCAGCGGGTCAGGCAGCATCTGTGGAGAACATGGATAGGTGACGTTTCACAGAGTGCTGGAGTAACTCAGCGGGTCAGGCAGCATCTGTGGAGAACTTGGATAGGTGACGTTTCCGGTTGAGACCCTTCTTCAGACAGGGATAGGTGACCTTTCCCAGCACGAAACATCACCTGGGCGTCCTTGTACACCGGTCACTGAAAGTTGGCTTACAGGTACAGCAGGCAGTGAAGACAGCTAATGGAATGTTGGCCTTCATAACAAGAGGATTTCAGTATAGGAGTGAAGAGGTTCTTCTGCAGTTGTATAGGGCTCTGGGTAAGACCACATCTGGAGTATTGTGTACAGTTTTGGTCTACTAATTTGAAGAAGGACATCCTTGTGATTGAGGCAGTTCAGCGTAGGCTCACGAGATTGATCCCTGGGATGGCGGGACTGTCATATGAGGAAAGATTGAAAAGACTAGTCTTGTATTCACTGGAGTTTAGAAGCATGAATGGGGATCTTGTAGAAAGATATAAAATTATAAAAGGACTGAACAAGCTAGATGCAGGAAAAATGTTCCCAATGTTGGGCGAGTCCAGAACTCGGGGCCACAGTGTTAGAATAAAGGGAAGGCTATTTAAGACTGAGGTGAGAAAATACATTTTCACCCAGAGAGTTGTGAACTTGTGGAAATCCCTGCCACAGAGGGCAGTGGAGGCCAAATCACTGGATGGATTTAAGAGAGAGTTAGATAGAGCTCTAGGGGCTAGTGGAATCAAGGGATATGGGGAGAAGGCAGGCACGGGTTATTGATAGGGGACGATCAGCCATGATCACAATGAATGGCGATGCAGGCTCGAAGGGCCGAATGGCCTCATCCTGCACCTATTTTTATGTTTCTATGTTTCTATCCATGTTCTCCATGGATGCTGCCTGACCCACCGAATTACTCCAGCTGTTTGTATCTTTTTTTGCCGTTTCACACCCAAGTAATTGTGGCGTTATGCAATTAAGGGGAACCAGCATAAGTGGAACCAAATCATTAGATATTTAAATTGTTCGAAAGAGTCGAGGCAAAGTTGAATGTTTTCCCTGGCTTTTGGCCCATCTTTCCCTTTCCTTTTATCTTCCCTTATTCTGCAATCCTTTCTTGAGCATGCCTCTGTTAAGAACACTCTCCAAGCACCAACGCTTTAAAGGGCCTGTCCCACTCTACGAGTTTACCCAAGAGCTCTCCCGAGTTTATAAATAATCAAACTCGTGGAAGAACGTAGAATGTACGTAGCGGGTACGTCGGAGCTCGGGACGTCTCTTAGCGGCTCGTAACGCTAACGGCAGGTACTCGGGAAACGCGGTAAGCTCATGAAGACCATGTTGGGAAATGTCCACGAGAGCCCCGAGTACCTACGAGCGGCTATTACCGTAATTCTCCGAGTTCGCAGCAAGGGAAACTCGTTTCCCGTGATTCGTGGGACAGGCCCTTAACTTGGCTTCTGGCTAAGTCCATGAGTCAAAGGAGCAGAATTGGGCCATTTGGCCCATCAGGTCTACTATGCCATTCAATCGTGGCTGATCTACCGTTCCCTCTCAAACCCATTCTCCCACCTTCTCCCCATAACCTTTGACACTTTAGCCTTGAGTCTGAAGAAGGGTCCCGAGCTGAAACATCATCTATCCATGTTCTCCTGAACTGTTGAGTTACTCCAGCATTTTGTGTCCTGTAGCCTTCCCAACCTGTGCTGTTTCCTCTCCCAAGGGTGGTGGGTGTATGGAACAAGCTACCAGAGGAGGTAGTTTGGCAGGGAATTCTGGAGGGCAGTGGAGGCAGGTTCTCTGGAGGCTTTCAATAGAGAGCTAGATAGGGCTCTTAAAGATAGCGGAGTCAGGGGATTTTAAGAGAAGGCAGGAACGGGGTACTGATTGGGGATGATCAGCCATGATCACATTGAATGGCGGTGCTGGCTCGAAGGGCCAAATGGACTACTCCTTCACCTATTGTCTATTGTTTATTGACCAACATTTAGAAAACATTTAGACAGATACATGGATAGGACAGGTTTGGGGGGGATATGGACCAAACACAGGCAGGTGGGATTAGTGTATATGGGGCATGTGGCCTGGTGTAGACAAGTTGGGCTGAACGGCCTGCTTACACGCTGTGTCACTCCATGACTCGACATTGCAAACTACTCCAAGCGTCTCGACCCGAAACATCACCTATTCCTTTTCTCCAGAGATGCTGCCAGACCCACTGAGTTACTCCAGCGTTTTGTGTCCATCTTCGGTTTAAACCTGCATCTGCAGTTCCTCCTACACACTCAAGGTATTCTTCAGAGGAGAATGTGACGTGCAATTGCTGTTATACTTCGGAGTCACGTGAGTGACTACGTGAAGACCCCGTCCAGCACGCATGCGCGACATTAGCGTTCATGCAGTGCACCGCGACGAACGGGAGTTCAAGGCGCTCCCGCTACAAATTGAAAGTCGGGCCGACAGGTAAGTTTACCGTGGCCGTGTGTCTTTCTCTCTGTGGTCTTGTGTTCCAGGAGAATGAGCAAGGCCCGAGGAAAGAAGTCTGCAGCTCGCCCCCGTTCGTCCTCCGTTGAGGAATGCTCTTTGGAGGGGGGGCAAGAGGCGGCGGTTATAACTACCGAGCCGAGCCCAGCACCGCTAGTGCTGCCTGAGCAGCGGGCTGGAGGTACCTACAGCCGGAACCGGGCGGTAGTGTCCGACGTTTCGGATGAAGATGCCTTACCGCTCGAGAGCACAGGCAGCCGCCTAAGCCGCATGGAACGGCTTATGGAGCAATTGCTCCAGCGAGATCTGCTGAGAGAGCAGCAGCAGACTCGCCAAGGGAGTTCAGGCACTCCCGCAGTGCCTTTTACGGCACTGGCCATTGCTTCACCTTCTTTTGAAGGCAGCATTGGCGACCAGGTCTGGGCTGGTCAAGAAGAGGGGTCACTGGCTGAAGATTTCGGGAGTACGCAGGGTGTACAGGAACAGGAAGAGCTGCTGGGTGTGGTCAACCGCTACGTGGCCATTCCACAAGCGGGTCGGCCATTAGAGCCGAAACTTGCAGCCAGCATTAACCACCTGTCCTCTAAACCCCTACAAGAACAAGTGGTCAATGAGGCTCTTCAACTATATACAGCCCCAGGAAATTGTACATCTTTGAATGTACCTGCTGTCAATAGCCAAATTTGGGGACATTTGGGGCAGAACATCAGAAACCTGGAGTTGAAGCTCCAGAAGATCCTTAAATTCCTGACTGCAGGAATAACATCTTATGCTCGGTCCATTGATGGTGCGGACATCTCCACAAATCAGCAAGACACATTAGCTCTGCTGTGCACCACTCAATATGAGATAAATAATTTGCGAAAGGAGATTATCAAGCCTGCCCTCAACCCTAAATTTGCGGGACTCTGCAAAACACCGGGGTCAGAACCTCCTATTCTGCTCTTTGGGAAAGACCTTCCAAAAAAGGTGAAAGACCTGGAAGAAGAATCCAAGACCTTTGGTCTCGTGAGGGCAGGTTTGGGGACCGAGCAGACCCAACAAACCCAGGCGGCAGTACCCCATGGCGTCCACCAGTCGTCGACCACACTATGGGACTGGTGAAAGCTCGGGGTCCGCAACCATTCCCCGTAAGCCTTTTTTAGGCCAGGGCCCAGAGCGGACCCCATGGAAAATGCGCCACCCCCAACAACATCGAGATCAACATCAACCCTCTACAGCCCAGCAGACGCCTCATCACCCAGCGAAGAGGCAGAAGAAGCACCAATAACCATGGAGGTAGGTGGGTCTGGTTCCTCTCAGCATATGTGCAGTAGGGGCTCTGTGCTAACAGGGGGGAGATTGCACTTGTTTTTGGATGCATGGGAATCCACCACTAATGACAAGTATATACTCAGCAGCGTTCATGGCTACAAAATTGACTTTGTCCATAAAGATTTTCCACCAGTTCAGCATATACCCAAAAGGGTATTCACCCTCTCAGTCAAGGAAAAACAAGAGGGTCAAGCGGAACTGATGAGATTACAAGCTAAAGGTGTCATTGAAAGAACAAAACATGAACCTTTGGAATTTGTGTCTAATATTTTCACTAAAATCAAAAAAGATGGTGGACGACGCATCATCATTGACTTAACTACTTTGAACAAGTCTGTCAGGTATATACATTTCAAGATGGATACTTTTGAAACAGCCAGACTATTGGTTTCTAGGGGGTACTTTCTAGCAAGCATTGATTTAAAAGATGCCTACTACGCAGTACCCATACACAAGGACCATCGAAAATATTTAAAATTTATCTGGATGAAACAGCTATGGCAATATAAAGCCTTACCAAATGGGCTAACCTCTGCTCCAAGGTTGTTCACTAAAATCTTAAAACCTGCCTTGGCATTATTGAGGAAACAAAAGCATATAGTCATGGCGTATTTAGACGACATTTTAATAGTAGGGAAAACCTTGGAGACAGCTATTTTGGCAGTCGCAGCCACCAAACGTTTGTTTGAAACTTTGGGGTTTGTCATACATCCAGAAAAATCCAATCTTACACCGTCCACTGCCATGGACTATCTTGGATTTACGATAGATACTGTTCGCATGATTGTAACTCTGCCGAAGGGGAAAGCATCAGAATTGGCGCTATCATGCAACAAACTCATGAATAAACATCAGCCAACCATACGGGAAGTAGCTAGAGTTATTGGCAAAATGGTAGCAGCTTTCCCAGCTGTACAATTTGGGCCTTTGCACTATCAAAATTTGCAAAGAGCTAAAGTGCATGCACTAAAGCAAAACTCAGGTCACTTTGACCGAGCTATGAGTTTAACTGCTGAATCCATTCCAGAGTTACAATGGTGGGCGAGGAATGTAAGACTCAGCTCCAGTCCCATTATGATCACCAACCCAGTATTAACCATTCAAACGGATGCCAGTGCTTTGGGCTGGGGAGCAACTAACATGCAATCCAGCACAGGGGGCAGATGGAGTAAATTTGAATCATCTTGCCTACAGACACGGGGTATCAACTATTTAGAAATGTTGGGTGCGTTTTATGGGTTAAAAGCATATTCATGTAATACGCATCATGCACATGTCCGGTTGCAACTAGATAATACCACGGTGGTGGCTTATATCAATCACATGGGTGGTGTAAAGTCGATATCGTGTGACAATTTGGCCAACCTAATCTGGCAATGGTGTGTTGAAAGGCATATTTGGTTATCAGCAACTTACCTTCCAGGTAAGCAAAATACAGTGGCAGACACCAGGTCACGTAGATTTAATGATAACATCGAATGGATGTTAAATCCCAAAGTGTTTGCTGAAATTACAAAGCAATATGGCACACCAGATATCGATCTATTTGCATCCAGGCTGAATCACCAGGTACCAACGTATGTCGCTTGGGAACGAGACCCTGAGGCAGCAGCAGTTGATGCATTCTCGCTGCATTGGGGGAAAATGTTCTTTTATGCTTTTCCTCCCTTCTGCCTCATCAGTCGGGTATTACGCAAGATTCAATTGGATTCCGCTTCAGGAATCTTGATAATACCTGACTGGCCTACACAGCCATGGTTCCCAGTGGCTTTCGACATGGCTGTTGAAAACACCGTTGGAATTCCCCAGCAGTCGACAGTTATTAATCCACCCAGTGTCAGGCATTAGTCACCCGTGCCATGACAGAGTCAATCTCCTGGCTTGCAGATTCTAAAAAGACCTCTACTGGGCCTGGGACTGTCTGAGGACGCCATCAACATGATGACCGCATCTCACCGGGAGTCCACCAGGAGACAATACCTGACCAATATAAGAAAATGGGAACGGTATTGCTCCAAAACAGGAACTACCTACACTACAGCTACAGCCACCAGTGTTGTGGAGTTTCTGCTTGGATTACATCGGGAAGGACTCAGCTACAGCGCCATTAATACAGCCAGGAGTGCGTTGTCAGCTTATTTGGTTCCAGCAGCAGGACAACTGACTTTGGGGTCCCATCCACTAGTGGTCAAAATCATGAGGGGCATTTTTAACACCAATCCCCCTAGGCCTAGGTACACTCAGATCTGGGATGTCAGCATAGTACTGACGTACCTTAGGGGATGGCCACCACCCAGGTCACTTACTCTGGAACAACTTACACTGAAATCAGTCATGCTCATGGCTCTAGTGTCAGCTCAAAGGGTACAGTCCCTCCACCTTCTGAGGCTGGACAGCATGACAGAGTCATTGGACTGTATCACATTTCACATTCAGGGGCTGGTCAAACAATCTAGACCAGGTACCACGCCTCCAGTTATGGAGTTCCGGGCATATTCACCTGACCCACGGTTGTGTGCCAAGACCCATCTCACCAACTACATAGACACAACATATAACTTAAGAGGGAGAGAAAAAGCCTTATGGATAAGCCACAAGAAGCCTCATGGTCAGGTGACGAGCCAAACCATTTCAAGGTGGCTCAAGCAGGTGCTTAAGTCCGCGGGAATCGATACTAATGTGTACAAATCTCATTCCACCAGGGCTGCATCTACGTCGGCGGCTAGGCAAATGGATGTGCCTATGGACCATATTCTGGCCAGAGCAGGATGGTCCTCGGAAAGAACTTTCCAAAGGTTTTATAAGCCGCTGGCGGAGCCTGCTACATTTGCAGACAGGATTTTTAGAGTCTGCAGATAATATTTAATTTAAGCCCGGGGGAGCTCTCTGTTTTTTGTTGTTATTAATAAACCTTTTTTGTTCACAAACAGGTTATTGTTGATTGTATAACATGCTTCCTCCCTCTAAGGTCTTCAGGCAGTGAGTGAAGCATGAGCTGGTACACGGTTCGGATTCACAGAGCTTTGAAGTCTTCACGTAGTCACTCACGTGACTCCGAAGTAAAATAGTAAGATTAAATGAGAACTTACCAGTTCGAAGTTTGATCTGTATTTTATGAGGAGTTACGATGAGGGATTACGTGCCCTCCGCTCCCACCCTCTATTATACAGATCAACTGGTAATTAAGTTCTTATTTTTTCTTTACTATATTTATTTCAATTGTTGTGTTTTTCTGTGAATCCACACCGCTGCTTTGAAGAAATGTCGCGCATGCGTGCTGGACGGGGTCTTCACGTAATCCCTCATCGTAACTCCTCATAAAATACAGATCAAACTTCGAACTGGTAAGTTCTCATTTAATCTTACTGTTATATTTGACACTAGCATTGGGTGAAACAAAGATACCTTCTCACAGACAGAACAAACCAAAGTGGGTGTAGTGACCACAGGATGACTTTGGTCATTCACTGCTCTTGCTACTCCATAGCCCTGTGTTACCGCTCCATTGCTCCTGTTACTGTACGGCTGTGTTACCTTTGGTGGGGCCTTTCCTGTTCAGCATGGCGTGCTGCTCCTCAGACACATTGAGTCGGCGGACCACATCTGCCAGAGCCGACTTCAGCAGCTGGATCTCATCCTCCTGCATCTGGACGCGCTGCTCGAGGGAGGCAATGCGATCCGTCACCTCCATGCTGCCGGCAGCCGAGGCGCTGTCATCTGCGGGGAGAGGACAAGGGCACACTGAGGAGGGGAAGACCGAGAGACACCCGCCCGCCCGCCCGCGTCTGGGAGAGGAGAGCTGACCTCAGCCAGGGCCAACAATGGCCAGGTCATGTCAGCATGGGCAACCCGTCCTTGACAGTCATAGAGACCATACACCAGGGAAACAGGCCCTACTCCATGCCGAACAATATGCCCCATCTACACTAGTCCCACCTGCCCGCGTTTGGCCCATACCCCTCTAAACCTGTCCTATCCATGTACCTGTCCAAATGTCCTTTAAACATTGCGATAGTACCGGCCTCAACTACCTCCTTCGGCGGCTCGTTCCAAACGCCCACCACCCTTTGTGTAAAAACGTTGCCCCTCAGGTTCAAATTAAACCTTGCCTCTCTCACCTTACACCCATGTCCTCTGTTTCTCGATTCCCCTACCCAGGGTAAAAGACTCTGTGCATTCACCCATTTCTATTCCCCTAGGTATTTATTATTCCCCCCTTGGTTTTACAATTCCCCTCGTGATTTTACAATTCTCCCTGTGATTTTACAATTCTCCCGTTGATTTTACAATTCCCCCCGTGATTTTACAATTCTCCCGTTGATTTTACAATCCCCGTGATTTCACCTCCCCTGTGATTTTATAATTCCAGTGATTTTACAACTCCCCCTGTGATTTCACAATTCCCCCTGTGATTTTACAATGCCCCCAGTGATTTTATAATTCCCCTCATAAATTTATAATTTCCCTCCTGATATTTTCTCTCAGCTCTCGTTGCTTAGTCTCTGTGTTTCTCGATTTTATTTACAACCTACGATGCAACATTTACAGAAGCCACTGATTAACTCATTTCTTAAAATACTAATCTGACCAGTGAAGGTGGAGCCCCTTGTTCGGCATGGACAAGTTGGGCTGAAGGGCCTGTTTCCATGCTGGGTGCCTCTATGACTCTAATATATATTGGTCCTGAAAGGAGGTGGGGATGCGAATACATATACAACTACTGTTTCACGGACAAATTAAAATGATTAGAAGACCCGCCGGTTTCAAGAGAATGATTCCCATACAATATGAGTCTGCACCATCTGGGGTGTTACAGTTGTGTAATGTAGGTCACCACTTGGTTTTTGAAAATGAAAGAGGATTGGAGAGGGCTTAAGCTGTCTAACAAGCTAAGCAGGAGCCCTCCCCCATCCTAGATCTCCGACCAGTCTGACTATCCTGATTACATGTTATCTCGTTGTCACCTCCCCATAACTAACAATGATCCATTATACATTTTTCTTGAGCTGCGTCCACTTTGATCTCTCGCTTTCACACCTTACCCCTCCATATCTCTGTGCCTCCCTCTCCCATGCTCTCAGTCTGAACAAGGGTCTCGACTCAAAGCGTCACCCATTCCTTCCATCCAGAGATGCTGCCTGTCCCACTGAGTTACTCCAGCGTTTTGTGTCTAACAAGCGTATGTTGAACAGTGAAGAGATATTCATATTCAGTTCCCTGATGATCTGCTTGTCTGTGGCTCCTGTCTATTCTTTAGACTGTACTTTAGAGATACAGCATGGAAACAGACCCTTCGGCACGCCAAGCCCATACACTTGCAGTGTCCTGCACACTAGGGATAATTTACATTAGGGATTTAATTTAGGAAGAAGGGTCTCGACCCGAAACGTCGCCTATCTCCTTCGCTCCTTAGATGCTGCTGCACCCGCTGAGTTTCTCCAGCTTTTGTGCACACTAGGGATAATTTACAGTTTTTACTGAAGCCAATTAACCTACAGGCCTGTACATCTTTGGAGTGTGGGAGGAAACCGGAACACCCAGAGAAAACCCACGTGGTCACAGGGAGAACGTACAAACTCCGTACAGACAGCACCCGTAGTCAGGATCGAACCAAGGTCTCTTCTGTAAATTTAAAAAAATCAAATTATTTTCAACTTGGGCTGGCACAGAGGGGCAACGGTAGAGTTGCTGCCTTTCGTCACCAGAGACCCAGGTTTGATCCTGACCGCGGATGCTGTCTGTGTGGAGTTTGCACATTCCCCTTGTGTACGGGGCACAACTCGGTGTCAGGATCGACGTGCAATGTGTCTGGATGGAGGTGTCAGTGGAGTGGGCCGCTGGAGGCCCTGCAGCAGCCTGGGGCTCCATTAGATCGGGCACCTCTCCAAGAGACCGAGCACGTGGACCGGACGAGACCTGCCGCGGCACGGAGCAGCAGTGGAGGACATCGACAACATCGCATGGACAGGCCGACCCCTGCAGCTCCGACACAGTGCCGTCGCCAGGACAACGGGTCTCGATGGCCAAGAGAAAACTCGAACAAGATGGCACTGGAAAACGTGGCGACCCGTGTACTGCCTTAGTGTAATCTACTGTCTTACACCCTCGTACTTATATATGACAGAGCTTACGTATAGTAACATTGTCACTAAACTGTATGTTTAGATTAGTTTAGAGATACAGTGTGGAAACAGGCCCTTCGGCCCACTAGGTCCGTGCTGACCAGCGATCCCCACACATTAGGATTAGCACATTATGTGTGTAGGACAGTGTTAATGTGTGGGGATCGCTGGTTGGTGCGGACCCCGTGGGCCAAAAAGCCTGTTTCCACACAATATTTTAGGGGCTAGTGGAATCAAGGGATATGGGGAGAAGGCAGGCGCGGGTTATTGATTGGGGACGATCAGCCATGATCACAATGAATGGCGGTGCTGGCTCGAAGGGCCGAATGGCCTCCTCCTGCACCTATTTTCTATGTTTCTATCTCTAAACTAAACTAAAAATGAACACTACCCTACACACACTAGAGACAATTTTACATTTATACCCAGCCAATTAACCTACAAAGTCTTTAGAGTGTGGGAGGGAACCGAAGATCTCGGAGAAACCCCACGCAGGTCACAGGGGGAACGTGCAAACTCCGTACAGACAGCGCCCGTAGTCAGGATCGGAACCCCGGGTCTCTGGCACTGTGCCACCAGCAAAAAAATAATGTCAACGTACTGAGGTACATGTGAGAATAAAGTATTGGTCCTGGTTCAGTGGGCCCTCCGAAGTTCATCATAAATACTCCTTGATGGTTTGCCCCGTAGATGGCAGCCTTACACCCATGCAGCAGAGAGGATGATTGGATCAGAAGCTGCCAGCCCTGTTGGTACACACTTGCAAACAAGTAGAGTGTGTAGGAGCGGCAGATGCTGGTGAAGGTTCCTGACCAGAAACGTCACCTGTTCCTTTTCTCCAGAGATGCTGCCTGACCCGCTGCGTAACTCCGGCAGTCTGTGTCAGGCTTGTAAAGAAGTATTATGCTCATCCGCGTGTGTACATCATTTTTATTGGGATTTTATTGTTTTAGCGTAGGTTTACAAGGTTAATTCCCGGGATGGCATATGCTGAGAGAATGGAGCGGCTGGGCTTGTATACACTGGAGTTTAGAAGGATGAGAGGGAATCTCATTGAAACATATAAGATTGTTAAGGGCTTGGACACGCTAGAGACAGGAACATGTTCCCGATGTTGGGGGAGTCCAGAACCAGGGGCCACAGTTTAAGAATAAGGAGTGAGCCATTTAGAATGGAGACGAGGAAACACTTTTTCTCACATTGAGTGGTGAGTCTGTGGAATTCTCTGCCTCAGAGGGCGGTGGAGGCCGGTTCTCTGGATGCTTTCAACAGAGAGCTGGATAGGGCTCTTAAAGATAGCGGAGTCAGGGGATACGGGGAGAAGGCAGGAATGGGGTACTGATTGGGGATGATCAGCCATGATCACATTGAATGGCGGTGCTGGCTTGAAGGGCCGAATGGCCTCCTCCAGCACCTATTGTCTATTGTCTATGCGGCATGGTGGCGCAGTGGTAGAATTGCTGCTTCACAGCACCAGAGACACGTGTTCGATCCTGACTACGGGTGCTGTCAGTGCGGAGTTTGTACTTTCTCCTGTGACTGTGTGGGTTTTCTCCGGGTGCTCCAGTTTCCTCCCACACTCCAAAGACGTGCACGTTTGTTGGTTGATTCATTGGCCCTGGTAAACTGTTTAGAGATGCAGCGTGGAAACAGGCTCTTTGGCCCACCGAGGCCTTGCCCACCACCAGTCCCACATCTTTCCATATCAAAGCCAAACTCAAACACACCTTTTTTTCTGAACTTCAAATCAACATAGAAACATAGAAACATAGAAATTAGGTGCAGGAGCAGGCCATTCGGCTCTTCGAGCCTGCACCGCCATTCAATATGATCATGGCTGATCATCCAACTCAGTATCCTGTACCTGCCTTCTCTCCATACCCCCTGATCCCTTCAGCCACAAGGGCCACATCCAACTCCCTCTTAAATATGCCCAACGAACTGGCCTCAACTACCTTCTGTGGCAGAGAATTCCACAGATTCACCACTCTCTGTGTGAAAAATGATTTTCTCATCTCGGTCCTAAAAGACTTCCCCCTTATCCTTAAACTGTGACCCCTTGTCCTGGACTTCCCCAACATCGGGAACAATCTTACTGCATCTAGCCTGTCCAACCCCTTAAGAATTTTGTAAGTCTCTATGAGATCACCCCTCAATCTTCTAAATTCCAGCGAGTACAAGCGAGTCTATCCAGTATTTCTTCATATGGAAGTCGTGCCATCCCAGGAATCAGTCTGGTGAACCTTCTCTGTACTCCCTCTATGGCAAGAATGTCTTTCCTCAGATTAGGAGACCAAAACTGTACGCAATACTCCAGGTGTGGCCTCACCAAGACCCTGTACAACTGCAGTAGAACCTCCCTGCTCTTGTACTCAAATCCTTTTGCTATGAATGCCACATACCATTCGCTTTCTTCACAGCCTGCTGCACCTGCATGCCTACTTTCAATGACTGGTGTACCATGACACCCAGGTCTCGCTGCATCTCCCCTTTTCCTAATCGGTCACCATTCAAATAATAGTATACCTTCCTGTTTTTTGCCACCAAAGTGGATAACCTCACATTTATCCACATTATACTGCATCTGCCATGCATTTGCACACTCACCCAGCCTATCCAAGTCATCCTGCAGCCTCCTAGCATCCTCCCCACAGCTAACACTGCCCCCCAGCTTCGTGTCATCCGCAAACTTGGAGATGTTGGCATTTAATTCCCTCGTCCAAATCATTAATATATATTGTAAATAGTTGGGGTCCCAGCACTGAGCCTTGCGGCACCCCACTAGTCACTGTCTGCCATCCTGAAAAGGACCCGTTCACTCCTACTCTTTGCTTCCTGTCTATCCCCTGACTCCGCTATCTTTAAGAGCCCTATCCAGCTCTCTGTTGAAAGCATCCAGAGAACCGGCCTCCACCGCCCTCTGAGGCAGAGAATTCCACAGACTAATATCGCACATTCCCATTAATGCAACGCAGATGAGAAGCACGAGAATCGGATGCTGTATAGAACAGGTGCATGTGAGAATAAAGGTGAGAATAAAGGTGGTGAGGATCAGCTGGGAAGGCAAACGCACCAACATCAGCGTTTTAGAGGAAGCCAACATGACCAGCATCACCCCTACAATAATGCAGCAGCAACTTCGATGGACTGGCCACGTCATCCGTATGTCCAACACACGTCTCCCTAAACAGATCCTGAACTGTCAATTGAAGGAAGGTCGGCGAGCCTCCGGCAGGCCAAAGAAACGCCTCAAGTATAACATCAAGAAGAGTCTGAAGAAATTCCACATCACATCAAGCAACTGGGAGCAGATTGCACTGGACAGGCGCTCCTGGAGGAAATCGTGCAGGAAGGAGCTGCACTTCACGAAATGGAACTGCGCCGTGTCGCAGAGACAAAGCGACAGCACCGTAAAGAGAGAGGGAAGGGGGCTCAACAACTACCAACCACCGCCAGCCTCCACTGCCCAGGTTGCACCAAGGTGTGTGGATCGTGGATCGGCCTCTACAGACATCTGCAGATCCATAAGTAGACGGCCCTATGGAGAGGACAGCCGATGATGATGAAATTGTGGAGCCTTGGAGCTCAGAAGGAAAAATATATGTGTGTTTTACATTGCTTTGAAATGGAAAGATGTTGCTTTGATTTTGCACTACGGCAGATGAGCAGAATTCATGAATCTCTGATCAAAGAGAATCAACTCCAATGTCCGGATAAAGATCTCACAGAGGTGAGCGGTGAGGTTGGGAATTAAGGCAACTGGGTGGCAAAATTCAGCCACATTCTGGCAGACCTGCACAAATAATAATAGGACCATTTAGAAAAAGACCTAGTTTAGTTTAGTTTAGAGATACTGCATGGAAACAGGCCCTTTGGCCCACTGAGTCTGCGCAAACCATCCATCATCCGTCCACTAGAAGGGTCTCGACCCCACCCCCTCTGCCCACGTGTCTGTCTTTTTGATAGAACATTTGAATATTCAGTTCCCAGCCCTGGTCCTCTTGCAGCCATGTAATTCCCACCACATCATACTTGCCAACTTCTAACCGAGCCCCAAGCTCATCCACTTTATTTCTTCTACTTTGCGCATACATATGTAACACTTTTAATCCATTACTCGCCTCACCTTTCACACCGATTCCTATTTCACTTGTTTATACTCTCCTATCTGTTCCTGTGCTTTAATTTTGGTGTCTTTCTTAACTTTTCTTACATTCTCTTTCCCTTTAACTCAATCCTTATATCTCCAAAACGTCACCCATCCCTTCTCTCCAGAGATGCTGCCTGTCCCGCTGAGTTACTCCAGCTTTTTGTGCCTGCCTCCAGTTTAAACCAGCTCCTGCAGTCCCTTCCTACACACTTGTCCTAACCGAGGCACTGGGGACAATTTACAGATGCCAATCAACCCGCACCTCTTTGGACCACGGAAGGAAACCGGAGCACCCGGGGGAAATCCACGCGGTCACGGGGAGAACATGCAATCTCCGTACAGACAGCACCCGTATTCAGGATCGAACCTATGTCCCTGGTGATGTGAGGCAGCAACCCTACCGCTGCACCACCCGTGTAGTACCAACTGATACGTATAAGATCGGGTGAATAGGTGAATGCACGGAGCCTTTTACCCAGAGTAGGGGAATCAAGAATGAGGACACAGGTTTAAGATGAGACGGGAAAGAGTTACATCAGCAGTTTGGGACCTTTTGTATAAACCAGCATTTGCACTACCCCGTTTAGTTTAATTTAGTTTAGTTTAGAGATACAGTGTGGAAACAGGCCCTTCGGCCCACCGAGTCCATACCGACCATGATAACACCCATATTAGTTCTATCTTGTGCACTGGTGACGATTTATAAAAGACAATTAAACCACAAATGTGCACGTCTCTGGAGTGTGGGAGCAGACCGGAGGAAACCCAGGCGGTCACAGGAGGAACGTGCAAACTCCGTACTGACAGCACCTGTAGTCAGGGTCGACCCCGGGTCTCTGCCGCTTCGCCGCCCAGTTTCGCCATTGTCAGTGGCGGCCTGAACAATGTTACCCTGGCTCCTGCTCTTGCAGAGGGCAGTGTTCATACCAGGACTGATTTACTTTTGTAGATCAATTGCCGATTCGGTTTTTTCAGTTCATTCTTGAAACGAACCATTACCATGTGATTGCTGTGACAGCCCCTGCAGCCATGTAGATCGCAGTGAAATGGAACATCCATGTGATCTCTTGCTTGAATAAAAGAATGGTATTGTTGGAATTGGCCAGAGAGGCAAGGGTGGGACGGTCTGTGCAAAATATCCTTTTGGGAGCAGTTTGGCTCCTAGACAATGAAGTGTTAGAACATGTTATTTTCTAAAGTGGAGGATGAGGGGTGACCTTATAAAGTCATGAGATGAATAGATAAGGTGAATGCACAGAGCCTCTTGCCCAGAGTAGGGGAATCGAGAACCAGGGGACATAGGTTTACGGTGAAGGGGAGAAGGGGAGCCTGAGGGGCAACTTTTTTTTAGACTAAGGGTGGTGGGTGTATGGAATGTGTTACCGGAGGTGATAGTTGAGGCAGGTACTATCACAATGTCTAGGAAACATTTAGACAGGTACATAGGTAAGACAGGTTTAGAGGGACATGGGCCAAATGCAGGCAGGTGGGTCTAGTGTAGATGGAACATGTGAAGGGCTTATCCCACTTTCACGACCTAATTCACGACCTAATTCACGACCTCTGCCGAGTTTACCCTTGACTCATACTCACAGCATGGTCGTCACAAGGTCGTAGGTAGGTCGTAGCAGGCCGTGATGCTAGTCGTAGGTACTCGAGGCACCAAGTAGGTCGGGGCGTTTTTTCTAGCCTGATGAAAAATGTCCTCGAGTAAAAAAGATTGTGAATTGGGTCGTGAAAGTGGGACAGGCCCTTTAGTCAGCGTGGGCAAGTTGGGCCAAAGGGCCTGGTTCCACGATGCACCACTCTCTGACTATGAAAGCAGAATCATACCTGCTCCTGTGGTTCAATTATGATTTTATTGCCACATGTGCAAAGTGCCAATGCACAGCAAAATTATTTTGTTACTAACAGTCCAGTAGAATATTGCCATATCTAAGCATGCCCCTGATTAGGAAAACACAAAGAAATGGTGTACTGATCCCATACGCAAGAGTGGCCTTGCTTTGACACCATCTCCTGTGCCTCGCTGGTCCATGAGCTACATTCTATAAGGATTATTGTTATTTTATTTGCTTTACTATCTAGCTGTACATAATTTGATTTGAGTATAGTAGCAAGGAGGTCCTACTGCAGTTGTACAGGGCCCTGGTGAGACCACACCTGGAGTATTGTGTGCAGTTTTGGTCCCCTAATTTGAGGAAGGGCATTCTTGCTATTGAGGGAGCCCAGCGTAGGTTCACGAGGTTAATTCCCGGGATGGCGAGACTGTCATATGCTGAGAGAATGGGTCGACTGGGCTTGTGTTCACTGGAATTTAGATGGATGAGTGGAGATCTTCTAGAAACATAAAATTCTTAAGGGATTGGACAGGCTAGAGTTTAAGTTTAGGGGTCACAGTTTAAGAATAAGGGGTAGGCCATTTAGGACTGAGATGAGGAGAAACATTTTCACCCAGAGAGTTGTGAATCTGTGGAATTCTCTGCCACAGAAGGCAATGGAGGCCGATTCTCTACATGTATTCAAGAGAGGGTTAGATTTAGCTCTTAGGGCTAACGGAATCAAGGGAGAAAGCAGGAACGGGGTACTGATTGGGGATGATCAGCCATGATTATATTGAATGGCGGTGCTGGCTCGAGGGGCCGAATGGCCTACTCCTGCACCTATTTTCTATGTTTCTCTGTTTCTAATTACCTGCACACAATTGAAAAAAATCAATACAGTTGAGTCCTTGGCTGAATCTATTGATGTGGATTTCTCAGAGTGGTGAACTGATCTGCTGGGATAGCATGCAAAACAAAGCTTTTCATTATGGAAACAAAAGGAGCTGCAGATGCTGGTTTACCAAGAAAAACACAAAGTGCCGGAGTAACTCAATGATTCAGGCAGCATCTCTTGAGAACAGCGATAGGTGACGTTTCGGGTCGGGACCCTTCTTCAGACTGATTGCCGGAGTGTCCTTTGGGAACAGTTTGAAGAAGGGGCCCCAACCTGACACGTACCTTGTCCATATTCTCGTGAGATGTTCCATGACCCACTGAGTTACAGCAGTATTTTGCGTTTTCAATATCTTTTCACTGTACCTCGGTACACGTTACAATAAGAAACATCAACTTAAACACCTGCCTTTTGTTGTTGACTTTCACTGTTGAAAGAATGTTCAGCCACTAAAGACATTGAAATCCATCCAGCACTGCACAAGATCCTGGTTTAAACCGAAAATCAACACAAAATGCTGGAGCCACTCAGTGGGACAGGCAGCATCTCTGGGGAGGAAGGAATAGGTGACGTTTCGGGTCGAGACCCTTCTTCAACCAGGTTAGGCAAACACCGCACCCTTGAAGCAGCAAAAACACACCCAGGCAATCAGCTAAATCTTAGCTGGAATGTTGTAAGACTGCCAAAGCATATCGTGGTGAAGTATTCCAAGAAATAAAAAAAACGTCAACATGGATATGAGTTGAAAAGAAAACTTTAAACAGTTAAAAATGCTTAACCAATTTTAAACTGTGAAAACGTTGACAATTTGGCCAATACCGATAAAATGATGAAAGGCGTAGATAGGATAGACAGTCAGAACCTTTTTAACCAGGGTGGAAATATCCCACACCCGAGGGCATTGCTGTAAGGTGAGAGAGGGAATGTTTAAAGGGGATGTGCGGGGCATTTTTATTTTACACAGAGGGTGGTGGGGACCTGGAACGCAGGGCCGTGGTGGTGGGGGCGGAGGCAGATACGACAGTGGTGTTTAAGGTATGGATGATGTACAGGCGGATGAGATCACCTTAACTTGGCATCACGTACGCCACAGACATTGCGGGCCTAAGGGCCTGTTCCTGTGCTGCACTAATCTACTCCAGCATTTTGTGTCTATTTTGGATTTAAACCAGTGTCTGCAGTTCTTACCTACACAATGTACTGTTCTATGTTCTATCTCCCCTCAGATTGGATCGCCAACGTTACTATATTATCACAAACCCTCGGATTAACTGTAGCTTTGATTGTGCTATTTATAACTTTCGGCATCATCATCTCCTAGCTTTGCTGTCTGAGACTTAAAAATAGTTGTATCCTTCAGGTACAAAGCCTCATTTGTCACTGCTGTTCCCCGGGAGAATAAATTGGCCAATTTGAGTGTGCTTGTGGTCGGGCCTTGTGCTGAGCAACAGTCCCACCCTCTCCCCTGTTTACGCCCTCCCCCCACCCCGGCCCAACCACGAGTCCCACTGAAGCTTTTAATCAAAAGACACATACCTCTGTTTCTCACTCGCAGAGAATGGGCCCAACAAAACCATGATTGGGTTTTAAAATAAGTGAGAGCGGCGAAGCATGGTGAACCATGGGAAACACAAGTAAGTATACACCGAGCTGCCCAGAGCAGCAGCCAGCACAGTGTGTGGTTTGTGCAAAGTCGAGGGGCTGTGTTGAAGTCAGGAGCAACATAATGACGGCCCTCTCTTTGCCGAGCCTGTAATCAAGTCCTCTCTATTTGCTATACTTTCAGGACACTTAACTATACTTACCCACACCGATTGTTGTATACTTTTAAGTTATTTTAGGGATAATTGTGCATGTGTGTTGTCTCGGCCCATACTCTTGGACGATTTAAAAGACGTGTTTTGGAATTTCATGCAGCCCTTAGACAATATCTGCCAGTAGCTTTACTGCCATCACTTCCCGTGTAAAGACGGTGGTGCAGCGGGAGAGGCGCTGCCTTACAACGCTTGCACTTCCAGAGACCCGGGTTCCATCCTGGTGCTGTCTGGGCGGAGTTTGCACGTTCCCCCCGTGACCGCGTGGGTTTTCCCTGGGATCTTTGGTTTCCCCTCACACTCCAAAGACATAGAAACATAGAAAATAGGTGCAGGTGGAGGCCATTCGGCCCTTCGAGCCAGCACCGCCATTCATTGTGATCATGGCTGATCGTCCCAAATCAGTAACCCATAGAAACATAGGCACAGGTTTGCAGGTTAATTGGCTTGGTATAAATGTAAATTGTCCCTGGTGTGTGTAGGATAGTGTTAGTGTGCGGGGATCGCTGGTTGGTGGGCTGAAGGGCCTGTTTCCGCGCTGTATCTCTAAACCAAACTAAACACTGCTAATGTTATGCTGGGGTCAGCATAATCTCAACCAGCATGGCAGGATGAACGTTAACTGTAGAGCTGCACACACACATGACCTTAGGAGGGTTCTGCAGTTCATCTTGACTGGAACCACATGAACTTTAGTTTCGCTTACAGATACAGTGTGGAAATAGGCCCTTCAGCCCACCGAAACCCTGCAACCACTGAAGGGTCTCGACCCAAATCCTCACCTATTCCTTGTCACCACAGATGCTGTCTGACCCGCTGAGTTACTCCAGCTTTTTGTGTCCAGCTAGTTCTATCCTGCACATTAGGACCAGTTTACAGAAGCCAATTGACCTACAAATCTGCACATCTTTGGGATGTGGGAGGGAATGGGATCGCACAGAGGTAGCCCGTGATGAGAACTATAGTGAGCCTAACATCTCTGGGGTAGGCAAGTTACTGCAGAGGATTCTGATGAGCAAGGTACACATGTATTTGGATGGACAGGGGATTATCAGCATGGTTTTGTACCTGGGGAAGGCTGTGTCTTACGAATTTGATTGGGTTTTTTACAGAAGTAACCAAAATGTTTGGCATGGGCAAAGCCATATTGTCTGAATGTACTTCAGCAAGCCATTTAAAGGTTCTGCATGGTAATAGTCATAGAATTATTCAGCGTGCAAACAGGCCCTTCGGCCCAACTTGCCCACACCGACCATCATGTCCCACCTGCCCGCGTTTGGCCCATATCCTTTCAATCCTGTCCTATCCATGCTGGCTGTTCTGGAAGGTTAGATCGCAAGGGTCACTGGGAGATAGAAATGTTTTTAGCAATTAGGTGGAGGAGCAGGCCATTCGGCCCTTCGAGCCTGCACCGCCATTCAATATGATCATGGTTGATCATCCAACTCAGTATCCTGTACCTGCCTTCTCTCCATACCCTCTGATCCCCTTAGCCACAAGGGCCACATCTAACTCCCTCTTAAATATGGCCAACGAACTGGCCTCAATTACCTTCTGTGGCAGAGAGTTCCACAGATTCACCACTCTCTGTGTGAAAGGGGAACTGGATGTAGAATTGGCTTCATGGAAGGAAGCAGAGGGTGATGGTGGAAGGTTGCTTTTCAGACTGGAGGCCTGTGACTAGTGGTGTGCCTCAGGGTTCGGTGCTGGGCCTGTTACTGTTTGTCATCTGCATTGACAATTTGGATGAGAATGTACAAGGCATGGTTCGCAAGTTTTTACTTGACACTAAAGAGGGCGGAATTGTCGTTAGAAAATATGGTTATTAAAAATCACAGCAGGGTCTTGACCAGTTGGGAGGGTGGGCTGAGGAACGGTTAATGGGGTTTAATGCAGATTATTGCCAGGCGTTGCATCTTGGGAGGGCAGAACCACAGTGAATGGTAAGGCAGAGGGAGTAGGAGTGCAGGCGCATAGTTCCTTAACAGGTAGATAGAGTGGTGAAGAAGATTTGAAGTACATTGGCCAGGGTATTGAGTGTAGAAATTAGGATTTTTTTGTAACAGTTGTCCAAGATGTTGGTGAAGTCGTGTTTGGGGTATTGTGTGCAATTTTGGTCACCCTGTTATCGGAAGGGCGTCAGTCAACTGGAGAGAGTGCAGAGTGGATGTCACCAAGGCTTGAGGCCCTGAGCTATAGGGAGAGGTGGGGCAGGCTAAGACTTTATTCCATGGAGCGCAGGAGGATGAGGGGTGATCTTATAGAGGTGTATAAGATCTTGAGGGGAATAGATATGGTAGATGCACAGAGTATTTTACACAAGAGTAGGAGAATCAAGAACTGGAGGACATAGGTTAAAGATGAGAGGGGAAAGATTTAATAGGAACCTGAGGGGCAACGTTTTCCACACAGAGGGTGGTGGGTGTATGGAACAAACTGCCAGAGGTGGTAGTTGAGACAGATACTATAACAACATTTAAAATACATTTGGACAGGATAGGAAATGTTTGGAGAGATATGGGCCAAACGTGGGCAGGTGGGACTAGCATAGATGGGGCGTCTTGGTTGGCATAAGCAAGTTGGGCCGAAGGGCCTGTTTCCATGCTGTATGACTCTGTGACCTTCTCTACCTCTGTTGCCAGAGATGAAAACAAGTTTAGTGGTGTTTCAATCCAGGGGTCAGCTGGAATGGCTGGCATCCACAGATTTTATCGTTGTCGCCTTCCCCTGGCTAACAATGATCTTTAGTTTAGAGATACAGCACGGAAACAGGCCCTTCGGCCCACCAAGTCCACACCGACCAGCGATCCACACACATTAACACTATCCTACACACACTAGGGACGATTTCCCTTAGACTTATACTTATAAATTAGCCTACAAAGCTGTATTTATTTAGAGTGTGGGAGGAAACCGAAGATCTCAGAGGAAAACCGCGCGGTCACGGGGAGAACGTACAAACTCCGTACAGAACCTGGCGCCATTGTGCCACCATCTATTCTACATTTTCTTTGCTCTTCGTCCTCTTTGATCTCTCGTTTTCACATCTTACCCTTCCTTAGCTCTCATTTCCTTCTCCCCTGACTCTTAGTCTGAAAAAGGGTCTCGACCTGAAACGTCACCCATTCTTCGCTCCAGAGATGCTGCCTGCCCCGCTGAGTTACCCCAGCTTTTTGTGTCTATTTACGGGGTAAACCAGCATCGGTTGTCCCTTCCGATACTGTTTTACTTTCAGTGTAGGCCAAAAAAATAAAATTGTTCCTTGGTTTTCAAATGGACATTAATATATGCATTTTAATACATTAAATTCGCTCAGCCCGCCTGAACCTGATCTCCCGGTTGCTAAACACTTTAATTCTCCTTCCCATTCCCACACTGACCTTCCTGTCCTCGGTCTCCTCCATTGTCAGAGTGAGGTTAAACACAAATTGGAGGCACAGCATCTCATATTTCGCTTGGGCAGCGTACAGAGATGCTGCCAGGCCTGCTCATTTGATTCAGCATTTTGTGTCTATTTTTGTATAATGCAATTACTTACCGGAAACTAACCCAATAAGTGAACGCAAGGTCAGCCGCTGGTTAGGATTGAGTGTTTTTGTAAGAGGCAGCAACTAAGTGGGATGAGGAGAATAATCAGGAAAATACACTTGAGGAATACTATGAGTCATGGCAGAGAAAAGGCATCACTTTACTCCTTATTTAAGAGGTTCACTGCGATTTCTCAGAAGTGACGTAAACCTGCGGCTGCGTGGCAATTTTGATCTCTTAAATTAACTCTCTGGACACAGAGGTTGCACACGGCAATTAAATGAAACGCTCCTTTCAAGATTCAGCATGATTTCAGCTTTCCCTTTTGTCCTGCCAAGGCAGCGCCAATTGTAAGTGGAGTCAATGGACGCTCCCTTCCACTGACTCCATCTACACCTCACCCTGCCCCGGCAAGGCCAGCAGCATCATCAAGGACCAGTCGCAACCCGGCCACTCCCTCTTCTCCCATCAGGCAAGAGGTGCAGAAGTGTGAATACGCACACCTCCAGATTCAGAAAGAGTTTCTTCCCATCCTACCACAACTAGAGAGTGGTCCTGAGATGGTCCATCTACATCATTCGAGACCCCCAGACCATCTTTAATCAGACTTTATCTTGCAGTAAACCTTATTCCCTTTATGGCGTATCTGTACACTGTGAAAAGCTCGATTGTAATCATGTATTGTCTTCCCGCTGACTGGTTAGCACGCAACAAAAAGCTTTTCACTGTATCTCAGTACACGTGACAATAGACTAAACTATCATTGTATAGTTATAGGAATATCAATGATACTATTGGGAGGGAATTATGTTATTAACACGCAAAGAAACGTAAACTTACAAAAGGATTTTGGAAGCAGTTACAATTTTTAATCTAGTTTAGTTTAATATGTATCTATTACTGAATACTATATCTGAATATCTATACAAGACCAAAAACAAACTGCTGGAGCAACAACAGATCGGACAGGAAAGGACATGAGCTGCTGGAGTAAAGGGCCCGTCTCACTTTCACCACCTAATTCACAACATTTTTAACACGTGGACATTTTTCATCAGGCTAGAGAAATGCCCCGACCTACTTGATGCTACGAGTAACTACGCCTGGTTTGGAGTTTAGAAGAATGAGAGGCATTCTTATTGAAACATATTAGATTGTTAAGGGTTTGGATATGCTGGACGCAGGAAACGTGTTCCCGATGTTGGGGGAGTCCAGAACCAGGGGCCACAGTTTAAGAATAAGGGGTAAGCCATTTAGAACGGAGACGAAGAAACACTTTTTCTCACAGAGAGTGGTGAGTCTGTGGAATTCTCTGCCTCAGAGGGCGGTGGAGGTAGGTTCTCTGGATGCTTTCATGAGAGAGCTGGATAGGGCTCTTAAAAATAGTGGAGTCAGGGGATATGGGGAGAAGGCAGGAACGGGGTACTGATGGTGGATGATCAGCCATGATCACATTGAATGGCGGTGCTGGCTCGAAGGGCCGAATGGCCTACTCCTGCACCTATTGTCTATTGACTAGCATCACAACCTACCTACGACCTCCTACGGCCTTGTGACGACCATGCTGCGAGTATGAGTCAAGGGCAAACTCGGCAGAGGTCGTGAATTAGGTTGTGAAAGTGGGACAGGCCCCTTAACTCAGCGGGTCAGGCAGCAAATCTGAAGAACATTGTTAGGTGACGTTTCACAGAGTGCTGGAGTAAAGGGCCTGTCGCACTTTCCCGAGTTACTCACAAATTCTCCCGAGCTTTCCCCTTGCGTCAAACTCGAAGAATGTCCGTGGCGAGTCCGTGGCGAGTCCGTTGACGTTTCGTAGCGGCTCGTAAAGCCAGCCGTACTCGGGGCATCAGGCAAGTCGAGACGTTTTTCAGCATGTCCACGAGTTAAAAAATAGCCCCCGAGTACCGACGGCTGGCATCTCCGAGTTTGAATCGAGGGGAAAACGCGGGAGAATTCGTGAGGAACTCGGGAAAGTGGGACAGGGGCTTAACTCAGCGGGTCAGGCAGCATCTCCCGAGAACATTGTTAGGCGATGTTTCGGGTCGTGACCGTTCGTCAGGCCTTCCTTTTTCTTCAGTCTGGTCCTCACCTTCTATCCATGTTCTCCAGAAATGCTGCCTGGCCCACTGAGTTATTGCAGTATTTCGAGTCCTTTTGGGTATGAAAAGCATCTGCAGTTTCCTGTTTCTACAGCTGTATGAGGTGGGGGGGGGGGGGCTGCTTAAATTTTGGGCTGAGGTCCTGCATCATAATATGTATTACATAGAACATGCGACATAGAACAGGACAGCAGTAGAACAGGCCCTTCAGCCCACAATGTCTGCTCTGAACATGATGCTGAGACCATCTCGCATCTACCAATATCCTTCCATTCCCTGCATATCCACTGCCTATCCAGCAATCTCTTCAATACCATCAACGTATCTAACTCAAACACCAACCTTGGGAGCACGTTGCAGGCACTCCCCACTCTCTGTGTAGAAACATGCCCCGCACATCATCACCTTTACACTTTGCCCCTCTCATCTTATAGCCACTGTGATATTTTTACTGACTCCAAGATTCCTGTTAAGTAGCCTTGGGAGTAGGGCATTCACCACATCAACTGCATGGTGGGGTAGGGGTAGAGAGCCACTGCTCTCAGCGCCACAGATCCAGGTTCAATCCTAACTACAGGTGCTGTCTGTACGGAGTTTTCATGTTCCTCCCCGTGACCATGTGGGTTTTCTCCGGGCGCTCTGGTTTCCTCCCACACTCCAAAGGTGTGCAGATTTGTAGAGTAATTAGCTTCTGCAAGTTGCACCCAGTGCGTCGGGTAAAACTGGTGTGAACATGTGATCGCTAGTCAGTGCAGACACGGTGGGCCGAGGGGCCTATTTCTACGCCGTGTCTCTAAATTCACACTAAAGAACTCAAGAAGTCAGCTCACTCTTTCGCTTTCAAAGGCATTTAGAAATGGACATCGGCAACACCCACATATGAATAATGATCGCACTGATCCAGTGCTTCATTTGAATAGCCTGACATTTAGCCTACTTCAAGATGTTAATAAGCTTGGTAATAAAAGGTTCAGCACTCAGAAGGGAAACAGAAAGGAATTCTGTACGAGTGGAAATCAGGAGGGTGAAAAGCTCTGCACCAAAATAAATCAAAATGAGGAAATGGAAATTAATAATGAGAATTTAGTTTAGATTAGAGATAGAGCGCAGAATCAAGCCATTCGGAGTCCACACCAACCAGCGATCTCCGCACGTTAACACTATCTTACACACACTAGGGACAATTTCTACTTTTACACCAAGCCAATTGACCTGCAGACCTGTACGTCTTTGATTAGATTAAATTAGATTAGATTGGGTTCAACCTTATTGTCATTGCACATTTACAGTACAACGAAATGGTTTACCCTTGCAGTCATAACATAGAATAAAATAACAAAACACACACTCAACACAGTTTAACATCCGCCACAGCGAGTCCACCAGGCACCTCCTCACTGTGGTGGAAGGCAAAAGTCCCAAAGTCCTTGTCTCTTCCCTCCTTGTTCTCCCTCTGCGCTGAGGCGATCCAGGCCTCCGATGTTGGGCCCCCTGCCGGGTGATGGCAAGCAAGTCCCGCGGCTGAATCCGACCTCCGCGAACGGGCCGGTTCAAACTCCGCGGCCCGGGGCGGTCGAAGCTGCCGCCCTCCAGTCCAGCGGGCGAAGCTGTTGTTGCGGGAGTCCCGGAAGAACAGGTCACCAACCTGAGGCCTGCGAGCTCCCGACGCTATCGTCCACTGGGCCCGCGGCTGAGCCTCCGAGACTCCGGTCGGGCCGTCACTGGCAGCTTCGCGATGGTAAGTAAGTCCTGGCTCTGCCTCCAGAGCCTCGAGGTCGGTCCCAGTTGGAGGCCGCCAGCTCCGCCATTAGGCCTCAGCGCAGACGGAGACAGAGACGGGGGATACGACAAGAAAAGGTCACATCCCCCCGAAGGAAGAGGCCAAAAACAAGGTTCTCCCCCCCCCCCCCACACCCCCCCCCCCCCTCCACACATACACAACCCAACAAACCAAAATAAACCGAAACGGGACAAAAAGAAAACAAAAAAAAAGAAAAGACAAAACGGACTGCAAGGCAGCGCCGTCACTCCCGGAGCGTGGGAGGAAATTGAAGGCCTCGGGGGAAACCCATGTGGTCACGGGGAGAACGTGGAAGCTTCGTACAGACAGTAACCGTAGTCGCCATTGAACCCGGGTCTCTGGCGCAGTAAGGCGGCAACTCTGCCGCTGAGCCGCCACGCCGCCCTCTGTGAGGATTTGGAAGCGCGGTGGGAAAATTGGATGGGATAGTTTACATTCAGAAACAGGCCACGTCTCGGCATTCTTCACAGGGGTTATATAGAAGGGGGTAAAGACTGTAAATACTGCCGCTCTCCCATTACGAACAGTTCCCACCAGGAGCTTCTGGTCCCCACACGCATTTAGAATCATCCTCCAGTCTCATACGACTGCCCTGTGAACTAGTAGGTTGACAATTTGTATTCACTGTGTGAAGTTTCAATAATTCAATTGAATACCTTTTGTTTTAGGGATTCTGGGCAGAGTCCACACCAACCAGTACACTAGTTCTATCCTACACACTGGGAACAATTTACAGAAGTCAATTAACTACAAACCTATACGTTCATACGTTGTAGGAGCAGAATTAGGCCAATCGGCCCATCCAGTCAACTGCGCCATTCAATCATGGCTGACCAACCTTTCCCTCTCAACCCCATTCTCCTGCCTTCTCCCCATAACCTCTGACACCCGTACTAATCAGGAACCTACCAATCTCCACTGACTTGGCCTCCACAGCCGTCTGTGGCAAAGAATTCCACAGATTCACCACCCTCCCACTAAAGAAATTCCTCCCCATCACCTTTCTAAAGGTACATCATCTAATTCTGAGGCTATGCCCTCTAGTCCTAGACTCTCCCACTAGTGGAAACATCCTCTCCACGTCCACTCTATCCAAACCATTCACTATTCAGTAAGTTTCAATGAGGTCCCCCCTCATCCTTCTACTCTCTAATGAGCACGGGCTCAACGTGCAAGGTAGACAAAAATGCTGGAGGAACTCAGCGGGTGAGGCAGCATCTATGGAGCGAAGGAATAGGTGACACCTCGGGTCGAGACCCTTCTTCAGACTGACTATTCTTTCCAGCATCTGCAGTTCTTTCTCACACAGGATCAACCTGCAGATCTCTGGAGTGTGGGAGGAAACCGGAGCGCCCGGGGAAACCCCATGCGGTCACACAGGGAGAACATGCAAACTCCGTACTGACAGCACCATAGTCAGGATCGAACCCGGGTCTCTCCCGAGGCGTTACATTGCCACCCGCTAAAGAAGCCATTTCAACAACATATTAAATTAGTACAAATAAATATCCAATTAATTCACTGTTCGAATAGCAAACGTAGCTCAAATAGTGTAAACTGAAGAATATAAACAGTGAGCAGCACACTCACACCTCATTGTCACTTATACCGAGCTGTTGTGCATATTAACCTTGCACTGATTGTCCATACGTCAGGCACAAATACTCCGCAAGAAGGCTTTTGATACTCTGGCCTTCACTCTCCACTGCATTTTCTGCTAGTCCGAAATGAATGAAATTTCATTCAGTAATTTCATGCCGAAACCCAAAGACAGATCTTTCCTGTAGACCTCACAAACTGTTATATTTGTTCCTGGCCCTAACTATCTGGGGACCATGTCTCCATAATGGCTGCTTGTGCACTGGAACTTGTGCCCACAATGTATTCAATTTGCTTTGACTTGTACAGTATGTGGTTGTAAAAAGAAACATTATCTCCACCATCCAGTCTCACTTTAATATTAGGACATTTCATATTTCCTTTGTTGATTCAAATACTCGAATGTCCTTTGACCGTGGTGCCTAAAATACTTTTTTAATTTAATAGAGCCTGAAGAAGGTTTTCGGCCCGAAACATTGCCTATTTTCTTCAGGGTTTCGACCCGAAACATTGCCTATTTCCTTCAGGGTTTCGACCCAAAACATTGCCTATTTCCTTCAGGGTTTCGGCATATTTCCTTCGCTCCATAGATGCTGCCACACCCGGTGAGTTTCTGCAGAAATTTTGTCTACCATACTTTTGTTAATTATTATAAACAGAATTAAAGAGAGTCAGAATATTTTCCCCAAGGACGGGAAGATTAAATACTAGAGGGCATAGCTGTAAGGTGAGAGGGGCAAAGTGTAAAGGACATGTGCGGGGCAGGGTATTTTTTTCACGGGTGGGGGGGGGGGGGGGTGAGTGCCTGGAACACGCTGCCAGGGGTGGTGGTGAAGGCAGATACAATAGATTAAAGGACTTTTGGATAGGCGCATGCAGAGAATGGAGGGATACGGGTTAGGTGCAGGTAGATAAGTGATGGTCTTGGCATCATGATCAGCACACTGTTCTGTATTGTTCTATGTTCCAGTCTACTTTTAATTCATAGAAACATAGAAAATAGGTGCAGGAGGAGGCCATTCGGCCCTTCGAGCCAGCACCACCATTCATTGTGATCATGGCTGATCGTCCCCAATCAATAACCCGTGCCTGCCTTCTCCCCATATCCCTTGATTCCACTTGCCCCTAGAGCTCTATCTAACTATCTCTTAAATCCATCCAGTGATTTGGCCTCCACTGCCCTCTGTGGCAAGAATTCCACAAATTCACAACTCTCTGGGTGAAAACGTTTTTTCTCACCTCAGTCTTAAATGGCCTCCCCTTTATTCTAAAACTATGGCCCCTGGTTCTGGACTCGCCCAACATTGGGAACATTTTTCCTGTATCTAGTTTGTCCAGTCCTTTTATAATGTTATATGTTTCTATAAGATCTCCCCTCATCCTTCTAAACTCCAGTGAATACAAGCCTGGTCTTTTCAATCTTTCCTCCTATGACAGTCCCGCCATCCAAGGGATCAATCTCGCGAACCTACGCTGCACTGCCTCAATCACAAGGATGTCCTTCCACAAATCAGGAGACCAAAACTGGACACAATACTCCAGATGTGGTCTCACCGGAGCCCTATACATAGGGACGATTGAGGTGATTAAGGTGAGGGGGCAACATTCAATGGGACCCGAGGGGTAACGTTTTCACACAGAGGGTGGTGGGTATATGGGACGAGCTGCCAGAGGAGGTAGTTGAGGCTGGTACTATTAACAGTATTTGAAAGACACTTTGACAGGTACATGGATAGGAAACATTTAGAGGGATATGGACCAAATGCAGGCAGATGGGACTAGAGTAGATGGGGCACAGTGGTCATCATGTGAAGTTTGGCCGAAGGGGCTGTTTTAATGCTGTACATCTCTCCGAGTCAATGCCCGATTCACATGAACGTGCTGGGCTGGTTTCCGTGCTGTATGAAGCTATGATGCATTGTCTAATTCAAAAGTTATGGACAGGGATAAGGTTGGTCCTCAAGTCGGGAGGTCATGTTACAGTTTCATAAGATGTTGGTGAGGCCGCATTTTGTTCAGTATTTTGTTCAGTTCTGGGCACCATGTTACAGGAACAGATGTTGTCAAGCTGAAAAGGATTACAGAGAAGATTTACGAGGATGTTGCCAGGATTCGAGAGTCTGAGCTATAGGGAGAGGTTGAGTAGGCTGGGTCTCTATTCCATGGAGAACAGGAGGATGAGGGGTGAAATATAGAGGTGTATAAAATCATGAGAGGAATAGATCAGGTAGAGTCTCTTACCCCAGAGTAGGAGAATCGAGGACCAGAGGACATAGATTCAAGGTGAAGGGGAAAAGATTTAATAGGAATCCGAGGGTCATTTTTTCATTCAAAGGGTGTATGGAACAAGCTGATAGAGGAGGTAAGACACATTGATAAAGGTACATGGATATGGGCCAAACACTGGTTTGGAGGGATATGGGCCAAACACTGGTTTGGAGGGATATGGGCCAAACACTGGTTTGGAGGGATATGGGCCAAACACTGGTTTGGAGGGATATGGGCCAAACACTGGTTTGGCGGGATATGGGGCCAAACACTGGTTTGGAGGGATATGGGCCAAACACTGGTTTGGAGGGATATGGGCCAAACACTGGTTTGGAGGGATATGGGCCAAACACTGGTTTGGAAGGATATGGGCCAAACACTAGTTTGGAGGGATATGGGCCAAACACTGGTTTGGAGGGATATGGGCCAAACACTGGTTTGGAGGGATATGGGCCAAACACTGGTTTGGAGGGATATGGGCCAAACACTGGTTTGGAGGGATATGGGCCAAACACTGGTTTGGAGGGATATGGGCCAAACACTGGCCGGCGGGACTAGTGTAGCTGGGACATGTTGGTTGTTGTGGACAAGATGGGCTGAAGAGCCTGTTTCCACTCTATGACCAATGTAATGGGCCTGTCCCACTTCGGCGAATGTTTGGGCGACTGCCGGCGAATACGACATTGCTATTCACCGGAGTCAGCACCGGCGGCAACCTACGTCACCTGGCGACAACATACGACGTCCTGGCAACTGCGTACGTTAACCCGGCGACAACCTACGACAAGCTACGCTCATTTGGCGTCAAAACGAAGGTCGTCACTGTCGCTGAAAAAATATTCAACATGTTGAAAATGTTTCGGTGACCAGGAAGGCGCTATGACTCTTTGGGCGACTGACTGAGGAAACTACTCATGACCATACAAGCGACCATGTGGTGACCGCCTACTCTCCGGTAGTTGCCTAAAGAATCGCCTAAGTGGGACAGGCCCTTAAAGAACATTTATTGGGGAAAGTCTGATTTGGAGAGTGCAAGAGAAAGTCTGGCAAAGTATATTGGGAGCAGGTGGTAGTGGTTAAAACAACATCAGCCCAGTGGGAGGCTTGTGAAAGAGCCGGTGCAAGAGTTCAGGACAGGGTGAAAAGCAAAGATGGCAAGATTAGGGAACCTCAGATGACAAAGGCTATTGAAGGAAGCACATAACAGGCACAGACAGTCACAATGAAGCTTGTCTCTTGAGAAATGTAGAGGATGTGGGAGAGTAATTAAGAAATATATCGTGGGGTGGGGGGGGGGGGGGGGCAAGAAGAGGCCACAAGATATCCTTGGTAAGTAAGATTAAGCATATTAAGAGCAAGATGACAGTCAAGGATAGGGTGCAGTTCTTGTAGAAAGATAGACACAAAATGCTGGAGAAACTCAGCGGGTCAGGCAGCATCTCTGGATAGAAGGAATGGGTGACGTTTCGGGTCGAGACATTTCTTAGTAATCAATGCGTGGAACCAGAGGATGCGGAGATAGTAAATTAATATTTCGCATCTGTCTTCAGTATGGAAGAGGATGCGGAGAAAAGGGCAGTTGAAAGCAGTCTTTAGTCCAGAATAGGGGAACCAAGAACCAGAGGACATAGGTTTAAAGTGAAGGGGAAAATATTTCATAGGAAGCTGAGAGGTAACTATTTTACACCAAGGGTGGTGGGTGTATGGAACAAGCTGCCAGAGGAGGTAGTTGAGGCTGGGACTATCAAAATATTTAGACAGGTACATGGATCGGACAAGTTTAGGGGGATATGGGCCAAACGGTCTGGAAACAAGGGAAGAGATTGTTGGGACACTGACAGGGATTCTTGCATCTTCATTCGCTGCAGGTAAGATAGCAGGAGACCAGAGGATGCACGCAGGGTGAGGTGTTCCACACCAGGGCATTGGAGATGTCCTCATTCTTCAGGGAACGGGGGTTCCCCTCTTCTACTATAGATGAGGCTCTCACCAGGGTCTCTTCTATGCCCCGTGACTCTGCTCTCACTCCCCGTCCCCCACTCGTAACAACGGGTCCCCCTTGTCCTGACCTTCCGCCCTACCAGTCGTCACGGACAACATAAAATCCTCCGACATTTTTGCCACCTCCAACGGGATCCCACCACTGGCCACATCTTCCCATCTTCTCCCCTGTCTGCTTTCTGCAGAGACTGTTCCCTCCGTAACTCCCTGGTCAATTTGTGCCTTACCACCCAACCCCCCCCCCGCCAGGATATGCTACACTTGTCGCTTTCCCCCCCCCCCCCCCCCCCCCCCCCCCAGACTCCATCCAAGGACCCAAGCGGTCTTTCCAGGTGAGGCAGAGGTTCACCTGCACCTCCTCCAACCTCATCTACAGCATCCCGCCGTTCCAGGTGTCAGCTGCTCTACATCGGTGAGACCAAGCGTAGGCTTGGCGATCGCTTTGCCCAACACCTCCGCTCGGTTCACACTAACCAACCTGATCTCCCGGTGGCTCAGCACTTCAACTCCCCCTCCCATTCCCAATCTGACCTTCTTGTCCTGGGCCTCCTCCATTGCCAGAGGCCCACTGCAAATTGGAGGAGCAGCCCCTCATATTTTGCTTGGGTAGTTTGGACCCCAGCGGTATGAACATTGACTTCTCCAATTTCGGGTAGTCCCTGTTTTGTCCCTCCTTCCCCTCCCCTTCCCAGCTCTCCCACAGCCCACTGTCTCCGCCTCTTCCTTTCTCCCCCCCCCCCCCCTGCTGACATCACTCTGAAGAAGGGTCTCGACCCGAAACGTCGCCTATTCCTTCGCTCCATAGATGCTGCCTCACCCGCTGAATTCCTCCAGCATTTTTGTCCACCTTCGATTTTTCCAGCATCTGCCGTTCCTCCTTAAACAGAGGATAGCTAATGTTGCTTGACACAAAAAGCTGGAGCAACTCAGCAGGTCTGACAGTATAGCTGGAGAAAAGGAAAAGGCGATGTTTCGGGCAAGATCCTTCTTCAGACCCGGTCTGACGACGTTCCTTTGTTTAACAAGAGCAGCAGGAAGAAGCCAGATAGACTTCAGAGATACAGCACAGAAACATGTCCTTCAGCCCGCTGAGTCAGCGCAGACCAGTGTTCACCCCATGCACTAGCACTATCCTACACAATTTACAATTTTTACCCAAGCCGATTCACCCACAAACCTGTTCTCTGCACACTAGGAGCAATTGACAGAGGTCAATTGACACAAGGCAATTGACATAAGGTAAATCATGTCTGACTAATCTTGGGGAATTTTTCAAGGATGTAACTTGTAGCGTGGATAAGAGAGAACCAGTGGATGTGGTATATGTGGACTTCCAGAAGGCTTTCGACAAGATCATAAGAGATTAGTATACAAACTTAAAGCACACGGTATTGGGGGTTCAGTATTGATGTGGATAGAGAACTGGCTGGCAAACAGGAAGCAAAGAGTAGGAGTAAACGGGTCCTTTTCACAATGGCAGGCAGTGACTAGTGGGGTGCCACAGGGCTCAGTGCTGGGACCCCAGCTATTTACAATATATATTAATGATCTGGATGAGGGAATTGGAGGCAATATCTCCAAGTTTGCGGATGACACTAAGCTGGGGGCAGTGTTAGCTGTGAGAAGGATACTAGGAGACTGCAAGGTGACTTGGATAGGCTGGGTGAGTGGGCAAATGCATGGCAGATGCAGTATAATGTGGATAAATGTGAGGTTATCCACTTTGGTGGCAAAAACAGGAAAGCGGACTATTATCTAAATGGTGGCCGATTAGGAAAAGGGGAGATGCAGCAAGACCTGGGTGTCATGGTACACCAGTCATTGAAAGTAGGCATGCAGGTGCAGCAGGCAGTGAAGAAAGCGAATGGTATGTTAGCTTTCATAGCAAAAGGATTTGAGTATAGGAGCAGGGAGGTTCTACTGCAATTATACAGGGCCTTGGTGAGACCACACCTGGAGTATTGCGTACAGTTTTGGTCTCCAAATCTGAGGAAGACATTATTGCCATAGAGGGAGTGCAGAGAAGGTTCACCAGACTGATTCCTGGGATGTCAGGACTGTCTTATGAAGAAAGACTGGATAGACTCCGGTTTATACTCTCTGGAATTTAGGAGATTGAGAGGGGATCTTATAGAAACTTACAAAATTCTTAAGGGGTTGGACAGGCTAGATGCAGGAAGATTGTTCCCGATGTTGGGGAAGTACAGAACAAGGGGTCACAGTTTAAGGATAAGGGGGAAATCCTTTAAGACCGAGATGAGAAAGACTTTTTTCACACAGAGAGTGGTGAGTCTCTGGAACTCTCTGCCACAGAGGGTAGTTGAGGCCAGTTCATTGGCTATATTTAAGAGGGAGTTAGATGTGGCCCTTGTGGCTAAGGGGATCAGAGGGTATGGAGAGAAGGCAGGTACGGGATACTGAGTTGGATGATCAGCCATGAACATATTGAATGGTGGTGCAGGCTCGAAGGGCCGAATGGCCTACTCCTGCACCTAATTTCTATGTTTCTATGTTTCTATGTCAAGTAAGCTATAGATCTGGACGTCTTTTGGGAAACCAGAGCACCCGGAGTAAACCCACGTGGTCACGAGGAGAACGAGCAAAATTCCATACAGACAGCACCCATGGTTGGGATTGAACCCGGGTCTCCGGCGCTGAGAGGCAGCAACTCTACCGCTGCCACCCAAAAGTAGATACAGGCTGGTGGGCTTCACAGCAGAAACATGGAAATTCTGAGATAATGTTCTGAGGGACAGGATTGATGTACATTTGGAAAAGCAGGGTCATAGAGTGACAGAGTGTGGAAACAGGTCCGTCGTCCCAACTCGCCCACACCGGCCAACATGTCCCACCGACACTAGTGTGCCCACATTTGGCCCATATCCCTCCAAGCCTGTCCTGTCCATCTGGCTATGTAAAGGGAAATTCTGTCTCAACAAATATTGGGGTTTCTGAGGGGCCAACAACGGAGATTTATGGGGGGGGGGGGGGGGGGGGGTAGTAGATGCGATCCATTTAGCCTTTGGGAAGGCAGTTGACGAAATCCTGCATGGTAACCTAGTCCTAAAAATAAAGGAGCATGTGATCCTCGGAGGGTAATTTGATCCAAAATGTGCATGGTGCTACAGGCAGCAGGTAGAGCTGGAAGGATGCCTTCCTGACTGGAAGTCTGAGACTGGTGGTGTACCCGAGATGGTATACTCGATGCTGGCACCTTTCCTGCTGCCTCAGAATGCCAGAGACCCAGGCCCGGTCCACACTTCGGGTGGAGTTTGCACGTTCTCCCGCTGACCGCTTTGGATTCCTCCCACATCCCAAAGACATGCAGGTTTGTTCATAAGTAATAGGAGCAGATTATGCAATTCAGCTCATCAAGTCTGATCCATCCAATCCAATGTCTGATACATCAAGGCTATTTTATCTTTCCTTCTCAAAGTAATTCTCCTGCATTCTGCCCATAACCCCTGACACCCGTATTAATCAATAATATAACCATATAACAATTACAGCACGGAAACAGGCCCTCTCGGCCCTTCCAGTCCGTGCCGACCATTTGTTTTCCCCTAAATCTGTCAATCTCCGTCTTAAACATTTGAAGGTTAATTGTCCTTAATGTGTAGGGAAGATAGACACAAAATGCTGGAGTGACTCAACGGGACAGGCATAAGGAATTCCTTCTCTTCAGAGATGCTGCCTGTCCCGCTGAGTTACTCCAACATTTTGTGTCTATCTTCGGTGTAAACCAGCATCCGCAGCTCCTTTCAACACCTAGTGTGTATGGAGTTGAAGAGAAACTGGGATAACATAGAACTAGTGCAAATGGGTGATCACTGGGCACCATGGATTTGGTGGGCTGAAGGGCCTGTTTCCATGCTGTATCTCAAACTATCGCTAAACTAATGTCATCAGTGACTTTGGAAAGTCTAGTTGTACTGGGCTAAAGCTGGATCAGTATTGTATGCAAGACTTGGGCGGAAATCCCGGGTGGGATGGGTGGGACACGCCCCCTCCATGTTTTGAGAGGTGGGGGACAATCCCCCCCCATGTTTTGTAATCCGGATTTTGAAATTTGGTGAAAAGAAAATCTATTAAAATCTCCGCTTTCCACGAGTGTCACTGTTAAGCACTTGTTAAATGTCTCTATTAACGTCATATTAACACGATGTGTCACCAATTGTGTTTTGACCTTCAAGTATTACTGAAGGTATTCACAGAGAATTTCTTAAAGCTGTCTGATGCGGGTACAATTACCATTTGAACTAATTGGATGTATTGATGGATGGGAAAGATGTAAACAGGAAAGAATTCGGACTGGAAGGGCCGAGAGGGCCTGTTTCCGTGCTGTAATTGTTATATGAATTTGTAAACAAGTATTTCTATAATGTCTATTATGAGTTCTGGAAGCAGATGGAAAACGCCCCTCTTTTCATACTTGACTCGGGTATCTCTGGGTGGCACAGAGGTAGAGTTGCTGCCTCACAGTGCCAGAGACCCAGGTTCGATCCTGACTATGGGTGCTGTCTATACGGAGTTTGTACGCTCTCCTTGTGACCGCGTGGGTTTTCTCCAGGTGTTCCGGTTTCCTCCCATATTCCAAAGACGTACAGGTTGTAGGTTAATTGGCTTCTGTAAATTGTCATAGAGCGATAGTGTGTGGAAACAGGCCCTTCGGCCCAACTTGCCCACACCAGCCAATAAAGTCCCAGCTACACTTGTCCCACTTGCCTGCGCTTGGTCCATATCCATCCAAACCTGTCCGATCCATGTACCTGTCTAACTGTTTCTCAAACGATGGGATAGTCCCAGCCTCAACTACCTCCTCTGGCAGCTTGTTCCAAACACCCACCACCCTCTCTGTGAAAAAGTTACCCCTCGGATTCCTATCAAATCTTTTCCCCTTCACCTTGAACCTATGTCCTCCATTCCCCTACTGTGGGCAAGGGACTCAATATTCTAAATGCAGTCTCATCGATGTCTTATACAACTGCAACATGACCTCCCAGCTTCTATACTCAATACTCTGCCTGATGAAGGCCAAAGTGCCAAAAGCCTTTTTGACCACCTTATCTATCTGCGACTCGACCTTCAAGGAACCATGCACCTGTACTCCTAGATCCCTCTGCTCTACAACACTACCCAGAGGCCGACCATTCACTGTGTAGGACCTGCCCTTGTTCGATGTCTCAAAAATGCAACACCTCACACTTCTCTGTATTAAATTCCATCAACCATTCCTTGCCCACCCAAATGCCTGTATAACCTATCCCTCAGAATACTCTCTAGGAACTATCCAACTGCAGATGTTAAGCTCTCCATCCTACTGTCTTTCTCCCTCAGAGTGGAAATACTCATTTAGTACCTTGCCCATCTCCTGTGGCTCCACACAGAGGCGACTGCTTTGATTCCTGAGAGATCCCACTCTCTCTCTCTAGTTACCCTTTCCCCTCTTATGTATTTATAAAATCTTTTGGGATTGTCCTTAATGCTGCCCGCCAGAGCTATCTCCTGGCCCCTTTTTGCCCTTCTGATCTTTTTCAGTTTACACCTTAGTTCCTGAAACTCCTCCAGGGATGCACTTGATCCCAGCTGCCGATACCTTTTCCTTGCGTCCTTCTTGTTTTTGACTAACGTCTCAATTTCCTTCGTCAGCCAAGCTTCCTTACGTTTGCCTGCTTTGCCCTTGACTCTAACGGGGACGTACACATCCTGAGCTTCCTTCAGCACACTTTGAAAAACATCCCACTCGGCCGATGTTCCTTTCCCCTCTAATAACCTGCTCCAGTCAACTTGAGCGAGACCTTCTCCCATACCCTCACAGTTGGCCTTACCCCAGTTGAGCATTTTAACACGTGGACCCTCTCTGTCCCTATCCATAACTATCTTAAATCTAATTGAACTGGGTTCACTGGACCCAAAAGTCTCCTCCACACACACTTCATTAACTTGCCCGTCCCAATTTCCCAATACTAGATCCAGCATTGCCCTCTACGTGTCGGATAGAACTAGTGTATGGGGCGATCGCTAGTCGGCATGGATTAGGTAGGCCAAAGGGCCCGTTTCTATACTATAATTCTAAACTAAATCTCCTTCATCAAGACTTCATCGAACAAAACTCGTAAGACATTTGAACTACGTGGTCCAAACCATGTGTAGAAAGAAACTGCAGGTGCTGGTTTACACCAAAGATAGACACAATGTGCTGGAGTAACTCAGCGGGTCGGGCAGCATCTCTGGAGAATATGGACAGGTGATGTTTCGCGTCGAGACCCTTCTTCAGATCCGACCCGAAAAGTCATCCATTCCTTCTCTCCAGAGATGCTGCCTGTCCCGCTGAGTTACTCCAGCATTTTGTATCTAACTTTTCTGCATCTGCAGTTCCTGTGTAATGACACATTACCCTAATTAAACTGTGAGTGTGGAACCCAGGGTTAGAGGTTGCAATTAGTAGTGGGAAACCCGAAATATGATTGAAATTTGCTGTGTCATTTCAAAGAGCAGTCTTTCATTGAGAAGGCTCCCAAAAGATTGGAAATCGGAAGAGAAAATCAGAATGGAAAGGATAAATAATTTGAGGCAGACAGAGCAACCTTCCTTGTCTCTAGTAATTGTGTAATCTTATGATCGTACTGGCTCCATCTGATAAATGCAAGACCTTTTCATGCAAACATCCATCAGCCTTATCTGTACTCAGTACTGCACAAGGCTACATATAACCATATAACCATATAACAATTACAGCACAGAAACAGGCCCTCTCGGCCCTTCCAGTCCGTGCCGACCATTTGTTTTCCCCTAGTCCCATTCATGTATCTTCATCAGTCTTGATCTACACACTTTTTTAGTTTACTCCTTCGTTCCTGAAACTCCTCCAGGGATACACTTGATCCCAGCTGCCTATTATGTCCGATGCCTCCTTCTTACTCTTGACCAATGCCTCAATCTCCCTCGTCAGCCAAGCCTGCTTACGTTTGCCTGCCTTGCCCTTCGCTCTGACAGGGATGTGCATATCCTGAGCTTGTACCTGTACACCAGGGGTCGGCAACCCACGGCCCCTGGGCCGGATGCGGCCCATGACCCAAAATCACCCGGCCCACAGGTGGATTTTGTTTCCAGCATTCATCCGGCTCGCCGAGTGTCCGCTCCGAGTGTCCGCTCCGAGCTCTGGCTGTACCGCATCCTGCGTACAGCCGCCGGCACCGCCACGCACCTTCTGAGAACACGTTTAAGAAAGAACTGCGCATGTTTGAAAAAGCTAAGGTAGACAAAAATACTGGAGAAACTCAGAGGGTGAGACATGCAAGGGTTGCATGATGCTGCCTCACCCGCTGAGTTTCCTTGTGATTGAGGCAGTGCAGCGTAGGTTCACGAGATTGATCCCTGGGATGGCGGGACTGTCATAGGAGGAAAGATTGAAAAGACTAGGCTTGTATTCACTGGAGTTTAGAAGGATGAGGAGATATCTTATAGAAACATATAAAATTATAAAAGGACTGGACAGGCTAGATGCAGGAAAAGTGTTCCCAATGTTGGGCGAGTCCAGAACCAGGGGCCACAGTCTTAGAGTAAAGGGGAGGTCATTTAAGACTGAGGTGAGAAAAAACGTTTTCACCCAGAGAGTTGTGAATTTGTGGAATTCCCTGCCACAGAGGGCAGTGGAGGCCAAGTCACTGGATGGATTTAAGAGAGAGTTAGATAGAGCTCTAGGGGCTGGTGGAGTCAAGGGATATGGGGAGAAGGCAGGCACGGGTTATTGATAGGGGACGATCAGCCATGATCACAATGAATGGCAGTGCTGGGTCGAAGGGCCGAATGGCCTCCTCCTGCACCTACTTTCTATGTTTCTATGTTTCTCTAGCATTTTTGTCCACCTTCTGTGAACACGTGATCTGATGCCTGCCATCCGGGGCGGGATCCATGTGTACGCGTGATAGATGTGGCCCGCCACACGCTCGCAGACATGCGTCCCGGCCCCTTGCGGAACAAGGTTGCCCACCCCTGCCGTACACTGTGTGGTCAGGTATAGCTTTCCGCTGATTGGATAGCGCGCAACAAAAAAGCTTTTATCTGTACCTTGGTCCACGTGACAATAAACTAAACTGAATGAACTAACTTTAGAAAGGGTGCATCACGTTTAACAAGAGGAGAAACAAGGAACTACAGATGCTGGCTTACACAAAAGTACACAAAGTGCTGCAGCGGGCCAGGCAGCATCTGTGGAGAACATGGATAGGTGACGTTTCACAGAGTGCTGGAGTAACTCAGCGGGTCAGGCAGCATCTGTGGAGAACATGGATAGGTGACGTTTAAGGTCGGGACCGCTTTTCAGATCTTTTTCTCGAGTCTGAAGAAGGGTCCCGACCCAAAACATCATCTATCCATGTTCGCCACAGATGCTGCCTGAGCTGCTGAGTTATTGCGGCATTTTGTGACCTTGTGTGTACTAACTAGCATCTGCAGATCCCTTCTTCAGACGTGAGGGTCGGCGGAGTTGGTACTCGTGGCCCGCTGAGGGCCAGAGCGGAGGTGAGGAACGGCGGAGTCGGTAGTGGGCATGGCCAGGAAGTGGCTGGTGAAAGTGTGTGTGTGTGTGCAGGCGGTGGTGGTAGAGGGTCCGGTTTGGAAGTGGCGGGAGCGGTGGACTGGTGTGGGCTGCGTTGGTAGGTCCGTACTCTACACAGTCAAAATCCGTTCTAAAGAGGTCGGTTACAACGAGGGTTTACTGTACTGTTTCACTGTCGACAGACTGCTGGAGCAGAGCCTCAAGCTGCAGGCTTCTGATTCACAATGACTCACGAGCCAACACAATTCCTCAAAGGTCAAGTGCTATTCCTTATGAGACCATCGCATGGTCAGTGTTTCCACTCAGTTTCATGAGCACATATTCTCCAGGGCCAGCCCTGCATTGCCAAAGAACCTATCTCATCCTTGTAGGCTGCCATACTCAATTATTTCACAAGATGTATATCGAAGACAACATGAAGTTCTCCCAAGAAAGACACAAAAAGCTGGAGTAATTCAGCGGGTCAGGCAGCATCTCTGGAGAAAAGGAATAGGTAACGTTCTCTCCAGAGATGCTGTCTCACCCGCTGAGTTACTCCAGCGTTTTGTGTCTATCTTCGGTTTAAACCAGCATCCGCAGTTCCTTCCAAACACACATAGCTCTCTCAGCCAAGTGTAAACATTATTTTCCAGCCACTGAAAGTTTCAGCTTACAACCGAGCCCCTGTTCCCCAGGAATACGGCGATTTGTGCTTTATTGCCAATGGGCCACTTAATAAAATACAGTTTCAGACTCGCAGCGGAAAAGCAATTTTCTACAATCCTGACACTCAGACACACATTTGCAAGCCCGATTCAGTTCCACCATTTGGAAAGCATTTCCTAAGTCTCCCAAAAATAAATCTCCACTTATTAATTCACTGGTGTGGTACAAGATCAAGAGAGTTTATTGTCATGTGTCCCAGATAGGACAACCAAATTCCTGCTTTGCTTCAGCACACTAGAACACAGTAGGCACAAATACAGAACAGATCAGTGTGTCCATAAACTATTGTATAAATATATGCACACATGAATAAATAAACTGATAAAGTGCAAATATACAGATATATGGGCTATTAATGTTCAGAGTTTTGTCCGAGCCGAGTTTAATAGCCCGATGGCTGTGGGGAAGAAGCTATTCCTGAACCTGGTCGCCTGAAGGCAGCGGGGAGATGAGTGTGTGGCCAGGGTGGTGTGGGTCCTTGATGATGCTGCCAGCCTTTTTGAGGCAGCGACTGCGATAGATCCCCTCGATGGAAGGGAGGTCAGAGCCGATGATAGGCTGGGCAGTGTTCCAACCCAAAATGTCACCCTTTCCTTCTCTACAGAGATGCTGCCTGACCCGCTGAGTTACTCCAGATGTTTGTGTCTATATACGGCTTCAAACAACATCTGCAGTTCCTTCCTACACAGTGCTAGATTACATTAGATATGTACTTGCCATAGAGGGAGTACAGAGAAGGTTCACCAGACTGATTCCTGGGATGGCACGACTTCCATATGAAGACAGACTGGATAGACTTGGCTTGTACTCGCTGGAATTTAGAAGATTGAGGGGTGATCTCATAGAGACTTACAAAATTCTTAAGGGGTTGGACAGGCTAGATGCAGGAAGATTGTTCCCGATGTTGGGGAAGTCCAGGACAAGGGGTCACAGTTTAAGGATAAGGGGGAAGTCTTTTAGGACCGAGATGAGAAAATCGTTTTTCACACAGAGAGTGGTGAATCTGTGGAATTCTCTGCCACAGAGGGTAGTTGAGGCCAGTTCGTTGGCTATATTTAAGAGGGAGTTGGATGTGGCCCTTGTGGCTGAAGGGATCAGGGGGTATGGAGAGAAGGCAGGTACAGGATACTGAGTTGGATGATCAGCCATGATCATATTGAATGGCGGTGCAGGCTCGAAGGGCTGAATGGCCTACTCCTGCACCTAATTTCTATGTTTCTATCTTTATAGATTCAGTGGTCTTGGCAAAGTAAGCACGCAGGTACAGCAGGCAATGAAGAAAGTTAATGGCATGTTGGCCTTCGTAACAAGAGGAGTTGAGTATCGGAGCAAAGATGTCCTTCTTCAGTTGTACAGGGCCCTAGTGAGACCACACCTGGAATATTGTGTGCAGTTTTAATCTACAAATTTGAGGAAGGACATTCTTGCTATTGAGGGAGTGCAGCGTAGGTTCACCAGGTTAATTCCCGGGATGTTGGAACTGTCATCTGCTGAGAGAACGAAGTAGCTGGGCTTGTATACACTGGAATTTAGAAGGATGAGGGGGAATCTTATTGAAGTATATTAGATTATTAATGGTTTGGACACGCTAGAGGCAGGAAACATGTTCCTGATGTTGGGGGAGTCCAGAACCAGGGGCCACAGTTTAAGAATAAGGGGTAAGCCATTTAGAACGGAGAGGAGGAAAAACCTTTTCACCCAGTGAGTTGTGGAATTCTCTGCCCCATAAGGCAGTGGAGGCAGAGAAGGCAATCGATGCAGAATGGATGGATTGAGGCAGGTGAATTAGTACGTGTTGGCTGGAGCATGTAAAATTGTGAGGGGAGAGCACGGGGGATGTCAGTGGTGTTGAATGGGTGGATCAGTACGGGATGGATGGGGGAGGGGGGGTGAGTATAGAGGAGGGGGGGAGGAGAAAGAGAGAGAGAGAGAGAGAGAGAGAGAGAGAGAGAGAGAGAGAGAGAGAGAGAGAGAAGAGAGAGAGAGAGAGAGAGAGAGAGAGAGAGAGAGAGAGAGAGAGAGAGAGAGAGAGAGAGAGAGTGAGAGGAGAGATGAGAGAGAGAGAGAGAGAGAGAGAGAGAGAGAGAGAGAGAGAGAGAGAGAGAGAGAGAGAGAGAGAGAGAGAGAGAGAGAGAGAGAGAGAGAGAGAGAGAGAGAGAGAGATGAGAGAGAGAGAGAGAGATGAGAGAGAGAGAGAGAGAGAGAGAGAGAGAGAGAGAGAGAGAGAGAGAGAGAGAGAGAGAGAGAGAGAGAGAGATGAGAGAGAGAGAGAAGGAGAGGAGAGAGAGAGAGAGAGAGAGAGAGGAGAGAGAGAGAGAGAGAAGAGAGAGAGAGAGAGAGAGAGAGGGAGAGAGAGAGAGAGGAGAGAGAGAGAGAGAGAGAGAGAGAGAGAGAGGAGAGATGGAGAGAGAGAGAGATAGAGAGAGAGAGAGAGAGGTGAGATGAGAGAGAGAGAGAGAGAGAGAGAGAGGAGAGAGAGGAGGCAGAGGAGGGGGAAGAATCAGGTCTGGTGAACCTTCTCTGGGCAAGGTCAGCACTCCTCAGACAACATCGCCCCGCCACCTTGGCCGTCCCTGTCCAACACCAAACTCATTGCGACCGCCTCCCCTCCTCCGCCAGCTGACAGCAAGGTGCGGGGCTGAGCGGTGCAGCTTAAAGATCCTATAGCTACAGGATCTTTGGTGCAGCTGCTTCAGACGGCGGAAGGAGACGTCCCCCTCCCTCCCTCTCTCTCCTCCCGGCCTCGGCGTGCGAGAGAGGGTTGTTTTGAAAGCGCCGTTATCAGATTTGCAGGCAGCGGCCGTTATCAGGGTGATAGCAGCCGCTGATGGCAAATGCACTAACGTCGTTTTCAAAACAACCCCTCTCGCACGCCGAGGCCGGGAGGAGGATGGGAGGGAGGGAGGTCTCCTTCCGCTGGGTGGGGTGCGGGAGGAGGCGGTGGAGCCGCTGCTGCCGCTGTTGGGGGCCCGTCATTCCCTCCGGCCCTTCGTCACCCCGCACCGAGTATCTTTGCCCCGCAATCAAAGATACTGGAGGAATACAGCCGCTGCCGTCGTCACGAAACGTCACGCTCCTATTCGCCAGAGATGCTGCCTGACCCGAGCCCTGTGAACACTTATGGGAAATGTGTAGGAAGGAACTGCAGATGCTGGTTAACATCGAAGATAGACACAAAATGCTGGAGTAACTCAGCGGGACAGGCAGCATCTCTGGAGAGAAGGGATGGGTGACGCTTTGGGTCGAGACCCTCCTTCAGACTCTTATGTGAAATGTTCAGCGCAGAGAGTCAGTGAATAATTTGGAACAGAAACAGGTTGTTTGGCGAAACAAGTCCACACTGATCAACAACCGCCCACTTCCATGAATCCCATTCATCTTTATTCTCCCCACATTCTCCTCAGCCTGCCTCTCCCCGTTGCTTGTGCGCATCTACACACCAGAAGCCGTTTACAGTTGGGAATCAACATACCATCCCTCACTTGGAATGTACATGAAAGCCAGATCACCTGGAAAAAAAACCCTTCCAATCAGGGGAGAACACGCAAACTCCACAAAGACAGCACCTGAGGCCAGGATTGAACCAGGGTCTCTGGTGCCTTGAGGCAGCGGCTCGACCCGCGTCACTGCCACGCTGGTGAATCATTTGGAGCGCAGGGACAAGGGAGGGACAGTCTCCGTCTGTCTGCCTGTGTCCGTCTGTCTGTGTGGGTGTCACTCAGTCACATACATAATACTACACATGATCACAATCGAGCCATCTACAGTGTATGATACAGGATAAAGCATAACATTTAGTGCAATGTAGAGTCCAATAAACAATAGTCCGCGGGTCTCCGATGAGGTAGATGGGAGGTCAGGACCGCTCTCTAGTTGGTGGTAGGATGGTTCAGTTGCCCGATGACAGCTGGGAAGAAACTGTCCCTGAATCTGGAGGTGTGCGTGTGTTTTCACACTTCTGTACCTCTTGCCTGATGGGAGAGGGGAGAGGAGGGAGTGGCCAGGGTGCGACTGGTCCTTGATGATGCTGCTGGCCTTGCCGAGGCAGCGTGAGGTGTAGATGGAGTCAATAGGTGGTGTTGTGGATAATGAAGTAGATTTTCAAAGTCTACAGAAAGATTTGGGCCATTTGGAAAAGTGGGCTGAAAGATGGCAGATGGAGTTTAATGCTGTTAAGTGTGAAGTGCTACATCTTGGCAGGACAAATCAAAATAGGAAGTACATGGTAAATGGTAGGGAATTGAGGAATGCTGTGGAACAGAGGGATCTAGGAATAACTGTGCATAGTTCCCTGAAGGTGGAATCGCATGTAGATAGGGTGGTAAAGAAAGCCTTTGGTGTGCTGGCCTTTATAAATCAGAGCATTGAATATAGGAGTAGGGAAGTAATGTTAAAATTGTACAAGGCATTGGTAAGACCAATTCTGGAGTATGGTGTACAATTTTGGTCGCCTAGTTATAGGAAGGATGTCAACAAAATAGAGAGAGTACAGAGGAGATTTTACTAGAATGTTGCCAGGGTTTCCAGCAACTATGTTACAGAGAAAGGTTGAACAAGTTAGGTCTTTATTCTTTGGAGCGCAGAAGGTTAAGGGGGGACTTGATTGAGGTCTTTAAAATGATGAAAGGGATAGACAGAGTTGACGTGGATAAGCTTTTTTCCCATTGAGGGTAGGGAAGATTCAAACAAGAGGGCATGACATGAGAATTAAGGGACAGAAGTTTCGGGGTAACGTGAGGGGGAACTTCTTTACGCAGAGGGTGGTGGCTGTGTGGAATGAGCTTCCAGCAGAAGTGGTGGAGGCAGGATCGATTTTAACATTTAAGAGTAAAGTGGATAGGTATATGGACGTGAAGGGAATGGAGGGGTATGGTCTGAGTGCAGGAAGATGGGACAAGGGGAAAACAAATGGTCGGCACGGACTGGAAGGGCCGAGAGGGCCTGTTTCCGTGCTGTAATTGTTATATGGTTATATGGTTATATGGTTAATAAAAAGGGAGGCCGGTTTGTGTGATGGTCTGGGCTGTGTCCTTTTCCCTATTCATACGTAACAGTGAACCTTTTTTCTCTCTTTCCCCAGCTTGTCAAAGGATCTTTCAATCTTAAAAGTTAATTGTTTCTCCTTCCGCATTTGCTGCCTGCCTTGCAAAGTGCTTCTGGCCTTTTCACCTTATATTGGAGTCAGAACCTTTTTCCCCAGGGCCAGGAAATATCCAACACTAGAGGGCATAGCTATAAGGTGAAGGGGGAAAGTTTAATGCGGATGTGCGGGCAATTTATGATTGAAGGTGGTGGGGGCTTGGAACACATTGGTGGAGGCAGATTTGATAAAGGTGTTTAAGGGGTTTTTAGATAGGCGCCTGGAAGTGCGGGGAATAGAGGGATATGGGTCATGTACAGGCAGGTGAGATCAGTTTCACTTGGCATCATGTATAGCACAAACATTGTGGGCCGAAGGGCCTGTTCCTGTGCTATTCTATGTTCTATCCTTGCGTAACCAATTAAAATCAAAGCAGTCGCCAGGCAACTTTCTCTGAAAATCTCAACAAAATTCATTACTTTGACAAGTCAATTGGTTGGACTAACCACTTCCTTCTGTGGTTATGTGTGTATTGTCCAACATCTCTCTGGTTTTGATGCCCATTGAGGCCTTTATATATTAAATATCCTATAGCCTGGCGTCTCTGTGTCTGATCAAATGAATCATCCAAAATGTTTCACCATAAACATTTGATGAAACTCCATGTCTATCAGCGTGCTAAACAAAAACTCAGAGGATTCAATGATTCAAATGATCACAAAAGCTTTTCACCGTACCTCGGTACACGTGACCATAAGCTAAACTAAACTGACCTCAATGTGGAAGGTAGACAAAAATGCTGGGGAAACTCAGCGGGTGAGGCAGCATCTATGGAGCGAAGGAAATAGGCAACGTTTCGTGCCGGGACCCTTCTTCAGACCTCAATGTGGTAGGTGTCCCCTTCTCTCCATCGGCGAGGCCAAGCGCAGGTTCGGTCATCTCTTCGCCCAACACCTGCGCTCAGTCCGTACTAACCAACCTGATGACCCGGTTGCCCAGCACTTCAACTCTCCCTCCCATTCTGAATCCGACCTTTCTGTCCTGGGCCTCCTCCATTGCCAGAGTGAGGCCCAACACAAATTGGAGGAGCAGCGCCTCATATTTTGCTTGGGTAGTTTACACCCCAGCGGTACGAACATTGACCTCCAATTTCAGGTAGTCCCTGCTTTCTCCCTCCTTCCCCTCCCCTTCCCAGCTCCCCCACAGCCCACTGACTCCGCCTCTTCCTTTCTTCTTCCTGCCCCCCCCCCCCCCCACATCAGTCTGAAAAAGGGTCTCGACCCGAAACGTCACCTACTCCTTCGCTCCATAGATGCTGCCTCACCCGCTGTGTTTCTCCAGCATTTTTTGCCTACTTTGAACTTGAAAGTGGAGTGCTTGTCTACAATCAGTGGGCTCACTGCAAGGAAATCAAACAAAAGCTACAATAGAGTTTTGTCGGAAGCAACTGCAGATGCTGGTTTAGTGTCATAGTTACACGGTGGAAACAGGCCCTTCAGCCCAACTTGCCCACAGGGTCTCCACTTTCAGGGTCAAGACCCTACTCTAGACTGAGATTCAGGGGAAGGAAACAAGAGATTAAGGTGGTGATGATAGAGAGATATAGAACAAACGACTGAGAGGCATAGAAAATGTAGCTACGATGAAAGGTGGAGTCCACAATGATCCACCGCCTTTATAACAAGAGGAATCGAGTATAGGAGCAAAGAGGTCCTTCTGCAGTTGTACAGACCCCTAGTGAGACCACACCTGGAGTATTGTGTGCAGCTTTGGTCCCCTAATTTGAGGAAGGACATTCTTGCTATTGAGGGAGCCCAGCGTAGATTTACAAGGTTAATTCCCGGGATGGCGGGACTGTCATATGCTGAGAGAATGGAGCAGCTGGGCTTGTACACTCTGGAGTTTAGAAGGATGAGAGGGAATCTCATTGAAACATATAAGATTGTTAAGGGTTTGGACACGCTAGAGGCAGGAAACATGTTCCCGATGTTGGGGGAGTCCAGAACCAGGGGTCACAGTTTAAGAATAAGGAGTAAGCCATTTAGAACGGAGACGAGGAAACACTTTTTCTCACAGAGAGTGGTGAGTCTGTGGAATTCTCTGCCTCAGAGGGCGGTGGAGGCAGGTTCTCTGGATGCTTTCAAGAGAGAGCTAGATAGGGCTCTTAAAGATAGCGGAGTCAGGGGATATGGGGAGAAGGCAGGAACGGGGCACTGATTGGGGATGATCAGCCATGATCACATTGAATGGCGGTGCTGGCTCGAAGGGCCGAATGGCCTACTCCTGCACCTATTGTCTAGTGTTGGCTGCGGGGTAGGTGATAACAAGTGATACAGACAGTGAAACCCGACTGGATGACAGTGAAACTAGTACAATGATGAGGGTGGGAGAGGGATGGAGAGTGCGGATTAAGGGTTACTTAGAGAAAGGGTAAAGTTAGAGAAATCAACACTTTTACCGCTGGGCTGTGAGCTGCCCAAGCAGAGTACGAGACGCTGTTCCTCCAATTTGTGTTTGGCCTCACTCTGACTGCGCTTCAGAGTTAGTGTCTGTCACATTACTACTGGAACTAAACAAAACTAAACGACACGAGTGTGATCGGCTGTGTCCCTTCTGTTGCGAACACTCACTGACTACATTGTGTAGCCCACACACTGTCCCAATAATAAATAATGACCAGCAGCACAAATGTCCATGAATTACTCCATCTGCAGGCTCGACTAAGTACATCCATTCACATTCGTTTTTCTCCTTGTGGTTATTCTCCCATTCGTCAAAACCAAACCTTCTGACCTCAAGCCTGAGCTATTTTTTCCACGTAACTCCCTGGCAACAAGGAGGCAGACGTTACAGCCATCTGCATTCAGAGCTGTTTTCCATCCAGCTTTTTTGTTTGTAACAGAGACGAGAGATTTTAGAAACATAGAAACATAGAAATTAGGTGCAGGAGTAGGCCATTCAGCCCTTCGAGCCTGCACCGCCATTCAATATGATCATGGCTGATCATCCAACTCAGTATCCCGTACCTGCCTTCTCTCCATACCCTCTGATCCCCTTAGCCACAAGGGCCACATCCAACTCACTCTTAAATATAGCCAATGAACTGGCCTCAACTACCCTCTGTGGCAGAGAGTTCCAGAGACTCACCACTCTCTGTGTGAAGAAAGTCTTTCTCATCTCGGTCTTAAAGGATTTCCCCCTTATCCTTAAGCTGTGACCCCTTGTTCTGGACTTCCCCAACATCGGGAACAATCTTCCTGCATCTAGCCTGTCCAACCCCTTAAGAATTTTTTTTGTAAGTTTCTATAAGATCCCCTCTTAATCTCCTAAATTCCAGAGAGTATAAACCGAGTCTATCCAGTCTTTCTTCATAAGACAGTCCTACATCCCAGGAATTCAGTCTGGTGAACCTTATCTGCACTCCCTCTATGGCAATAATGTCCTTCCTCAGATTTGGAGACCAAAACTGCACGCAATACTCCAGGTGTGGTCTCACCAAGACCCTGTACAACTGAAGTAGAACCTCCCTGCTCCTGTACTCAAATTCTTTTGCTATGAAAGCTAACATACCATTCGCTTTTTTCACTGCCTGCTGCACCTGCATGTCTACTTTCAATGACTGGTGTACCATGACACCCAGGTCTCGCTGCATCTCCCCTTTTCCTAATCGGCCACCATTTAAGTTTGGTTTAGCTCAGAGATCCAGCGTGGAAACGGGCTCTTCCGCGCCGACCAGCGCTCCCCGCACACTAACGCATTCCTGCACTATGGACGACTATTACACTCACACCAAGCCAATTAACCGGCAAACCCGTACGTCTTCGGAGAGTGGGAGGAAACACAGGAGCACCTGGAGAAAGCCCACACAGGTCACGGGGAGAACATACAAACTCCGTACAGACAGCACCCGTAGCCAGGATTGAACCCGGGTCTCTGGTGCTGTAAGGCAGCAACTCTACCGCCAGATGTATTATCGAATCGCACACTCTTCTATGTAAAATAAATGAGTGAAACTCTAGTCTCAGCTGTTGCTTTTTTATCTGCTGTCTGCAGTTGTCCCTATGTTAAATGTAAACCCACTTCCAACCCAATCAGTTGAAACATGAGCAACATGGTGCCAAAACGTGGTGATTCTTGTCTCAGTGTACTACATCCACCGTCGCTTAGCCACAGCCTTGTCGTATTATCGGTTTAGCCACACCAACAGGAGGTCACGGCCTCAGAGAGGAGACCAACGGTACCGGAATGTACTCTGAAGTCTAACGATGATTATTATAAGATTGATACTTGTGATGGTATATGGCCAGGCCAGGCAGCTCAGCCTCAGTAATGACTAGCATGTCACACACTGACAGGAAAGTCACTTGTTAGCAGACGGAATATGTAGGAAGGAACTGCAGATGCTGGTTTAAACTGAAGATAGACACAAAAAGCTGGAGTAACTCAGCGGGTCAGGCAGCATCTCTGGATAGAAGGAACAGGTGATGTTTCAGGCAGAGACCCATCTTCAGACTGAAACGTCACCCGCTCCTTCTCTCCAGAGATGCTGCCTGTCCCGCTGAGTCTTCTGCTTGTTAGACGAGCAGCACTCGCTGCCGTCTCCAGCATCACAGGCTGCACTAATGGCCACAGAGGCTCCAGTGGGATCCACCTGCTGAATGCCAGCCCAGCCTGACAGGATAGGTCAGCCGCCGGCCGTCCAGTCATCACTTCCGCGCTCCTCTATAATACACCTAATCAAATCTGCTGAGTGGGCTCTACATCTGCAAGTTGCAAACTCCAGTCACCCTCACCGCCCCCATTATGTGCACAGATGTTCCTCCAAACAATGGCACTAATTGCTGGAGTAACTCAGCAGCATCGGGTTCAATGGAGCTTCATTGCCACAATGCTCGGTGAACGTCTGCCCTTACACACAGGCCAGTAGAGTGTCGCCACTCCCAAGCACAATCCCCCATGAGCAAAGTGGGGTTCACAAGTGATAGGAGCAGAATTAGGCCATTCGGCCCATCAGGTCTGCTCCGCTATTCAATCATGGCTGATCTGTCTCTCCCACCTGACCCCATTCTCCTGCCTTCCCTCTGACACCCATACTAAGCAAGAATCTCTCTCTGCCTTAAAACTATCCATTGACGGCTTCCATAGTTTCTGTCCCCTCCGTCACTCCCCCCTCCCACTACCCCCCCACCCCCCCTCCCGCCACTTACCCCCCCCCCCCCCCCCCCTCCCCCTCCCCCTCACTTACCCTCCCCCCGCCCTCCCCCCGTCACTCCTCACCCCCTCCCCACCCCCCGCCACTTACCCCCCCCCCCCCCCCCCCCCCCCGATCCCCCCCCCCCCCCCGATCCCCCCTCCCGTCACTCCCTTCCCAACTCCACCCAGTGTGAATATTAACCTGACATTTGGGAATTGCTCCCGTTCCAGCCAGCACCTAATCAAGCTGAGAGTACACTGTGCAAAGGACAAACCCTGCCGTATCATCAGAAGGTAGTTAATCATGAACCTCCTGAACCTTCCGAACCTGCAGAGTACTGCCCTACTGCGGCAGGGCAGTGCTCTGCATTCCGCCAACTTGTGTAGAAACAAAGAGCTGCAGATGCTGCTTAATACACAAAAGGACACAGAGTGCTGGAGTAACTCAGTTAGTCAGGCAGCAATTGTGGAGAACATGGATAGGTGACATTTCACAGAGTGCTGGAGTAACTCAGTGGGTCAGGCAGCATCTGTGGGGAACATGGATAGGTGACGTTTCACAGAGTGCTGGAGTAACTCAGCGGGTCAGGCAGCATCTGTGGAGAACATGGATAGGTGACGTTTCACAGAGTGCTGGAGTAACTCAGCTGGGTCAGGCAGCATTGTGGAGAACATGGTATAGGTGAGTGAACGTTTCACAGGAGTGCTGGAGTAACTCAGCGGGTCAGGCAGCATCTGTGGAGAACATGGATAGGTGACGTTTCACAGAGTGCTGGAGTAACTCAGCGGGTCAGGCAGCATCTGTGGAGAACACGGATAGGTGACGTTCCTGTCAAAGGCCTCGATCCGAAACATTACTAAACATGTGGTTGCCTTTACTTAGTTAATTTGCCTCTCAAAGTACTATGTGAGGTGTTTGTAATCGCTCATTGCCCTCTGTTTTGTAATAAGTTCTTGTTATACGATCTAAAGTCATAGAGTGATACAGTGTGGAAACAGGCCCTTCGGCCCAACTTGCCCACACCGGCCAACAATGTCCCAGCTACACTAGTCCCACCTGCCTGTGTTTGGTCCATTTCCCTCCAAACCTGTCCTATCCATTTACCTGTCTAACTGTTTCTTAAATGTTGGGATAGTTCCTGCATCAACTACCTCCTCTGGCAGTTCGCTCCATAGACCTACCACACTAATGTAAAAAGGTTACCCCTCAGGTTCCTATTAAGTCTTTACCCCTCACCTTAAACCTATGTCCTCAGGTTCTCGATTCCCCTACTCTGGGCAAGAGACTTTGTGCATCTACCCTATTTATTCCTCTCATGATTTTATACACAACTATAAGATCACCCCTCATCCTCCTGCGCTCCAATTAATAGAGTCCCAGCCTACTCAACCTCTCCCTACAGCTCAGGCTCTCGAGTCCTGGCAACAGCCTTGTAAATCTTCTCTGCACCCAATTCTAAATTCATCCATTCATTCTTTCGTAACCCCTCAGAATACCAAAGTTCTTTACTCTCTTCGTTCTCCGTCCAATCACTAGTGTTTTAAAATCAAAGCTTGGTCTGAAGAAGGGTCTCGACCCGAAACGTCACCCTTTCCTTCTCTCCAGAGATGCTGCCTGTCCCTGGGAGTTACTCCAGCTTTTTGAGTCTACCCTCGGTAGCAGCTTGAAAGCAGAGATGTTCAGGAGGAATTCTCCACTTTCCGGTGAATTTTTCTTCTCCTCCCCTTTATTTATGTGTTGTGGTGTCCCGTGGTGCCATACGTTATGTGGTCGTGAAAAATCACCAAATGATGTTGGCAGAACCCAAGGGTCTGAGCTACCGGGAGAGGTTGGGCAGGCTAGGACTTTATTCCTTGTAGGTTGAGGGGTGTTCTTACAGAGGCATACAAAATCATGAGAGGAATAGATCGGGTAGATGCACAGAGTCTTTTACCCAGAGTGGGGGGAATCAAGGACATGGGTTTAATGTGAGAGATTTAATCGGAACGCAAGGGGAAACAGTTCCACTCAGTGGGTGATGGGAGTTTGGAACAAGTATATGGTAGTTGAGGCAGGTACTATAACAACATTTAAAAGACATTTGGACAGGTTTAGAGGGATCTGGGCCAAACACAGGCAGGTGGGATGAATGTGGATGGGACATGTGGGTCAGCATGGGAAAGTTGGGCCGAAGGGCCTGTTTCCATGCTATATGACTGTGATGCCTGCAATTGCATACAATGTGCTTCTTTTTATAATTTTCTTCCGCAAAGGACACGATAAATGCAAAGTTAAATAAACATATTTGTAGCAATCGCACTATCACACACGCACGCACACACGCACACGTCTGATCCATGCATTGTAACAATCACAACATCGATAGTCACAGTGTAACATCACAAGGTTGAGGGTTCCATTTTCCATAATGTTCCAAATGGGAACATTAAATGGGAACACAAAGATCTTCCAAGATGTGTTGGGCTGAAGAGCCCCTTTCTGTGCTTTAGACTTTTAGAATTTAAAGAAACAGCGCGGACGAAGGCCCTTCAGCCCATCGAGTCCTCGCCAACCAGCGACCCCCGCACACTAGTTCTATCCTACACATTAGGGATATTTTACAGAAGCCAATTAACCAACAGACATGCATGTCTGAAGAGTGTGGGAGGATGAAGGTAGCGACCCGGAGAAAACCCACGCAGGTCACAGGGAGATAAAGTAAAGCTAAGATAAACTTTCCTTTATTGTCATTCAAACTTTTAGTTTGAACGAAATTTCGTGCCTTGCTGTCATGACAGGGATTAATATAACAGAACACACAATGAACACCCGCCACAGTGAGTCCACCAGGCACCTCCTCACTGTGATGAAGGCAAAAGTCCCAAAGTCCTAGTCCCTTCTGTAGCTCTGGAGACTCGGTCACCAACCTGGGACCTGCGAGCCCCCGACGTTGTCGTCCTCTCAACCCGCAGCCGATGCCTCCGTGGGCCTGAGGTCGGGCCACCCTCGCCTCAGCGCCACCACATTCCCGAAGTCGGCCAGCCTCGCGATGGCGAGTCCTGGCTCTCCCCCCCCCACCCCCCCCCTCACCCCCTCCTCCCCTCCAACTCCTCCGGATGGCCTCGCGGTCGGTCCCAGTTGGAGGCCGCCAGCTCCGCCATTAGGCCTCAGCGCAGACGGAGACGGGGACGGGCATACGGCAAGAAAAGGTCGCATCCCCTGAAGGAAGAGACTAAAACAAGTTTCCCCCCCCCCTCACACACACACACACAACTAAAAATAAAATAAACTAAAAACATAGTCCAACAGGACAAAAGAAAACAAAATGAAAGGGGAAAAAAGAAGAAAAGACGGACGGACTGCAGGCCAGCCGCAGCTGCATGGCAGCTCCGCCACTTCCGGAGAGAGACCCGTAAGGAGGGGGTACAGACTCCGTATAGACAGCACCTGAGGCTAGGATCGAACTCGGATCTCTGGCGCTGTGAGGTGGTAAGCTTGCCACCGTGCAGCCTCTAAAGTCCAAAGTCCAAATCACACTAAAATACAGCCGATGCAAAAACAAGAAACTGCAGATGTTGATTTGCAAATAAAAAGACACAGAGTGCTGGAGTAACTCAGCGCCCCCCCCCCCCACACCCGGGGTCAGGCAGCATCTCTGGAGAACACGGATAGATGTTGCTTTAAAATGTCCCAAGCTGAAACGTCACCTATCCATGGCTCTCCAGAGATGCTGCCTGACCTGCTGAGTTACTCCAGCATTTTGTGTCCCTCTTATTCAATCACTGCCGCTCCACCTTCAACACTACAACTCCAAACTACAGGACCAAAGGGTTGGAACGCCCACTGTAGCTGGATTCTCGATTCCCCGACCAATAGAACACAGTGGGACAATCAGAGAGAACCGGTGACAAAATATCATCCATGATCATTCTCAACATCTAGAAGAAGGTGTTCCCAGCCCCTTACCATGGGCTCGCCAGCCGGCTGAGTTACCCCAGCTTGTTGTGTCCGTCATCCTTTACCATAGTCCCCGTAGAGAAGGTTATTGGCTGCAACCTTCCCTCCGTTGATGATCAGGGGGGAATCTCAGGTCTCCCACTGCAAGGGCCAGGAAGCGAGCGGGCAAGATCATCTCTGACCCCTCTCACCCTGGCCACAAACTCTTTGAATCACTTCCCTCTGGAAGGCGACTCCGGATTGTCAAAGCTGCCACAGCCAGACATAAAAACAGCTTTTATCCACGAGTAGTTACTCTACTCAACAGCCAAAAATCTGTAGCCTCCCTTTGATCCGGTATTTCACATGCTTGATCAATGGTGTTTTATCATTAATGTTTTATTATTATTCATGTTTAGTGTTTTCCGAGTCATTCATAACTGTCACTGAATGTCATGTTGTTACTTGTGGGCGGAGCACCAAGGCAAATTCCTTGTATGTGAATACTTGGCCAATAAACTCACTTACTTAGATTCACAACTGTGCAGCCAAATACTACTCCAACTCCATATTCATGTTATAATCATAATAAATAATCAAAATCATGCTTTATTAGCCAAGTCTGTTTAGCAACATAGGAGGAATTTGATTTGCCGTACAGCCAAACCAATAAAAAGCAACAAGACACACAAAACACATTTTAACATAAACTCCTCCACATTCCTCACTGTGATGGAAGGCGAAAATAAAGTTAAATGCCTTCGCTTCTGTGTTCTCCTGCGGTTGGGGACCTCGAGCCTTCCGTTGACGGGAGGATCGTGGCTCCCGTAGCCGGCAGTCGCGGCCTCCGCGCCGGGCGACCAAGCTCCCGCATCAGGGGGGAATCTCAGGTCTCCCGCGGCAAATTATAAGGGGCAGAATTTGGCCCATCAACGTCTACTCCACCATTCAATCATGGCTGATCTGTCCTCCCTTCTCAACCCCGCTCTCCTGCCTTCTCCCCACAACCCCTGACACCCGTGCTAATCCGGAATCTGTCTATTTCTGCCTTAATAATATCCATTGGCTTGGCCTGCACAGCCGCCTGTGGCAATGAATTCCAATGAATGACACCACTGTACTGGGCCAGATCTTGAACAACAAGGAGTGCAGGATGGAGACAGAGAGTTTAGTAACATAGTGTCAAGACAACGACCTCTCACTCAATGTAGAAACAAAGAACAGCTGATTTAGTTTATGTCAAAGATAGACACAGAGTGCTGGAGTAACTCAGCGGGCCAGGCAGCATCTGTGGAGTAAAAGGATGAAAAAGTCTGAAGGAGGGTCCTGAACGAAAATGTCACCTGAACGAAAATTGTCACCTATGTCAGATAATAGACCCACAGAGAGTATTAAGAATCCATGTTCTCCACAGATGCTGCCTGACCCATAGAAAGAGAGAGGGGCTGAGTTACTCCATGCACTTTATAGACTGTGAAACGTCACCTATCCATGTTCTCCACAAATGCTGCCTGACCCACTGAGTTACTCCCCAGCACTTGTGAAACGTCACCTATCCATGTTCCCCACAGATGCTGCCTGACCCGCTGAGTTACTCCAGCACTCTGTGAAACGTCACCTATCCATGTTCTCCACAGATGCTGCCTGACCCGCTGAGTTACTCCAGCACTCTGTGAAACGTCACCTATCCATGTTCTCCACAGATGCTGCCTGGTTACAACCGCTGTGCCCTCCAACGTTTACCCTGTGAAACAGCACAGATGTGCACTCTGTGAAACGTCACCTATCCATGTTTCCTCCAGAGATGCTGCCTGACCCGCTGAGTTACTCCAGCACTCTGTGAAACGTCACCTATCCATGTTCTCCACAGATGCTGCCTGACCCACTGAGTTACCCCAGCACTCTGTGAAACGTCACCTATCCATGTTCTCCACAGATGCTGCCTGACCCACTGAGTTACCTCAGCACTCTGTGCCTTTTTTATGAACTAACATCCGCAGTCCCTGGTTTATTCAAGAACACCATCTTCACCACTGTAATCAGCCTCGTCAACAGACTTCTCATATGTTAAGTGTATGAAAGAACTGCAGATGCTCGTTTAAACTGAAGAAAGACACAAAGTGCTGGAGTAACTCAGCGGGATAGGCAGTGTGACTGGAGAGAAGGAATCGGTGACATTTCGGGTCGAGACCCTTTTTCAGTCTAAAGGAGGGTATCGAACCGAAATGTCACCGATTCCTTACTCCAGATCTTTGTGTCTATCTAATATATAAAGTACGTATTTCTGACTACGCCCAATTTACCTTGGTTCAACCCTTGTTATCCTTATCTGCACTTTCTCTGCAGCTGCAATCATATTTTTTAATCCCTGTTTATGTTCTCTTTACTCTAGCTGATGGATGCTATGGTGTGCCTGATGAAACACAAAACAAACTTTTTCCACTGTATCGTGGTATGGTGTCAACACTAAACCTATACCAGTCTGTCACTGCAAGACGCCAAAACATCACCTATCCATGTTCTGTCTGAATGACGGAGATCTGTCTCTTTGGAGTTTGTACGTTCTCTCTGTGACTGCGTGGGTTTTCTAAAGATGAGGTGGTTTGAAAGTTAACTGATTACTGCAAAAATTATCCCTGGTGCGTAGGATGATGCCAGTGTACGGGGAGATCGCTAGTCGGTATGGACCCTGTGGACCCAATGGTCTGTTTCCATGCTGTATCTCTAAAGTCAAGTTTCAGAATGACGTCTGTTTTGAACGTTGAGGAAACTATGACTTACAGAGGAGTATAACGGCCAATGACAATCACAAATCAAGCATAATTTGGGGTTCTAAACACACAGCAGCTTGAATTCATATAGCACCTTAAACACAGCAACTTTACCAATGCCAATCACATGGTATTTTAGACACAAAAGGCTGGAGTAACTCAGTGGGTCAGGCTGCATCTCTGGAGAGAACGAAAAGGTGACGTTTCACATGGAGGCCGTTGGCCCGCTGAGGTACTCCAGCACTTTGTGCCTATTTTCTGTGTAAACCAGCATCTGCTGTTCCTTCCTACACACATATTTTAAACTTGGTTTGGGTAGTAAAACTCTCTTCAGAACACGGTTTGAATACGCAAGTGCCCACTCTCATTATCAGAACCACTTTGATGCACACAGCATTCTAGTTATGTTTAGTTTATTGTCACGTGTACCCAGGTACAGTGAAAGGCTTTTGTTGCGTGCTAACCAGTCAGCGGAGAGACTATCTATAAAACTAAAAGTCTCATCTTGACCACTTCCTGTCTGCGCTGTATATTGATTTTAGAACAAAACGCTACCATATATCGCTATGATTTTTGGCCATCTTACTCACAGTCCTCCTCCGCTGAGGCAGCCCCGAGGATTTTACCGATAGGTGAAAATTTTAAAAGTTATGGATGTTTAAAAAAATCTTCAGATCAGCTGATTGGTCCTCTTGACTGTCAATGAGTATGAAGCCCAAATGGTATGAAATTGCATTTGAATTTGGTGGCCTGCACTCTGCTTGAAATGGTATGGAAATTGCACCCATTTGAAATTTGGTGGCCTTGCACTCTGCTGAAATGGTATTTCAAGGAATAGCACGTGAGTCGAAGAGAACTGCAGTCCACCAGCCCTGAGTGACTGAGCTGCCAGCCCACCAGGCCTGAGTGACTGAGCTGCCAGCCCACCAGGCCTGAGTGACTGAGCTGCCAGCCCACCAGGCCTGAGTGACTGAGCTGCCAGTTCACCCAGGTCTGAGTGACTGAGCTGCCAGCCCTGAGTGACTGAGCTGCCAGTCCACCAGGTCTGAGTGACTGAGCTGCCAGCCCACCAGGCCTGAGTGACTGAGCTGCCAGCCCACCAGCCCTGAGTGACTGAGCTTCCAGCCCAAGAATCCACTCGGCCCACAACACCCATACTAGCGCTCCAGAAAGCCCCGCCCCACCCCACTGGCCACCAATATTGGAATTGGTGGAGAGGTGGAATATTGCATTGGGGGACCAGCCCTCCCGTGTGGACATGGGACCCAACAGGTCCCACTTAGTGTCGTACATGATTAAAATCGAGCCGTCCACATTGTACGGATACAGGATAAGGGGAAAAACGGGAATAATATTTACTACAAGACAAAGTCCAATAAAGTCCAAACAAAGATAGTCCAAGTGTCTCCAATTAGATAGTCCAAGTGTCTCCAATTAGGAGGATAGTTGCTCAGGACCGCTTGCAAGGTGACCAAACTCCAACTGGTCTCACTTTAGCCTGCTGTTTAACTGGTGTTTGGACAAGTTATTGGAACTGCCACTGGAGTCAGGATTAAACTATCACCACTAAACTAAAACTAAATTAAATGTAGTCAGCACCAACACTGCAAACATAGTCATTTGCTGCCTTCTCGTAAAAGGCCCCTTGGTTTTTGTTATAACAGACACACCCATTATCCGATCATATACAGGAATGAACACAGTACAACATTAAACCATTCAACCAAATTCATTGATTGAGCACAGGGACTTTGCTGGGTTAAACACAGAACTAGTGGAAGGTGGGGTGGGCTGGAGGAGAAGACAACCATCAGTGTTGTCCACCTCACCTGACGGGATCTGCAGAGAGCACCCACATCATTACACAGGGTGGAGATGCAGCCCCAGTGAGAGAGAAGGAGGGAGTGGGGGAGAAGGTGGGAGAGAGGGAGAGAGGCGAGGGAGGGAGGGAGGGTGGGGGATGCGAGGGGGGGGGGAGAGGGGGAGGAGAGAGCAGAGGGGGCGGGGGGGGGCTAGGGGGTGGGGATGGGAGAGGAGGGGGGGGGGCGAGGGGGAGGGGAGGAGGGGGGAGGGAGGGGGAGAGGGGGGGGGGGGGAGGGTGGGGGAGAGGGTAGGTGAGAGGAGGTGGGAGAGAGAGAGGGGAGGAGGGGGGAGAGAGGGGAGGGGGGGAGGGGGAGAGAGGAGGGGGAGAGGGAGGGGAGGGGGGAGGGGGGGGGGGGGGAGGGGAGAGGAGGGGGGGAGGGAGGTGGGGGTGAGAGGAGGGAGAGGGAGGGAGAGTGGGAGGATGGGAGGAGGGGAAAGGGAGGAGGGAGATGAGGAGAGGAGAGGGGGGTGAAGAGAGAGAGAGGGGGGAGGGAGGGAGGGGTGGAGAGAGGGAGGGAGGGAGGGGGGGGAGGAGGGGAGGGAGAGGGGAGAGGAGGGAGATGGAGGGAGGGTGGCGGGAGGAGGGAGGGAGGGATGAGAGGGAGAGGGAGGGAGTCTTGGAGGGGTAGGGTGGGGGAGAGGGAGGGAGGGAGAGAGGGGAGGGAGGGGGGGAGGGAGAGGAGGGAGTGAGGGAGGGAGAGAAGGGGGGTAGAGGGGGAGGGTGTGGAGCTTGTTGGAGAGGGAGGGGAGAGAGGGAGGGGAGGGGAGGGCGGGGGGGAGAGAGGAGGTGAGTTACCGGTGCAGAAGTGGAGCAGGGACGAGGTGTCGTACAGGCTGCCGCCGTCCATGGTCCGCCCGCTCCCCATCCAGCGGCCGCTGCCCGGTGTCTGCCCCGCACACACTCACTCACACAGCGGGACCCAGCCCAGCCCAGCCCGGCCCCGCCGCCACCGTGTCCGCGTCCACACTCACACTCACACACAGCAGGACAGGACAGGGCAGGGAGGAGCGGGCGGGGAGTCCCGGCTACAGGGCAGTGGGTGGGTCGGTGGCTGCACCGCCTCCCGCACTCACTCACACTCTCATCCTATCCCTCATTCATTATTGCTCTCCTTCACTTATTCACTCACGTATTCCCTCTCCCTCTCCTCTCACTCCTCTCTCCTTCTCTCTCTCTCCTCTCACTCCTCTCTCTCTCTTCTCTCCTCTCTCTCGCACTCCCTTCCTCCTTCTCTCCCTCCTCTCTCGCACTCCCTTCTCCTTCTCTTCTCTCTCTCTCCTCTCTCTCCCTTCCTCCTTCTCTCTCTCCTCTCTCTCACTCACTTCCCCTTCTCTCTCCTCTCCTTCTCTCCCTCCTCTCTCTCTCTCCTTCTCCCTTCCTCCTTCTCTCCCTCCCTCCTTCTCTCTCGCACTCCCTTCCTCCTCTCTCTCTCTCTCCTCTCTCTCTCTCTCGATCTCTCTCTCTCTCACCTCTCTCTCTCAATCTCTCTCCCTTCCTCCTTCTCTCTCTCTCCTCTCTCTCACTCACTTCCCCTTCTCTCTCTCTTCCCTCCTCCTCTTTCTCTCTCTCCTTCTCCTCCCTCTCTCCTTCTCTCTCGCACTCCCTTCCTTCTCTCTCTCTCTCCCTCACCAATGTTCAGGGCAGACATTGCTGGCTTAAGACTGTAAGAGAGATAGGAGCAGAATGAGGCCATTCGGCCCTTTGAGTCTACTCCGTACTTCAATCTAATTTCCCTCTCAATTCCATTCTCCTGCCTTCTCCCCATAACCTTTGATGCCCTTATGCCCCCGTCCCACTTAGGAAACCTGAACGAAAACCTCTGGAGACTTTGCGCCCCACCCACGGTTTCCGTGCGGTTCCCGGAGGTTTTTGTCAGTCTCCGTAATGGTTGAAACTGACAAAAACCTCCGGGAACCTTCTCAAGAGCCAGTCAATCTGGGCTTTAAAAATACCCAATGACTTGGCCTCCATCGCAGTCTGTGGCGTGCTGCCCTATGTTGTATGTTCTACAACACACATGTGCCTTAGAGCAGACATCTCTCTCACCTCTTCCACACAAAGCTCGCCATAACACACCAGCAAACATGGGGAGACACAGGGCCAGGCGGAACAAGGAGCTGCATTTAGAGCACAGGAACAGGCCCTTCAGCCCACAATGTTTATGCTGGGCAAGATGCCAAGTTCAACTGATCTCATCAGCCTCTACATCAGGGGTTCCCAACCTTTTTCGCCCCGTTTACCCCAGGCAAATTTAATAGCACATAACAAAGTTACTTCACTTATTTATGAACAACTAATGATGAACAGATACCGATATACCAGAGCCAAACACAGTCAGTCAATGAGAAACAAATGTACTAACCCAGAATCAACAAATTTACCCCCTGGGTAGGCGGAATGTACCCCAGGTTGGGAACCCTTGCTCCGTATGACCCATATCCCTCTATTCCCTGCACTTCCACATGCCTATCTAAAAGCCCCTTATACACCACTCTCATATCTGCCTCCACCACCTTCAATATATAAAAAAAAATTGTCCCACACATCCCCATCCCCATCCCCATTAAACGTTCCCTCTCTCACCTTATAGCGATGCCCTCTAGTGTTAGACATTTCCACCCTGGAGAAAATGTTCGGACTGTCTGTCTGTCCATGCCTCTCATCATTTTATAGAATACATCTATTAAACCTGCTCTCAACCTCCGGCGTTCAAGAGAATCCAAGTCTATCCAACCTCTCCCTGTAGCTGGAACCCTGTAATCCGGGCAACATTCCGTCATTGTGGGCATTTTGAAAAATAACTAATAAATTCACAAAAATGCAGGAGAAACTCAGCGGATGAGGCAGTATCTATGGAGGAAGGAAATAGGCAACGTTTTGGGCCGAAACACTTCTTGAGACTGATGTGGCGATAGCGGGACGGGGGGGGGGGGGGGAGGGTGAGGAAAGCTGGAAGAGAAGCGGGGCAAGACGACGCCTGGCAAGTGAGAGGTGGGTGAAGGGACTGGTTTAAAGCAAAGATGGACACAATGCTGGAGTAACTCAGCGGGACAGGCAGCATCTGTGGAGAGATTCCAGAGAGATATGTCTGGAGAGAACCCATTCCTTCTCTCCAGAGAGGCAGCCTGTCCCGCTGAGTATATTGTGTCTATAAGTGATAGGTGGATACATACAGGTGAGTGGGGGATTTGGATAGACAAGTGGTTGGACAAAGGCCAAGATGAATAGACAAGAGGTGTGAAATACGGATAGAAGTGCCGCAAATTGTGAAGCCAGAAGGAATGTAGGTGGAGGGGGAGGGGAAAATAAAAAATGGGTGCAAATCCAGGTGGGTCACAGGGGCAGGGGTGGATGGAGGGTCACCTAAAATTGGAGAATTCAATGTTCATACCGCTGGGTTGTAAGCTGCCCAAGCGGAATACGAGGGGCTGTTCCTCCAGTTTGTGTGAGGCCTCACTCTGACAATGGAGGAGGCCCAGGCCAGAAAGGTCACTGTGGGACTGTGAAGGGGAGTTAAAATGTTTCGCAACCTGGAGATCCAGGCAGACCGAGTGCAAGTGTTCGGCGAAACGGTCGCTGAATCTACGCTTGGTCTTGGCCACATCAGGAAGAGCAGTTAGAGGAGGTCCATGTGAACCTCTGTCTCACCTGCAAGGACTGCCGGGGTCCCTGGATGGAGGCGAGGGAGGAGGTATAGGGACAAGCAGTTAAGATTGACGATTGTCATCTGGAAACGGTTTAGAGGGACATGGACCAAACGTGGGCAAGTGGGACTAGAGTAGATGGGGCTTGTGGGTCAGCATGGGCAAGCTAGGCTGAAGGGCCTGTTTCCATGCTGTGTGACTGTGACAATACATCATTTTGGGAAAAGGAATATTTTTTGCAGTTTCTGTGGAAACTAAAATCAGTGAATGGAAACTGCAGGAGGTGGTGACCTTCATTCTAAAACACTCCCAAAGTGCCCACATTCAGGGAGCAGGAGGTCCTGCAATTTATTAAAGGGTATTATGGGGAAATATTGGGGGTTTGGCTGTGGTGAGAGGCGATGTGCTTAAGACATACAGTTAATGAAGATGTTGAAGAAGGGATACACAGAAAGCTGGAGTAACTCACGCAGCATCTCTGGAGATGGGATGGGTGACGTTTGGGATCGTGACCCTTCTTCAGTAACCAGCATCTGTTGATCCTTCCTACACAGCTGAAGTGGGGTCTCGAGCAGGAACCTCACCCATTCCTTCTCTCCAGAGTAGCTGCCTGAGTTATTCCAGTCTTTTGTGTCTATCTTCAGTGTAAACCGGCATCTGCAGTTCCTTCCCACGCACGGAGTTAATTAAGTTTCGCTACAGTTGAGGATTGTTCAAAGCGAGAGAAGGCGGAGGAAGTTCGGCATGTCCCCTACAACTCTCACCAACTTCTGCCGTGGAAAGCATTTTATTTATCGGGATGCATCACAGCACAGTTTGGGGACAGCTCCGTCCAAGACCAGCAGGAAATTGCAGCGAATTGTGGACGCAGCCCACACCCTCACACAAACCAACCTCCCTTCTATTGACTCCATTAATACCTCACGCTGCCACAGCAAGGCCAGCAGCACAATCAAGGACCAGTTTTATCCCGCTCACTCCCTCCTCCCATCAGGTAAAGGGTGTGAAACGCACACCTCCAGATTCAGGTGTATCTGTTATCAAGCAACTGAGCCATCCTACCACAACCAGAGAGCAGTCCTGAACTACTATCTACCTCATTGGAGACCCTCAGGCTATCTTTAATCGGACTTTACTGGCTTCATCTTGCACTGAATGTTATTCACATTATTCCGTTTATTGTGTATCTGTACATTATCAATGGCTCGATTGTAATCTAGAAACATAGACAATAGGTGCAGGAGTAGGCCATCCAGCCCTTCGAGCCAGCCCCGCCATTCAATATGGTCATGGCTGATCATCCACAATCAGTACCCCCTTCCTGCTTTTTCCCCCTATTCCCCTGATTTTGCTAGCCCTAAGAGCTAAATCTAACCCTCTCTTGAAAACGTCCAGTGAATTGGCCTCCACTGCCTTCTGTGGCAGAGAATTCCACCGATACACATCGCTCTGGGTAAAAATGTTTTTCCTCATCTCAGTCCAAAATGGCCTATCCCTTATTCTTAAACTGTGGCCCGTGGTTCTGGACTCCCCCAACATGGGGAACATGTTTCCTGCATCAAGCCTGTCCAATCCCTTAAGAATTCTATATGTTTCTATGAGATCCCCTCTCATCCTTCTAAACTCAGTGAATTGTCTTTCCTATTGTCTTTCCACTGACTGGATAGCACGCAAAAAAAGCTTTTCACCGTACCTCGGCACACGTGACAATAAGCTGAACTAAACCAATACATTGTAAATCGTCTCAGGCTTATTCCCAGTTTCATCGTTCTGAAACAGCAGACTTGTGGTCCAGAGACGTCACCTATCCATCTTCTTCAGGGATGATGCCTGACCCGCTGAGTTACTCCAGCATTTGTGTATTTTTTCTTCATGTTGTTACTTCTAGCCTAGTGCTAGTTTAGTTTTAGTGGTGGTACAGGACCTGATCTGCGATGTGGCTGGCGGATGTGTTGACACACCCTTCAATATGAGTACTGAACCAACATTTTAGTGCAGATACAGTGGCTTGCAAAAGTATTCATACCCCTTGAACTTTTCCACATTTTGTCACGTTACAACCACAAACATAAATGTATTTTATTAGGATTTTATGTGATAGACCAACACAAAGTGGCACATAATTGTGAAGTGGAAGGAAAATGATACATGGTTTTCAAATCTTTTTACAAATAAAAAACTGAAAAGTGTGGCGTGCAAAAGTATTCAGCCCCCTTTACTCTGATACCCCTAAACAAAATCCAGTGCAACCAATTGCCTTCAGAAGTCACCTAATTAGTAAATAGAGTCCACTTGTGTGTAATCTAATCTCAGTATAAATACAGCTGTTCTGTGAAGGCCTCAGAGGTTTGTTAGAGAACATTAGTGAAGAAACAATGTTCCTTGGGCATCATGAAGCCCAAGGAACACACCAGACAGGTCAGGGATAAAGTTGTGGAGATGTTTAAAGCAGGGTTAGGTTATAAAAAAATATCCCAAGCTTTGAACATCTCATGGAGCACTGTTCAATCCATCATCCAAAAATGGAAAGAGTATGGCACAACTGCAAACCTACCAAGACATGGCCGTCCACCTAAACTGACAGGCCGGGCAAGGAGGCATTGATCAGAGAAGCAGCCAAGAGGCCCATGGTAACTCTGGAGGAGCTGCAGAGATCCACAGCTCAGGTGGGAGATTCTGTCCACAGGACAACTATTAGTCGTGCACTCCACACATCGAGCCTTTATGGAAGAGTGGCAAGAAAAAAAGCCATTGTTGAAACAAAGCCATAAGAAGTCCGTTTGCAGTTTGCCACAAGCCATGTGGGGGACACAGCAAACATGTGGAGGAAGGTGCTCTGGTCTGATGAGACCAAAATTGAAGTTTTTGGCATAAATGCAAAACGCAATGTGTGGTGGAAAAACTAACACTGCACATCACCCTGAACACACCATCCCCACTGTGAAACATGGTGGTGGCAGCATCATGCTGTGGGGATGCTTTTCTTCAGCAGGGACAGGGAAGCTGGTCAGAGTTGATGGGAAGATGGATGGAGCCAAATACAGGGCAATCTTGGAAGAAAACCTGTTAGAGTCTGCCAAAAGACTTGAGACTGGGGCGGAGGTTCACCTTCCAGCAGGACAACGACCCTAAACATACAGCCAGAGCTACAATGGAATGGTTTTAGATCAAAGCATATTCATGTGTTAGAATGGCCCAGTCAAAGTCCAGACCTAAATCCAATTGAGAATCTCTGGCAAGACTTGAAAATTGCTGTTCTCAGACTCTCTCCATTCAATCTGACTGAGCTTGAGCTATTTTGCAAAGAAGAATGGGCAAAAATTTCAGTCTCTAGATGTGCAAAGCTGGTAGAGACATACCCCAAAAGACTTGCAGCTGTAATTGCAGCGAAAGGTGGTTCTACAAAGTATTGACTCAGGGGGGCTGAATACTTTTGCACGCCACACTTTTCAGTTTTTTATTTGTAATAAAATTTGGAAACCATGTATCATTTTCCTTCCACTTCACAATTATGCACCACTTTGTGTTGGTCTATCACATAAAATCCCAATAAAATACATTTACGTTTGTGGTTGTAACGTGACAAAATGTGGAAACGTTCAAGGGGTATGAATACTTTTGCAAGCCACTGTAGATCATTTTCTGCAGCAGGTTTAACAGAGCCTCCATCCACACAGTATCCACTTTGTAAATAATGTATGGAGACAGACATGGATAAGTCTGATCTGTTCATCATTTGCATGCACACTGGTGATATAATTCCCTCTGTGTACTGTTTTTACGCCCCAAATAGCGAAAACTACTTCATGCTTGGGGGCTAGTGGAAGGTGGAACTAATCAAATCTTGGGGCCTTAAATCTTCTAAAACAAGGTCTCTGGAATTAAGATACACACAAAATGTAACTCAATGGGACAGCCAATTGATAGAAGGAATGGGTGACGTTTTGGGTCGAGAACTACAAAACGAGGATACTTGTAAGTCCAATGGCCGATGACATATTGGGAGCAAAATAGTGGAGGAGGCAACAGTCTCCAAGACCAATCGGCAAATTAAGGACATGCTTGTAATAACAATCAACTGCAGATGCTGGTTTGCCAAAAGAAGACACCAAATGCTGGAGGTTTTTTGCTCCAGAGATGCTGCCTGAACCGCTGAGATACACCAGCATTTTTTGTGCCTTATCTTCACCACTGATTTTCCAGCACCCTTGGTCATCAACTAGAGAGCGGTCCAGACTTTCCTTCTACCGCATTGGAGATCGTCAGGCTAACTTTAATTGGACTTTACCTTGCGTTTAAAGTTATTCCCTTTATGGCCCTGTCCCACGATACGCGTTCATTCCAAGAGCTCTCCCCGAGTTTGCCCTGATTCGAACTCGGAGATTTACGGTAATGGCCGCTCGTCGGTACTCGGGGCTCTCGTGGACAGTTTTCAACATGTTGAGAAATCTTCACGAGTCTTCCCGTGCTTACCTGCCGTTAGCGAGTCTCCCCGAGTACCTGCCGTTCGCGTTACGAGCCGCTAAGAAACGTCCCCGAGCTCCGACGTACCCGCTACGTTCATTCTCCGTGCTAATCACGAGTTTGATTTTTTTTAAACTCGGGAGAGCTCTTAGGAAATCGTGGGACAGGGCCATCATCCTGTATCTGTACACTGTGGTTACTTAATTGTAACCATGTCTAGTCTTTCCGCTGATCGAATAGCACGCAATAATAAAGCTTTTCACTGTACCTCTGCACACGTGATGGTAATAAACTAAATTAAATCCTGATATTATACACTACTGTAGGGAAATGCTGGACAAGGCATCTGAATATTGTTGCAACAACTGATCCCTGTGAGATTCCCAATGCATCTTGTCCCAGGTATCTCCATCGCTCAGTAGGATTACTGAGATTTACAATTAAATCCTGACTGTGTGATATCATTGAAATATAGGTTGGCTGGACAAAGGCCAGAGGTGAAAAGATGGTGTGAGACAGTCCTCCTATCTGTATCTCACCCCTATTGTCTTATCATCTGTGGCCTTTGTCCAACCATCTGCCTTTCAAACCCCGTGTCCACCTATCACTCGCCAGGTTTTTCCCCGCCCCTCATCTCTCCCAGCTTTCTCCATCCCCCTCCCCCCACCCCCCATGCCCACCACATTCAATTCGAAGAAACCCTTCTTCAGTCTGATGCAGGGTGGGGGAGCGGGAGGAAGAAAGGAAGAGGAGGAGCTGAACACCTCCTCTTGTGCTGATCTCCCGGTGGCTCAGCACTTCAACACCCCCTCCCATTCCCACACTGACCTTTCTGTCCTGGGCCTCCTCCATGGCCAGAGTGAGCACCACTGGAAATTGGAGGAGCAGCACCACATTGGACAGTCTGCTCCCCTTCTCAGCTCTCCCTCAGCCCTCGGGCTCCTCCGCCTCCTCTTCCTTTCTTCTTCCTGCCCCCCCCCCCCTCCCCACCCTGCATCAGTCTGAAGAAGGGTTTCAGCCGATTTCCTTCGCTCCATAGATGCTGCCGCACCCGCTGAGTTTCTCCAGCACTTTTGTCTACCTGTCCAGAGATGCTGCCTGACCCACCGGGTTACTCCAGCACCCTGTGTCTTTCTTTGTGAGCCTGCATCTGCTGTTCCTTGTTTCTTCCTTGTAGATAGATTCACTCATTACACACCTTGGTTTCTCTTTGCAGATCCTTCTGGTCAGATAACAAACGACAACAGTGCAATGTGTCGTGACTGGCACCCAAGGTACATGAAAGTATAAATATACGTACAAGCTTGGTTCTTTCTTTTACAAATAGGGCGATACGTGATTTATGTTCACAAAAACCCGAGTGATCTAAAATCCAAAGTAAAGTGGATTGCCAGTGAGATATGATTTACGACATTCCTGTTTTGAATTGTCAGACTAAGTCAGGTTGGTCTCCATTTCTAATGTAATGAAAATGAACTGTAGATGCTGGTTTATACCAAACATAGACACAAAGTCCGCACGGTGGCGCAGCGGTAGAGTTGCTGCCTCGCAGCTCCTGCGGTGCCGGAGACCCGGGTTCGATCCCGACTACGGGCGCTGTCTGTACGGAGTTTGTACGTTCTCCCCGTGACCTGCGTGGGTTTCTCCGAGATCTTCGGTTTCCTCCCACACTCCAAAGACGTACAGGTTTGTAGGTTAATTGGCTTAGTGTAAATGTAAAAATTGTCCCTAGTGTGTGTAGGATAGTGTTAATGTGCGGGGATCGCTGGTTGGCGAGGACTCGGTAGGCCGAAGGGCCTGTTTCCGCGCTGTATCTCTAAATTAAACTAAGTTCAATCATGGCTGATCTATCTCTCCACACACGTGGGAAATTCTGTACAAATTAGTTCATAATTTAATAGGATTGTATGACATTAAGGATTCGGTGCCTTCGAGAGAGCAGGAGGGGAGGTCAGGCGAAGAGCAGAATATTTGGAGATAGGTAGTTAAACTAATATTTGCCATATCATGGGCGATTGCAAGTTCAGGGTTGTCTCAGATTGTTCGGAATGAAATACTGACGATAATAAACTCAAATATAAAACTAGAAATGGTGGCGTTTCCAAGTGAATGTGGAAGATCGACAGCCACAACTGTGACTGATAGCTGTTGTGATGAACCTGAATTTTGATTGTAGAACCAAGGAACTGCAGCAGCTAGTTTACAAAAAAGGACGCAAAGAGCTGGAGTAACTCAGCAGGGGGAAGAAAGCAGATAGAGAGGAGGGCCAGGACGACGCACTACCGCGGGGAGGCACGGTGGCGCAGCGGTAGAGTTGCTGCTTCACGGCGCTCGAGACCCACGGCGGGTTCGATCCTGACTATGGGTGCTGTCTGCACGGAGTTTGTACGTCCCTCCTGTGACTGCGTGCGTTTTTTCCGGGTGTTCCGGTTTCGTCCCACTCTCCAAAGATGTGCAAAGATTCTAGGCTAATTGTCTTTGGTGAAATTGTAAATTTTCCCTCTTGTGTAGGATAGGGTAAGTGTACGGGGATCGCTGGTCGGCACGGACCTGGTGGGCCGAAGGGCCTGTTTCCACTCTGCATCTCTAAACTAACAAAGATAAGAGGTGTACACAGGGGTGTGTGGGGGGGGGGGGGTGATAGGCAGACGATTTAATAAAGGCCAAAGAGAAACATTATTACTATTGTGTTCAGTTGAAGTAAAATATGATTTCAATCTCATATCACTGAGAAAATCTCTGATGCGTTCTTTCATTATGGGAGAAAATGCTGTGGTTGGTCGTGGTACCTTGTACACATGGCCTGTTTAGTCAGGTCACAGACAAGGGGTCATCCATCCTTCCAGGGTCAGGATTTGAGAAACAATAGTACTATTGATAGAAGGAAATCCTGTTTATTCTACAGATGCACATTATGACATCCCGCTGACCTGTGCCGGCCTAGTTTTACACACCAGCATATTAGCACTGAATGGGCAGAATCGTAGGCCACTCCTGTCCTGTTACTTTAAATTTATTAACCTTCTCAATCCTGGAGCTCTGTTAGTCCACTTACACCCTCACCACAGCTTCAGTTATAGTTTTAGATACGTAAAACGTGGAAACAGGGCCTTCGAATCCACACTGACCAGCGATCACCCCTACACGAGTTCTATCCTACACACTAGGAACAATTTACAGAAGACAATTAACCTACAAAGCTGTACTGCTTTGGAATGCGAGAGGAAACCCGAGGACATAAGGAGTAATTAAGAATAAGGGGTAAGCCATTTAGAACGGAGACGAGGAAACACTTCTCCTCACAGAGAGTGGTGAGTCTGTGGAATTCTCTGCCTCAGAGGGCGGTGGAGGCAGGTTCTCTGGATGCTTTCAAGAGAGAGCTAGATAGGGCTCTTAAAGATAGCGGAGTCAGGGGATATGGGGAGAAGGCAGGAACGGGGTACTGATTGGGGATAATCAGCCATGATCACATTGAATGGCAGTGCTGGCTCGAAGGGCCAAATGGCCTACTCCTGCACCTATTGTCTATTGTCACCCGGAGAAAAGACACGCGGTCACAGGGAAAACGTGCAAACTCCGTACAGACAGCACCTGTAGTCAGGATCGAACCCGGGTCCCGGGCGCTGCGAGGCAGCAACTCTACTGTGGAGCCACCCCATTAATGTACAGCGGCCAATACTGTTGGATGAACTGTTATATGTTTACGTTTATTAATGTCACGCGTACACTGAGAAGCTTTGCTTTGCATGCTATCCAAACAGATCAGATAATACCATACATAAATACAATCAAATCTACCTCAAGCACAACAGGTAGAGCAAAGGGGACGATACAGAGGACAGAATCTAGTTCTCAGCATTGTAGCGCTCCAGTTCCAGAGACAAAGTCCAATGTTCTCAATGGGGTAGAGGTGAATCGGACAGTACCCTAGCTTATGGAAGGACCGTTCAGAAGCCTGATAACAGAGGGGAAGAAGCTGTTCCTGAGTATCCACGCTTTCTAACATCTGTACCTTCTGCCACATGAGAGCAGGGGGAGGAAGGAATGGGTGCAGTGGGACAAGTCTTTGAAGGTAGACACTAAATGTTGGAGTAATTCAGCGGCACCGGCAGCATCTCTGGAGAGAAGGAACTGGAGAGAAGGAATATGTTGGCTGCTTCGCTGAGGCAGCCGGAAGTGTAAATGGAGTCAGTCATGGGAACTCTTATATGCGTACTGGCATCTTTTTGTCTATTGCTGAACTCTTAAAAACACAATTATCACCACTCTGTATAGTTTGGGCCATGCAAGAGCTTGAATATATTTGGGTATTTTTTGGCCAAATGAATGCGAACCCAGCAGGACCAAGACATGGAACTCAGATGAACAGTGAGGAGCAAAAATAACAGGTGGGATCGGAGCAACATCTTTTTCTACGCAGTCTGTGGCAATAATCGAGAACTCACAGCCATTAACAGGGGTTTAGAGATCAATAGGGATCTTTAAAGGGGAACTGGACAGAGGTGTTGGGGAACGAGACACTCCTGGTGAACAGGGACACTCCCATGAGCAGTGGGCCTGCTCCCCTAGTACGGAGAGCGGAGCGTCGGGGGGAGGCACATAACACAATCTTTGTTAAAGTTCTCGGCAGAATAACACCAATACCTTTTCAATATTGTAAACTGATCTTTAAAATACTGGTCTGTTGCAGGCCCAGGTAGGTAACTATCTCTTTTTTGTATGTGTAAGTAAAAATGTCATTGTTCTGTCTGAGACGTATAACAATAAAAACTCTTGACTCTTGCATATCCCCCTTGAGACAGCGAGTGAACAGGTCTGCCGCTGGTCTTTGACTACTTTCAAGTCGGGCTGTGATGGATATGTTGCCTTTCTGTAGCTCGTAATCGGCCTCCAGAGAATGTGTTTGGATAGCCCATATGGTGCAAGAAAGGAACAAAGCAGCCACAAATCTGCTCAGGGGAGAGCGTGGGGGAGAGAGGGGGAGAGAGAGAGGGGGGGGGGGGGGGGGGGAAGTGATACCAAACTCTCTCTCTTCATTCAGATACGGACTGACCTGACGTTGAATTATATCGGGATGCCCGACACTCCTCCAGGTGAGTGTGCGAGAGAGTGTGAGTGTGTGTGAGTGTTTGTGTGAGTGTGAGTGTGTGTGAGTGTGTGTGTGTGAGTGTGTGTGTGTGTGACAGTGTGTGTGTACAGTGTGTGAGTGTGAGTGTGTGTGTGACAGTGTGTGTGACAGTGTGTGTGTGACAGTGTGTGTGTGTGACAGTGTGTGTGTGTGACAGTGTGTTGTGTGTGTGTCTGTCAGTGTGTGTGTGTGTGGACAGTGTGTGTGTGTGTGTGTGTGTGTGACTGTGTGTGTGTGTGTGTGTGTGTGTGTGTGTGTGTCAGTGTGTGTGTGTGTGTGTGAGTCTGTGTGACAGTGTGTGAGTCTGTGTGACAGTGTGTGTGTGTGTGTGTGTGAGTCTGTGTGACAGTGTGTGTGTGTGTGTGTGTGTGAGTGTGTGTGTGTGTGTGTGTGTGTGTCAGTGTGTGTGTGTGTGACAGTGTGTGGTGTGTGTCCAGTGTGTGTGTGTTGTGTGAGTGAGTCTGTGTGACAGTGTGTGTGTGTGTGACAGTGTGTGTGAGTGTGACAGTGTGTGTGTGAGTGTGTGACAGTGTGTGACAGTGTGTGTGTGTGTGTGTGTGTGTGTGGACAGTGTGTGTGTGACAGTGTGAGTGTGTGTGACAGTGTGTGTGTGTGAGTCTGTGTGACAGTGTGTGTGTGTGTGTGTATGTGTGACAGTGTGTGTGTGTGTGAGTCTGTGTGACAGTGTGTGTGTGTGTGTCTGTGTGTGTGACAGTCTGTGTGACAGTGTGTGTGTCTGTGTGACAGTGTGTGTGTGACAGTGTGTGTGTGAGTCTGTGTGACAGTGTGTGTGTGTGTGTGTCTGTGTGACAGTGTGTGTCTATGTGACAGTGTGTGTGTGTGAGTGTGTGTGACAGTGTATGTGTGTGTGTGTGTGTGAGTCTGTGTGACAGTGTGTGTGCGTAAGTGTGTGTGTGTGTATATGGGGGGGGAGCTTCACTGCATAATCTCTTACCTTTCTTCATTTCAGCGGTCGAGGAAAAAGCGCAGGAGCTGGAAGAGGGTAGGCCGGAGGAAGAGGCAATACAGCCTCTCGAGGTTGAAGCAAAGGGTAAGGAGAGAGGGAGGGAGGGAGGAAATAGGCTCTTCAGCCCAACAAACAAAGATGCTGCCTCAGAAATACCTGTGGTAATTTACCACACACTGCTGTGAAGGCTACCTATCTACTACCTCCACCTCTTTGACACCCCTCCCACTATTCGTGAGCGGACCTTGCTGGCTTTACCTTGCACTAAGCTTTATCCCCTTATCATACACGGCAAACGGCTCGATGGTAATCATGTTTCATCTTTCTGCTGACTGGTTAGCACGCAACAAAAAGCTTTTCACTGTACCTCGGTACACGTGACAGTAGACTAAACTCAGCTGAGGCTCATCTCTGCATTGAGTTACTGAAATGGAAGTGTGCTTTAAGCAGCAAAAACACGTTTACCTTCCTGATCGTACGGATAAGTGAAAAAGACAATGAAATCTTTGTTTACTTCAACAAGTAGTAATAGCTGGAGTTTGACGTTAAACCCGTGAAAAATATCCAGCATCTCTGTCTTGTAATCCTAAACCTGAAGAAGGGTCCTTACCCGAAACGTCACCCATCATTTTGCTCCAGAGATGGTGCCTGACCCGCTGAGTTACTCTTAGCACTCTGTGCCTATCTTTGTAATTAGTTTAGTTTAGTTCAGAGATGCAGCGCAGAAACAGGCCCTTCAGCCCACGGTGTCCTCCCCGACCAGCGATCCCCGCACATTAACACTACCCTACGCACACTAGGGACAATTTTACACTCATACCAAGCCAATCACCTACAAACCTGAACGTCTTTGGAGTGTGGGAGGAAACCGAAGATCTCGGAGAAAATCCACGCAGGTCACGGGGATAACGTACAAACTCCGTACAGACAGCGTCCGCAGTCAGGATCAAACCCAGGTCTCTGGCGCTGTAAGGTAGCAACTCTACCGCTGCACCACAATGCCATCCAATCCTAAACTTTATTTTGTAAGTTAAGATAGTGGCAGTTAAGATGGTGGCATTTTGGGGAGGCACATGGATATGCAGGGAATGGAGGGATATGGATTACTGAATGTGCAGGCAGATTGATGGCGGGATTGTCATATGAGGAAAGATTGAAAAGACTAGGCTTGTATTCACTGGAGTTTAGAACGATGAAGGGGATCTTATAGAAACATATAAAATTATAAAAGGACTGGACAAGCTCGATGCGGGAAAAATGTTCCCAATGTTGGGCGAGTCCAGAACCAGTGGCCACAGTCTTAGAATAAAGGGGAGGTCATTTAAGACTGAGGTGAGAACAAGTTGTGAATTTGTGGAATTCCCTGCCACAGAGGGCAGTGGAGGCCAAATCACTGGATGGATTTAAGAGAGAGTTGGATAGAGCTCTAGGGGCTGGTGGAATCAAGGGATATGGGGAGAAGGCAGGCGCGGGTTATGATAGGGGACGATCAGCCATGATCACAATGAATGGCGGTGCTGGCTCAAAGGGCCTCCTCCTTGAATGGCCTCCTCCTGCACCAATTTTCTATGTTTCTATGTCTATGTTAAGCCTAACATCGAGGAGCTGGAGGTCTTGCTCGGGACTGACATTGAGCCCCACCGCAGGGTTGCCTGGGATCGACGCTCCAAACGCGGCCTACGGACTCTAACATCAGGAGCTCCCAGTCTCGGCTAAGAGACCGATGTCGGGAGCTCCAAAGGCCGCACAACGTCTGACAAGCACCGACCCGGGGTCAGATCGCCCGGCGCGGGAAGGTGACATCCCCCCCGATGCCCCGACGAGGAGGGCCCAAACAGCACCGGGTACGGGAGTCAAGATCGTCCCGGCAACGGAAGGCTAGAGGCCCTCGACCGCGGGAGGATAAAAAAGGGAACTTTTCTTTTGCCTTCCATCACAGTGAGGAATGTGGAGGAGTCACTGTGGTGGATGTTTATGTTAAAATGTATTTTGTGTGTTCTGTTGCTTTTTATTGGTATGAGTGTACGGCAAATCAAATTCCCCGTATGTTGTGAAACATACTTGCCTAATAAAGTCTGATTGTGATAATTAAGTGGTGCTCTTGGCATCATGTTCGGCACAGGCTGAGGGGCCTGTTACTGCGCTGTACTGTTCTATGTTTTACAATGTTAACAGGACATCCGTTAAATAAACACAGGCGGATCTTGCTGTCTAAACATGTAGACTTCTCCTGAAATCATCGCTGCTTTGAAGGACAGGGTAAAACAGCACTGCAGCCAGCTCCAATCTTGATTAAAGGTCAGTCAGGTCTCAACCAAAACGAGTTGAGCTGTATGGGTATTTTATTTCCGATAATCTCTCTGCATTAGGTCCCTGTTTGTCCAAGAGATCAAACACACTGCGCATAACAGCACCCTGTGAATAGATGAAAGATTTCCCCGCCGTCGGAAGTTAGGTGCCAATTCCCACAGGACAGTCACCCTTACATGACCATTGTTTCATCAACGTTTCTGGAAGCTGGCCAGACTCACAAAATGAGTGGCGTTTGAATCTATAATGCCTCTGAGGCTCTATAAGGCGCTGGTCAGACTGCATTTGGAGTATTGTGAGCTATTTTAGACACCATATCTGAGGAAGGATGTGCTGGCTCTGGAGAGGGTCCAGAGGAGGTTCACAAGAATGATTCTAGGAATTAGTGGGTTAACCCATGATGAGCGTTTGTCAGCACTGGGCCTGTACTCACTGGAGTTTAGAAGAATGAGGGGAGACCTCATTGAAACATACAGAATAGTGAAAGGCTTGGATCGTGCATGTGGAGAGGATGTTTCCACTAGTGGGAGAGTCTAGGGCCAGAGGGCACAGCCTCAGAATTAAAGGACGTTCTTTTAGGAAAGAGACGAGGAGGAATTTCTTTAGTCAATCTGTGGAATTCTCTGCCACAGAAGGCTGTCAGTGGATTTTTTTTTAAGGCAGAGACAGATGGATTCTTGATTAGTGCGGGTGTCAGAGGTTATGGGGAGAAGGCAGGAGAATGGGGTTAGGATGGAGAGATAGATCAGCCATGATTGAACGGCGGAGTAGACTTGATGGGCTGAAGGGCCTAATTCTACTCCTTTTTTTCGGGATGGAACCCGGGTCTCCGGCGCTGCACTCGCTGTAAGGCAGCAACTCTACCGCTGCGCCTCCGTGACAGCCACAATGGCTCTGCTCATGTTTCTCGCTTAACGGACAGTGCCAAGAACTCCCTGTACGGTTATCGTCAACCATGATCCAACCTTTTCACTCCTTGTATTCTCTTTGTACTCTTCCATATCAAGTCTCCCTCTCTCCTGACTCTCGGTCTGAAGAAGGGTCTCGACCCGATACATCACCCATTTCTTCTCGCCAGAGATGCTGCCTCACCCGCTATTAAACTACACTGTTGAAGAACCAAATTGAATAAACAATTAAGAAATAAACAATTAATAAACCATTTTAATAAACAGATTATTATCTCAATGGGGTTAGGTTAGGTAACGGGGAGCTACAGCGAGACCTGGGTGTCCTTGTACACTGGTCACTGAAAGTTGACGTGCAGGTACAGCAGGCAGTGAAGAAAGCTAATGGAATGTTGGCCTTCATAACAAGAGGGTTTCAGTATAGGAGTAAAGAGGTTCTTCCAGAGTTGTATAGGGTTCTGGTGAGACCACATCTGGAGTATTGTGTACAGTTTTGGTCTCCTAATTTGAGGAAGGACATCCTTGTGATTGAGGCAGTGCAGCGTAGGTTCACGAGATTGATCCCTGGGATGGCGGGACTGTCATCTGAGGAAAGATTGAAAAGACTAGGCTTTTAGAAGGATGAGGGGGAATCTTATAGAAACATATAACATTTATAAAAGGACTGGACAAGCTAGATGCAGGAAAAATGTTCCCAATGTTGGGCGAGTCCAGAACCAGGGGCCACAGTCTTAGAATAAAGTGGTTGCCATTTAAAACTGATGTGAGAAAAAACTTTTTCACCCAGAGAGTTGTGAATTTGTGGAATTCCCTGCCACAGTGGAGGGCAAATCACTGGATGGATTTAAGAGTTAGATAGAGCTCTAGGGGCTAGTGGAATCAAGGGATATGGGGAGAAGGCAGGCACGGGTTATTGATTGGGGACGACCAGCCAAGATCACAATGAATGGCGGTGCTGGCTCGAAGGGCCGAATGGCCTCCTCCTGCACCTATTGTCTATGTTTCTATGTCTATAAACTAGAGTGCAGCTGAGGAGCAGGAAACACAGATGTTACTGTCATTGGCTGCACCGGGTAGCCACCCTGTTCAGGGCTGCAGTTGGTTGCATGAAAGAAACTGAACACACAAACTTCTGAATAATGAATGACTGGCTTGGATTAGAAAAGGAGGGGCAACGATACGATAGAACGTTATTTATCCCAGGAGGGAATGAATCGGCAAACATTCATAAAACACAACAAGATGCATGAAACATGAAATTAAAGTGATGAGTGGAAAGGATTGGGGGTGTGCAAAGATGGGGGGGGGGGGGGGGCAGGGGAGTCAGTTTACCCCACGACAGAAGGGGGAGGGGATGCACATTTTGAAAGCCACAGGGAAGAAGGATCTCCAAAAAGGAGCAGCCAGCTAGGTATCTGCTGCCGTGCCCTCTCCCAGTAGCTCCAGCTAAAGGGATGAACATTGGGTACGAGCAAAGTCAGTCAGTCCTGGGTATATTTGGTGATCTGGTCACTATATTTACCATCCACTCTCTCAAGAACGGTTGTTTTGGCAAACTGCCAGTGAGTGCTGCCCATCCACGCAGTCACACCTTTCAATGAACCAACGCTTTCAGCGAGATAAATGGTGTGCGATTCGTGGTAGTACGGAGACTGTGGGCCACAGTAAATCGTAAAGGGATGAACAATGGATCCTGGTAGTACGGAGACACTGGTATTGTTGTCTCGTTGTAGGACATTGATCATTCTTTTTTATTCTGGATTTTAATTCATGTATTGTGGTTTTTAAAAATATATATTTATCATGCTTTTATATGTGATATACTAAGATTTTATATGTATTTTATGAAGTTTTTATATGCAATGTATTTTTATGTAATGTTGTACCTTGTCTGGATCTTGAGTTGGAAATAAAGTGTATTATTACCCATATCACACATCTGAGCTATGCTTTTACAAAATTGTATTCCCTTCGTTTTGAGTGCCAGCAGGGTTAACAGGGGAATATTTTCTTTTATTCCCCTTTCTTGCGAACGCCTATGGACTTTACCTGTTAAAACTAAATATAGTCTTATTTTCCCCTGGAACTTGGCAATGTGACGCTGCGTGGGAAATTTAGAATATTCAAACGGCAGCTAGGAGACTGCCGCGTCCATTTTGGTTAAATTTTACGTGGAAGTCCGCCGAGCTGAGATGTTCAGATGATGTCTGATCAATATTGGTCCTCTTTCGGGAGATACGACATCCCTCACTAGATCCATATTGCCCTCGTCTTCGACAGTCAATATTTATGGATCTGACATCTTGGTGGGTCAGGGTTTCTACTGCCTGTACTCATTTTGTAAAATTCTGTCATGCATCTGTTGTACCAAGACCACCACAAAAGTGATTTCCGTTTATTGTCACATGTACTGAGGTACAGTGAACTGCTTTTGTTTGTGTGCTATCCAGTCAAAGACTATGCTTTAATACAGTCTTTAAGCCATCCATTGATAAAGGATCAAGGTTACAATGTTTGGTGCTTCATAAAGTCTGCCCCTGCCGTGGGAGTCATTTCAAATAGCATGCTTGTCATGCAAGTCACTGTAGTTTGGAAATAATGTGTAGGAAGGATCTGCAGATTTTAGCTTAGTTTAGTTTAGTTATACAGCGCGGGAACGCCCTTTGGCCCACCGGGTCCGCGCTGACCAGCGATCCCCGCATATTAACACTATCCCACACCCACTACGGACAATTTTTACATCTACCAAGCCAATTGACCTACAGGCCTGTACGTCTTTGGAGTGTGAGAAGAAACTGAAGATCTCGGAGAAAAGCCACGCAGATCACCGGGAGAACGTAAAACTCTAAACAGACAGCACCCGTAGTTGGGATCGAACCTGGGTCTCGGGCGCTGCAATCGCTGTGAGGCAGCAACTCTACCGCTGCGCCACCGCGACTGCCCAGATGCAGTTTAAACTGAAGATAGATACAAAAAGCTGGAGCAACAGCGGGTCAGTCAGTATCTCTGGAGAAAGGTAACAGGTGATGCTTCAGGTCGAGACCCTTCTTCAGACAGTCAGGGGAAAGTGAAACGAGAGATGTGGACTGTGATATGTAGAGAGATACAGAACAAATGAATGAAAGATATGCAAAAATGTAACTATGACAAAGGAAACAGGCCATTGTTAGCCGTGGGCTAGGTGAAAATGAGTTACAGCCAGCGAGACTCAACAGGATGACTTTGAAGCTGGTGCAACATCTTGGGTGGGGGAAGGGCGGAGAGGGGATGCAAAGGTAATTAAGTTAGAGAAATCAATAACCATACCGCTGGCTGTAAACTACCCAAGCAAAATATGAGGTGCTGTTCCTCCAATTTGCGTTTGGCCTGACCCTGACAATGGAGGAGGCCCAGGACAGAAAGGTCAGTGTGGGAATGGGGAGGGGAAGTTAAAGTGTTTGGCAACTGGGAGATCAGGTAGGTCCATGTGGACTGAGCAAAGGTGTCAAGTGAAACGATCGCCCAGTCTACGTTAAGTCTTGCCGATGTATAATGTCCCTGTCCCACTTAGGAAACCTGAACGGAAACCTCTGGAGACTTTGCGCCCCACCCAAGGTTTCTGCGTGGTTCACGGAGGTTGCAGGTGGTTGCCGGAGGTTGCAGGCAGTGGAAGCAGGTAGGGAGACTGACAAAAACCTCCGGGAACCGCACGGAAACCTTGGATGGGGCACAAAGTCTCCAGAGGTTTCCGTTCAGGTTTCCTAAGTGGGACAGGGGCATTAGAGTCATGGCTGTGGGTTGCCCGAGCCATAACGTCGGTAGGTATTCGGGTAAACATGGGCTGTTTTGTCTTCATTTGGTGCTGGTGAAATATTCGTAGTGACTCATTAAGCCATAGAAAGTGGATTGTGTGAATAGTGTCTTAATGTAGTCAGTGGAGATGTCTCTCTCAGAGACAAAGAGAACAGCAGTAACAGGAACGTTAACAAGTGTGGAGCAGTTCAACCTTCATAGCCTATCAGAGCTTTAGTCAGCTGACTACTTGTTCTGTTCCAGACCAGCAGAGTTTCATTGCACCCATCCTGAACAAATGTATAATGTTCCTTTGTGTATGCAATGTCAATAAATCAGTCCGTGCGACTGATCCTCATCTTGCAGTCAGCAAACATAGAGTAACTCCAAATGTACAACGAAGAACTGCAGTAGCCGGCTTATACCAAGGATAGACACAAAGTGCCGGAGTAACTCAGCGGGCCTCTCTCGCCAGGGATGCTGCCTGATCCGCTGAGTTCCTCCAGCACTTTGCGTCTATCTTTCTGCAATGAACCAAACAGACTGCATAGTGCAGAAACGGACTGTTCCATCCAATCGCTTTGTTCCCACATTGTTCCTCTCATTTCTTCATTTAACCCTGTCCTGCTATTCTGTTGCTCTTATTTAGTTTAGTTTAGAGATACAGCACGGAATCAGGCCTTTTGGCCCACCAAGTCCGTGCTGGCCAGTGATCCCCAGACACTAAACACTACTATCCTACACACACTAAGATCAATTTTTTTTCATTTACCATGCCGATTAGCCTACATATCTGTACGTCTTTGGAGTGTGTGGGAGGAAACCGAAGATCTTGGAGAAAACCCCGCGCAGGTCACGGGGAGAACGTACAAACTCCGCGCAGACAGCCCCCGTAGTTGGGATCGAACCGTCTCTGGTGCTGCAAAGCGCTGTAAAGCAGCAACTCTACCACTGCGCCACCACTAAAATCTCTCCCTAAATACATATTTCACCTGAGGAAAAGTTAAGATGGTAGTGCATGCCAACAGCAACATGTATTTACAGCAGACTTTTAGTTCAGTGTAGTTGATTATTGTCACGTGTGCGAGGCCATTTTGTTGCCTACCACCTAGTCAGTGGAAAGACTGGACGCAATTACAATCTAGCTGCCCGCAGTGTACAGATACACGATAAAGGGAATGTGTCGGACTAGAGGTGTAAACGATTGGAGCGATCAGAATGACTGATTGCAGACCCACCCCTGGGACTAACATGCAGAGAGTCGTCTGGCTTGGACACCATCTTGGATGAGTTTCAATAAACTCAACTATATCGGGCTTTTAACACAGAATGTGTCGCGGAGACAGGGACTCAGATGAAAGAGAGCCTTTGAAAGAGAAGCAGTGAAAAGTAATAAAACACTTTGGTGAAGGAGTATGTTTGAAGGTGAGATACGAACTGCTGGAAGAACTCCAGCACTTTGGACGGTTCGGTGGAGCAGCTGTAGAGTTGCTGCCTTACAGCGCTTGCAGCGCCAGAGACCCGGGTTCCATCCCAACCACGGGTGCTGTCTGCACGGAGTTTGTACGTTCTCCCCGTGACCGCGTGGGTTTTCTCCGAGATCTTCGGTTTCCTCCCACACTCCAAAGACGTGCAGGTTTGTAGGTTAATTGGCTTGGTGTATGTGTAAGTTGTCCCTAGTGAGTGTTGGATAGTGTTTAGTGTGCAGGGATCGCCGGTCGCTGAGGACCTGATGGGCCGAAGGGCCTGTTTCTGTGCTGTATCTCCAACGTAAACTAAACTAAGTCAGTCAGGGCAACATTCCTGGAGATCACGGATAGGTGAAACAGAACAATGAAATTCTTACTCGCAGCAGTACAACAGGTATGTATATACAGTACTCACTACATATTCCTATTCTCACACATAATCCTCCTTTATTTATTCGATTTCCTTTTATCTCTTCTGATTTCATACCCCTCTATACTCCTTGTGCCGAAACGTCACCTGTCCATCAAGTCAAGCCAAGTCACTTTTATTTCTATAGCACATTGAAACAACATCTCTCGTTGGCCAAAGTGCTTTACATTGGTGGAGTGACTAACGTTGTACAACAGTGGTTCATAGATACTAAGATAGGTGGTGTTGTGGATAATGAAGTAGATTTTCAAAGTCTACAGAGAGATTTGGGCCATTTGGAAAAGTGGGCTGAAAGATGGCAGATGGAGTTTAATGCTGATAAGTGTGAAGTGCTACATCTTGGCAGGACAAATCAAAATAGGACGTACATGGTAAATGGTAGGGAATTGAGGAATGCTGTGGAACAGAGGGATCTAGGAATAACTGTGCATAGTTCCCTGAAGGTGGAATCGCATGTAGATAGGGTGGTAAAGAAAGCCTTTGGTGTGCTGGCCTTTATAAATCAGAGCATTGAATATAGGAGTAGGGAAGTAATGTTAAAATTGTACAAGGCATTGGTAAGACCAATTCTGGAGTATGGTGTACAATTTTGGTCGCCTAGTTATAGGAAGGATGTCAACAAAATAGAGAGAGTACAGAGGAGATTTACTAGAATGTTGCCAGGGTTCCAGCAACTATGTTACAGAGAAAGGTTGAACAAGTTAGGTCTTTATTCTTTGGAGCGCAGAAGGTTAAGGGGGGACTTGATTGAGGTCTTTAAAATGATGAAAGGGATAGACAGAGTTGACGTGGATACGTTTTCCCATTGAGGGTAGGGAAGATTCAAACAAGAGGGCATGACATGAGAATTAAGGGACAGAGGTTTCGGGGTAACGTGAGGGGGAACTTCTTTACTCAGAGGTGGTGGCTGTGTGGAATGAGCTTCCAGCAGAAGTGGTGGAGGCAGGATCGATTTTAACATTTAAAAGTAAAGTGGATAGGTATATGGACGTGAAGGGAATGGAGGGGTATGGTCTGAGTGCAGGTAGATGGGACTGGGGGAAAATAAATGGTCGGCACGGACTGGAAGGGCCGAGAGGGCCTGTTTCCGTGCTGTAATTGTTATATGGTTATATGGTTATATGGTCAAGAAAGGCTTGAGAGTAAAGATGAGTTTTAAGTCTCGATCTTTGAGTCGATGGAGGAGGCAGTTCTGATGGGAAGAGAGATGCTGTTCCACAGTCTAGGAGCTGCAACCGCAAAGGTGCGGTCGCCCCTGAACTTATGCCGAGACCGCGGGATGTTCAGTAACCCCAAGTCGGCCGATGTGAGGGACCTGGAGGCGGTGTGGTGGGTAAGCAGACTTTTCATGTAGGTGGGGGCAAGCCCGTTAAGGGCTTTGTAGATAAAGAAGGATCTTGAAATTGATTCGGAACCGCACAGGGAGCCAGTGGGGAGAGGCCAGGATCGGGGTGATGTGGTCCCTTTTTCGGGTGCCCGTCAGGAGTCTCGCTGCGGCGTTTTGGACCAGTTGCAGGCGGGACAGGGAAAATTGGCTGATGGCAGTGTGGAGGGAGTTGCAGTAATCTCGGCGGGAGGAGATAAATGTGTGGATGATATTTTCAAGGTCGTCAAATTTGAGGAATTGTTTTATTTTAGCTATCGTCCGAAGCTGTTCTCCATGTTCTCCACAGATGCTGCCTGACCCGCTGAGTTACTCCAGCACTCTGTGAAACGTCACCTATCCATGTTCTCCACAGATGCTGCCTGACCCGCTGAGTTACTCCAGCACTCTGTGAAACGTCACCTATCCATGTTCTCCACAGATGCTGCCTGACCCGCTGAGTTACTCCAGCACTCTGTGTCCTTTTGTGTATTAAGCAGCATCTGCAGTTGCTTGTCTCTACGTGCTATTTTGGAATCCTCATCGTTCTGGGAGTCTAGCGAGAGGAAACCGGAGCACCCAGGGAAAAGCTACGCAGTCACAGGGAGTACGTACAAACTTCGTACAGACGGGATCTCTAGAAACTGCAGGTTATGGAGAAGAGAAGGGAAAAGGTGAGTTAACTTGGTGTTTGTAACCTAGGTTGGAAAATCAGTCCGTCCAAATCCTGAGGGAGGTAGGGAAGGAATGCGGATATTTTACTTTACTTCAGAGATACAAGATGGAAACAGGCCCTTCAGCCCACCAATTCTGCATCGACTAGCGACAACCCATACTCTAACACTAGCCTACAAACCTGCTCTTCTTAGGAGTGAGGGAGGAAACCGGAGCCCCCAGGGAAACGCTACGCAGTCACAGGGAGTACGACAAACTTCGTACAGACGGCACTTGTAGTCAGGATTGAACCCGGGGCTCTGGCCCAATGAGGCAGCAACTGACCCGCTCCCTCACCGTATCACCCGCAAGATCATGGCAATGGATTTAGAGCAGAGTCTGGGTGGGTAATCGAGAGTGAGGATTCTATTGTAGTGAGATGATTGGAACAAATTGAACTGGTTGGAGAAAATGGTCACATTATCTTGATCTCGGGGTATCTAAACCTACATTTTATTAGTCGTTTAAGTTGCAAACCAAATCTGTATAATGACAATAAAAGATATTATTATTATTATTATTATTATTATTTCCCCCAATAGCTGCGGTGTTATATGGCCACCTGAGTGATGGTTGGCATGGACTCAGTCTGAAGAAGGGTCTCAACTCGAAACGTCACCCATTCCTTCACTCCAGAGATGCTGCCTGTCCCGCTGAGTTACCCCAGCTTTTTGTGTCCCTCTTTGGCCTGTTTCCCTGCCGCATCTCTAAATCAATGAATCAAATGGTTTGATCCAATCTTCCACATAAGAGGCTTCCAGACACAGTGAGCTGCCTAACCTGCTGAATAATTGCATCAATTTTCATTTTTATTTCGGGCACTGCAAAATAGCCTCTTCGCCAGGTGCGCAATTATCTGTGCAAAATACCATGTTTGTTGTGAACACAGCTGAATGCTGATCGGAAGTGGAACTCATTCTTCTTGTATCCTACTGAAGTCCCCATGGAAATTAAAGTGAATTGTTTCACTGCGAATTGATTTTTAACTGCGAGCACTCTTCAGATTAAAAAAATCCTACATTGTTTGCTGGAGACTTTATCCAAATAAGTTGGCAAGTAGCCATGAATTAGTGGTTAAATGATTTCTAAATATTTTAATTCTGGGTCTTCATGGTTTAGTTTAGTTTGGAGATACAGCGTGGAAATAGGCCCTTCAGCCCACCGAGCCTATGCTGACCAGCGGCTAATTCACTTCCTCTAACATTGTAGAGTTTTTTTTCATACGGCTATCAACTAAAAGCTACTAAGTAACAACATGTGGAAAACTATATTTTCTGGTTTAGTTTAGTTTAATTTAGCGAAACAGCACAGAAACAGGCCCTTTGTCCCACGATGTCACATGTCCCACCCTGAACACTAGCGGCAATTTATCGAGGCCAATTAATCTACAAACCCATGTCTTGGGAGCAAACTGGAGCACGCAGAGGAAGCCCACGCGGTCACGGGGAGAACGTGCAAACTCCGTATCGGCAGCAACCGCAGTCAGGATGGAACCCGGGTCTCTGGTGCTGTGAGGCGGCAGTTCTACCGCTGCACCACCCTGTGCTGAGACTAATCAGCTTCTGCTAATCCCGAAACGTCACCCATTCCTTCTCTCAATACAATATACAATACAACACAATATTTTATTCCATGGCATTTGAACCTCAGTGAGGCTCAAATGAAACTCTGTTTCCACAGCCATACAAACAAAGACAATTCTTACAAGACACACAAACAATTCAATTCACACAAACATCCATCGCAGTGAATCTCCTCCTCACTGTGATGGAAGGCAAAATCTTTTCTCTCCCCCGCACCATTTCTCTCCCGGTTGAAGCCCCAAGCGGGCGATGGTAAGTCGCACGGCCATTTAAGGCAGCGCCGGGCGATGTACGGCCCAGCTCCAGGCCCAAAAGTCACAAAGTTGGAGCCCCCGGCGGGCGCTGGAATGTCCCGCGGCCATTAAAGCCGCGCCGGGAGGTGTACGGCCCCGCTCCTGGTCGATCCAACCCTGCGAGACGGGCTGGAGAAGTTGCGTTGCGGGAGCTCCGAAAAGCGGTCTCCCACCCGGACCCGCGAGCTCCCGATGTCCCAGTCCACCAGACCTGCGGCTGCGGCTGGAGCCTCCGAGCTCCGGAGTCGGGCCGCAGCAGCGCGCCACCACCGCTCCCCACCCTCCGAGGCCGGCCCGCCCCACGATGGTAAGTCCGCAGGCTCCGCGAGTGGAGCTCGCAGGTTGTTCCGGTCGGAGGCCGCTCCACGGTGCTAGGCCCCAACGACAACAGAGACCCGACAGGGAAAAAGTCAGGTTTCCCATGCAGGAAGAGATTTTTTAAAGATTCCCCATCCCCCCCCCCCCCCCCACAATTAGGTGTAGGAGCAGGCCATTCGGCCCTTCGAGCCTGCACCGCCATTCAATATGATCATGGCTGATCATCCAACTCAGTATCCCGTACCTGCCTTCTCTCCATACCCCCTGATCCCTTCAGCCACAAGGGCCACATCTAACTCCCTCTTAAATATAGCCAATGAACTGGCCTCAACTACCTTCTTTGGCAGAGAATTCCAGAGACTCACCACTCTCTGTGTGAAAAATGTTTTCCTCATCTCGGTCCTAAAGGAATTCTCCCTTATCCTTAAACTGTGACCCCTTGTTCTGGACTTCCCCAACATCGGGAACAATTTTCCTGCATCTAGCCTGTCCAACCCCTTAAGAATTTTGTAAGTCTCTATGAGATCACCCCTCAATCTTCTGAATTCTAGCGAGTACAAGCCGATTCTTGTAAAGATTTCTTGTTAATCATGACATGACTCTGCTGCCCCATTACTGCCACTTTCGTGAGGTAGAATTGATTTCTTCAACAGGAGAACGAAGTGGATAATTATACATTGATATGCCACTGTTGGAAATAAAATTAATGTATAATCATGCTGCTGAGTGCTTAGCACGCAACAAAAAGCTTTTCACTGTACACATGACAGTAAACTAAACTAGAATTCATACAGAGAATTAAACAGGCTGCTTTGTCAGCACCCATTCTACGCCTCTGCCAAAGCATAACTTCACTTTCATCACATTTACACGCTGCAAGGTTTCTGAGTAACGTTTTCCAAAGGGAATGTCATCCAAGCCTCAACTGGTAGAATGAGATGAGTGCCAAAGCCAACAGTTCACTTGTTCAATTACAAACCTGTTGGTCGGTCCTTGTCATGTTATGAAGGCTGATTAGAACAAAGGGCCGCACGGTGGCGCAGCGGTAGAGTTGCTGCCTTACCATATAACCATCTAACCATTACAGCACGGAAACAGGCCCTCTCGGCCCTTCCAGTCCGTGCCGACCATTTGTTTTCCCCTAGTCCCATCTACCTGCACTCAGACCATACCCCTCCATTCCCTTCACGTCCATATACCTATCCACTTTACTTTTAAATGGTAAAATCGATCCTGCCTCCACCACTTCTGCTGGAAGCTCATTCCACACAGCCACCACCCTCTGAGTAAAGAAGTTCCCCCTCACGTTACCCCTAAACTTCCGTCCCTTAATTCTCATGTCATGCCCTCTTGTTTGAATCTTCCCTACCCTCAATGGGAAAAGCTTATCCACGTCAACTCTGTCTATCCCTTTCATCATTTTGACCTCAATCAAGTCCCCCCTTAACCTTCTGCGCTCCAAAGAATAAAGACCTAACTTGTTCAACCTTTCTCTGTAACATAGTTGCTGGATCCCAGGCAACATTCTGGTAAATCTCCTCTGTACTCTCGCTATTTTGTTGACATCCTTCCAATAATTAGGCGACCAAAATTGTACACCATACTCCAGAATTGGTCTTACCAATGCCTTGTACAATTTTAACATTACTCCCTACTCCTATATTCAATGCTGATTTATAAAGGCCAGCACACCAAAGGCTTTCTTTACCACCCTATCTACATGCGATTCCACCTTCAGGAACTATGCACAGTTATTCCTAGATCCCTCTGTTCCACAGCATTCCTCAATTCCCTACCATTTACCATGTATGTCCTATTTTGATTTGTCCTGCCAAGATGTAGCATGTCACACTTACAGCATTAAACCCCATCTGCCATCTTTCAGCCCACTTTTCCAAATGGCCCAAATCTCTCTGCAGACTTTGAAAATCTATTTCATTATCCACAACACCACCTATCTTAGTATCATCTGCATACTTACTTATCCAATTTCCACCCCATCATCCAGATCATTGATGTACATGACAAACAACAGTGGACCCAACACAGATCCCTGAGGCACCCCACTGGTCACCGGCTTCCAACCTGACAAACAGCCATCCACCATTACTCTCTGACATCTCCCTTCAGCCACTGTTGAATCCATCTTGCTACTCCGCCATTAACACCCAAGATTGAACCTTCTTAACCAACCTTCCATGGGGAACCTTGTCAAAGGCCCTACTGAAATCCATATAGACAACATCCACTGCTTTACCCTCATCAATTTCCCTAGTTAAACCGCTTCAAAAAATTCAAGAAGGTTTGTCAAACATGACCTTCCAGGCACAAATCCATGTTGACTGTTCCTGATCAACCCTGTTTATCCAGATGCTTATATATATTATCTCTAAGTATCTTTTCCATTAATTTGACCACCACTGACGTCAAACTAACAGGTCTATAATTGCTAGGTTTATTCTTTGAACCCTTTATAAACAATGGAACAACATGCGCAGTACGCCAATCCTCCGGCACTATTCCCGTTTCTAATGACATTTGAAATATTTCTGTCATAGCTCCGGCTATTTCTACACTAACTTCCCTCAATGTCCTAGGGAATATCCTGTCAGGACCTGAGACTTATCCACTTTTATATTTTTCAAAAGTGTCAGTACTTCCTCCTCTTTGAATCTCATAGTTTCCATAGCTACTCTACTTTTTTCCCTTACCTCACAGAGTTCAATATCCTTCTCCTTGGTGAATACCGAAGAAAATAAATTTTCAATATCTCCCCCATCTCTTTTGGCTCTGCAGATAGCTGTCCATTCTGGTTCTCTAATGGTCCAATTTTATCCCTCGTTATCCTTTTGCTATTAATATAGCTGTAGAAACCCTTTGGATTTACTTTCACCTTTCTTGCCAAAGCAACCTCATATCTTCTTTTAGCCTTCCTAATTTCTTTCTTAAGATTCTTTTTACATTCTTTATACTCCTCTAGCACCTCATTACTCCATGCCTCCTATACATATTGTAGATATCTCTCTTTTTTCGAAACAAGTGTCCAATTTCCCTTGAAAACCATGGCTCTTTCCAATTTTTACTATTTCCTTTCAACCTAACAGGACATAAAGATTCTGTACTCTTACAATTTTCTCTTACAATTACTTCTTCCTCTTTATTCTCCCGCGGTCGGGGCAGCTGAACCATCCGCAGTCGGGGCGATCGAAGGTCCTGCAGTTGGCGGTCGAAGCCCCTGGGTCGGGGCGGTCAAAGTGGAAGCTCCTGCGGCTTGGAGCTCCCGAACCCGGTCTCTAACCAATGGCCAGCTGCACGATGGTAAGGTCCGCAGGCTCCCGCGGTTGGAGCTTCAGCAAAGGCCGCCAGCTCCTTGATGTTAGGCCGCAGTGGGGGGCGGAGATATGATACGGAAAAAAATTGCATGTCCGTCAAGTTAAGAGATTAAAAAGTTTACCCCAACCCCCCCCCCCCCCACACAAAACAAGCTAAAGAACACAAAAAATATACATTTAATACATACAAGTTGTGCCTATAATAAGCGTACAACCTGAAAGACACTGAATGCTGGCAGTGGTATGTACGATAGACACAAAATGTGGAGTAACTCAGCGGGACAGGCAGCATCTCTGGAGAGAAGGAATGGGTGATGTTTCAGGTCGAGACCCTTCTTCAGTCCCATTCCTTCCCTGCAGAGATGCTGCCTGTCCCGCTGCGTTACTCCAACACCTTGTGTCTATCTTTGGTGTAAACCAGCATCTGCAGTTCCTTCAGACACAGTGGTATGTAAGGATGGCTGGGACTGTAGAAAATGGCACAATTGTTAACTGCTTCTGTCACCCCACTTCGTCTTTAGAAAAGGATGCAAAGCATTTCAGGAACATTCCATGTTTGTCCTAGATACATAGAAACATAGAAAATAGGTGCATGGAGGAGGCCATTCGGCCCTTCGATCCAGCACCGCCATTCAACATGATCATGACTGATCATCCAAAATCAGTACCCCATTCCTGCTTTCTCCCCATATCCCTTGATTCGGTTAGCCCCAAGAGCTATATCTAACTTTCTCTAGAATACATACAGTGAATTGGCCTCCACTGCCTTCTGTGGTAGAGAATTCCACAGAAATATCATTCCTATCATTGACGATGTGTTTTGGAATTAACATCAGAAAGTCACCCCAAATATACACCAAATCCAAGTCACCATCTTTGCAAGGTATTGTATCACTTGCATTTGTTGAATGTGGACTACAGGAGGTGGAGTTACTGCCTTACAACGAATGCAGCGCTGGAGACCCAGGTTCGATCCCGACTATGTACGGAGTTTGTACCTTCTCCCCGTGATCTGCGTGGGTTTTTTCCGAGATCTTCGGTTTCCTCCCACATTCCAAAGACATACAGGTTTGTAGGTTAATTGGCTTGGTAAATGTAAAAATTGTCCCTAGTGGGTGTAGGATAGTGTTAATGTGCGGGGATCGCTGGTCGGCGAGGACTGTGTGTGTGTGTGTGTGTGTGTGTGTGTGTGTGTGTGTGTGTGTGTGTGTGTGTGTGTGTGTGTGTGTGTGTGTGTGATGTGTGTGTGTGTGTGTGTGTGGTGTGTGTGTGTGTGTGTGTGTGTGTGTGTGTGTGTGTGTGTGTGTGTGTGTGTGTGTGTGTGTGTGTGTGTGTTGTTCGCTGGCGGTCGCTCCAGCTGGAGGTTTATCAGTTGCTGAAGAGTCACGTTAGCGGGGCAGGCCCTTAACCTTTTTCACACAAAGGGTGGTGAGTGTATGGAACAAGCTGCCAGAGGAGGTAGTTGAGGCTGGGACTATATCAACATTTAAGAAACAGTTAGACAGGTACATGGATAGGACAGGTTTGGAGGGAGAAGGGTCAAACGTGGGCAGGTGGGACTAGTGTAGCTGGGACATGTTGGCAAGTTGGGCTGAAGGGCCTGTCCATGCTGTGTGATTATATTACAACAAATTAAGCGTTTTTGATATTATCTCTGTAGATAAAGCTTTTGCGTACTGGCACCAGGTTTTGATATGTGAAGGGATAATCTCAAAGCTGTTAGTCTTCCCGTCATTAATCTACTGTTGAGCTGTCAGGCACCAAAGCAGACACTAATCCCCTGCAACTCTCACCCACCCAATTTTTTTTTAAGATACCGACCATTACATAGATTAAGAATTGTTTAAACACTAATGTTTTTTGTCATTCTGCGTCAATTAATTTATTTGCATAAAGGCTGATCACGGTAGCATCAACATATCCAATGGAAAGTTAGAGTTTTACAATTTTCAAACATTTCTATTGTGCTGCATTTGGTAATTATGCCACTTCAAATGCTGAAAACCCACTATTTTAGTTTATGTAGAGACACAGCGTAGAAAAAGGCCCCTCGGCCCACATAGACAAGCTGACCGTCCATCACCCATTCACACAATAGTGTAGTTTAGAGACACAGCATGGAAAAACGCCCTTCGGCCTATGCTGACTGACAATCACCCGTTCACATACTAGTTTAGTTTAGAGATACAGTGTGGAAACAGGCCCTTCGGCCCACTATCCCACACACTCATTTACAGAAACCAAGTAACCAACAAACCCACATGTCTTTGGTTAATTGGTTTCTGTAAATTAGTGTGTAGGATAGTTGCTGTGGACTGAGTGGGCAGAAGGGCCTGTCCCAGAGCACCCGGAGAAAACCCACGTGGTCACGGGGAGAACGTACAAACTCCGGACAGACAGCACCCGTAGTCAGCATTGAACCGGGGACCCTGCTAATGAGAGGCAGCAACTCTACCGCTGTACCACAGGGGCTCCGGTTTTCTCCCACATCTTAAAGATGTGCAGGTTTGTAGATTAATTAGCCTCTGTAAATTGCCCCTTGTGTGTAGGGGGTGGATGAGAAAGAGGGATAACACACAATGTATGAACGGGTGATCGCTGGTCGGTCTGGACTCGGTGGGCCGAAGGGCCTCTTTCCATGCTGTATCTCTAAACTGAACAGGATTAGTGCAGATAGTACGACAGTGGTAGAGTCATAGGATTACACAGTGTGGAAACAGGCCCTTCAGCCCAACTTGCCCACACCGGCCAACAATGTCCCAGCTACACTAGTCCCACCTGCCTGCGCTTGGTCCATATCCCTCCAAACCTGTCCTGTCCATGTAATGTTGAATGTTGGGACAGTCCCCTCCTTGACTACCTCTTCTGGCAGCTTGTTCCATACACCCACCACCCTCTGCGTGAACAGTCTGCATTGTCGAAGTGGGCTGAAGGGCCCATCTGTTCTAAACAAACTCAACAACCACAATATTGCACGAAGGAAATAAAAGTTTATCTACCTCCGCACTTGGCCCTGGAGCCATTTACTTTGCAGAATAATGGTGAACTTGAGTAAAATATGCTGATAATGCAATGTTCCCAGTACCTTGTGTAGGAGGGAACTGCATATGTTGGTTTACACCAAAGATAGACACAAAATGCTGGAGTAACTCAGCGAGACAGGCAGCATCTCTGGAGAGAAGGAATGGGTGATGTTTCGGGTCGAGACCCTTCTTCAGTCTATTCCTTCTATCCAGAGTTACTGTCTGTCTGTCCCGCTGAGTTACTCCAGCATCTTGTGTCTATTCCCAATGCCTTTCTGTTTATGTTTGTCTCTCTCCGTTTCCGTGGTAATACCGTTGTACATTATTTTGGACGTCCAGGAGCAACAAAATTAAAAGTCTGTTGCTATGACAGTGGCTACAAATAGTGGGCTGAAGGGGGAAGTGGGCCAAATGCAACTCCATTTCATTTGTGTGGTCCAGATATTAATTCATCATTTTGATCTTTGAAGCTACAAAGAACACGATTGTCTTTTTCTTGTGTTTTGCACATGTCACAATGAGCTCATTTAATTTTTCAAAATTAGATTCTTGACAATGTAACCTTCACGATTTAAAAAGTGAAGCCAAACTTGGAGAAATTATGCAGCTTCCTAAAGTTAATGGCGCAGCAGTGAAGAAACAAGGAACTGCGGATGCTGGTTTACCAAGGAAAGATTCAAAGTGTTGGAGGAACTCAGCGGGTCAGGCAGCATCTCTGGAGAATAATAAAACAGAATATTCTGTGACTATTAATCACATCAGCAAGAGTTTCTTAGAATAAAGGGGAGGCCATTTAAGACTGAGGTGAGAAAAACGTTTTCCACCCAGAGAGTTGTGAATTTGTGGAATTCTCTGCCACAGAGGGCAGTCACTGGATGGATTTAAGAGAGAGTTAGATAGAGCTCTAGGGGCTGGTGGAATCAAGGGATATGGGGAGAAGGCAGGCACGGGTTATTGATAGGGGACGATCAGCCATGATCACAATGAATGGCGGTGCTGGCTCGAAGGGCCGAATGGCCTCCTCCTGCACCTATTTTCTATGTAAGTTTGATCCTGTGAAATGTACAGATAGACTAAAGTGAATTTAATTTGTACAGTTCCAGTAAATAATTCTTCATCAAGAGTTTGCTACTGGGCTGTAAGGTGGCACAGAGCTACTGGCTTACAGTGCTCCCCGTGACCTGCGTAGGTTTACTCTAAGATCTCCGGTTTCCTCCCACAACCCAAAGACATACAGGTTTGTAGGTTAATTGGCGTGTGTAATTAGTGTGTGTAGGTTAGTGTGCAGGGATCGCTGGTTGGCACAGACCTGTTGGACCGAAGGGCCTGTATTCATGCTGTACCTCTAAAATAAACACCATTAACTTTGTTGGAAAGTTTGATTTGGTTAGGGACCAGTCCCATCGAAGACCGCAAGAAATTGCAGCGAATTATGGACGCAACCCAGATCATCGCAGAAACCAACCTCCCGTCTATTGACTCCATTTACACCTCACGCTGCCTCGGCAAGGCCAGCAGCATCATTAAGGACGAGTAACACCCTGGCCGCTCCCTCTTCTCCCCTCTCCCATCAGGCAAGAGGTACAGGTGTGAAAACTTACACCTCCAGATTCAGGGACAGTTTCTTCCCAGTTGTTGTAAGACAGCCAAATCATCCTACCACAACTAGAGAGTAGTCCTGAACTACTATCTACGTCTTTGGTGACACTCGGACTATCCTCGATCGCACTTTGCACTAAACGTTTTTCCTTTACCATGTATCTCTGCCCTTTGAATGGGTCGATTGTAATCATGCAGAGTATTTCTGCTGACTGGACAGCACAGCACGTAACAAAAGCTTTTCACTGTACACATGACAACAATCTAAACTGAACTGAACTATGTATCATATTCCAAAGCATTCCGAGCCTGGTGCAGGCTGCGCGCGTGTGATCTTCGAACATAGCTCCAAAACCGCAAAAGGAACAAATCTGTGGCGGTGAAGCTCCAGTTTTCTCCCACATCCCAAAGGCAGCGGTGAGGCCTCGCGGCGATGGGGCCTCAGATGCGGTGAAGCCTCGCGGTCCACGGTCGATGGGCGCGTGGAGGACCACCGTGAGGGGGGAGGGGAAGAACAATGGAGGACTTGGCGTGGGGGGGGGTGGGGGACAAAAGCCTGCTTCCGTCTGAAGAAGGGGTTCGGCCCGAAACGTTGCCCATCTCCTTCGCTCCGTAGATGCTGCTGCACCCGTTTCTCCAGCATTTTGTGTACCCTCGATTTTCCAGCATCTGCAGTTCCTTCTTTAACAGCCGGCGCGCTTTGTATCTTTGTCAGCGCCGTAGGTGGCCGCTATTTGCGTACGCAGCAAAGAATCTCATCCAGAGGCAGCAACATTATGGGGGACCCCTACCACCCCAGCAACGGTCTGCTCCAGCTGCTACGGTCTGGCAGATGCCTCCGCTGTCAAAACTGAGAGGATGAGACGGAGTTTCTGCCCACAGGCCATCAGGACTGTAAACGCTCATCTCACCAGGGACTAATTTACTGTTGTGTTGTGTCTTTTTAAAATTGCTGTTTTTATCTATTATGTAAATACTGATAGTGTTCTATTCTGTTCCGTTGTTTTTGCACAGTCCGCAGGCATTGCCACTTTTCATTTCACTGCACATCCTGTACGTGTATGTGACAAATAAAGTTGACTTGATTTAACTTGACTAGTGCCTCGTCACATGTGACAATAGAGGATCCCTATTGCTCCTTCCTAAGCTTGCTGCCTCCTAAATGCGGTTCAGTAGATTATTCCTGCACACTTGCTGATGGGGGGAGTATGGTGATCCTCTACTGGGCTGTTTGCAAGGAAAAAAGTCTCACTCTGTTAATAATTCACACATTTATGTGACAATAAAAAGCACCATTGACTATTTATTGAGCATCTTAAATTCGTGAAGCAGCTCCAACTATTAAAATAAGTGATTATGAGCCAATCACTTTCATCTCACACACACACTTGGTTGGCTTTGAGATGGCCATTATTTCTGTCTGCATATTGTTTGGGAAGCAGCCGTGGCTGAGAGAGTTGGTGAATAAAACCCTACAGGTTCTGGGCACCGGCAAATGGTCAAATGTCAGGCGGGGCGCTTAGTTACCGCGGCAACTGAGTGAGGCCTGTTAAACAGGTCTCCATGGAACTGGCTGCAGAAGTTCAAAACATCCAGAATCCCATTCATACGCCCAGTGCTGTGAAGATCTCAAGTCAGATCAGCTCAGTGTGATGTACAAGAGAGAACATGGAACAGCACAGAACAGGAACAGGCCCTTCGGCCCACAATATCTGTGCTGAACGAGATGCCAAGTTAAGCTGATGTCATCTGCCTGATGATCCATATCCCTCTATTCCCTACACTTCCAAAAGCCTCTTAAACACCTCTATCATATCTGCCTCCACCACCACCCCTGGCAATGCATTCCAGGCCTTGTAAAAAAAAACCTTACCCCGCACATTAAATTTTTCCCCGCTCACCTTATAGTTTTGCCCTCTAGTGTTGGATAGTTCCACCCTGAGGAAAAGGTTCTGACTGTCTACCGTATCTATGGCTCTGATCATTTTATATACCATCAAGTCTCCCCTCAACCTCTGACGTTCCAGAGAAAACAATCCAAGTCTATCTAACCTCTCTCTGTAGCTGACCTTCTCATCCAGACAGCATTCTGGTAAACCTCCTCTGCACCCTCTCCAAAGCCTGCTAGAGCTGCTGCCTCACAGCACAAGAGACCCATCTTGACCTCCTGTGCTGTCTACGTGGAGTTTGCAGGCTCTCCCTGTGACCGCATGGGTTTTCGTCCGGTGCTCCAGTTTCCTCCCACATCCCAAATACGTGTGGGCTTGTACGTTAATGGGCCTCTAAATTGCCCCTAGTGAGTAAGAGGCGGGTGAGAAAGTGGGATAACATCGTGTTATCCCACCAGCGTGAATGGGTGAACTAGCATGAAGGGGTGGACTCAGTGGGCCAAAGGGCCTGTTTCTATGCCGTATCTAAACTCAACATCCTTACTGTAATGGGGCGAACAGAACTGCACTCAATACCCCAAATGTGGTCTAGCCAAGCCAAGAATATAAAGGGAATTTAATCCTCCAAAACTCATCGTAAGCTATTCACTGATGGGACTTGTGCCTCAAGGGCCATTAAATGGCCTTGCAGACATACTCATCACCAGGCAACAGCACCATATATTGCCGTGGATATTCAAAGCAGCCTCACTCACCCCCTCCGCCTCAGCGGCAAGGTTTGCCCAGGGGTCAATAGTTAACATGAGAGACTCCACTCTTGGATTGACAAGAACTCAAAACATTTATATCTAATGATCTGTTACGATTTAATTGTAAGTTAGAGTCATGGAGCCACACAGCATGAAACAGGCCCTCCAACCCAACTCATCCACATCGACCAACATCCCCCTTCTACACTAGTCCCACCTGCCTGCGCTTGGCCCATATCTCTCTAAACCCCATGCACATGTCCAAATGTTGTTTAAATGCTGTTATAGTCCCAGCCTCAACTACCTCCTCTGGCACCTTGTTCCATACACCCACCACCCTCTGTGTGAAAAAGTTGTCCCTCAGGTTCCTATTAAAACTTTCCCCTCTCAGTTTAAACCCATGTCATCTGGTTCTTTGATTCCACTACTCTGGGCAAGAGACTCTGTGCATCTATCCAATCTATTCCCCTCATGATTTTATCACCCCTCGTCATCCTGCGCTCCAAGGCATAAAGTCCTAGCTTTATCGTACCTGCCTTAACTACATCCTCCGGCAGCTCGTTCCATGTAGCCACCACCCACAGTTCTCAACAAATTGAAAGCGAATCTTAAACCGATGCAATTAAACACCAACGGCAGTCTAAGAGAGATATTATCAGGACTGGCAGATTGAGCACATTAACCAGGCTCCAATAATCTCCTCAGATAAGCTGCTTTCGTAAACAGAGCAGAAACAACAACAAGAAACTGCCTTTAAATGGAACATTGAAGGTAACAGAACATACAGGGAGGGCAGTGAGAAATAGAATTGTAATTGCTTATCGAGCAACCATGGTTTGGTCAAAGGAGGAACTGTTAAGTAGCATCTTGGAGGAGAAAGGAGAGTTAGAGAGACCAGGTCTAGTATTATTTTAGTGAGACTAGTCCTTTCCATGGGGACCTGATTAAAGGTTGTGTGTAGTGGTTTTTATAGGCTTCCAGTTTAGAAGTGGAATGAGGAATCGCATTTAGGAGTCATAAGGTCATTAGTTTATGCGGTAGGAGCCGAATTAGGCCATTCGGCCCATCAAGTCTACTCCCCCATTCAATCATGGCTGATCTATCTCTCGCTCCTAACCTCATTCTCCTGCCTTGTCCACATAACCCCTGACACCCGCACTAATCAAAAATCTACCTATCTCTGCCTTAGAAATATCCATTGACTTGACCTCCACAGCCTTCTGTGGCAAAGAATTCCACAGATTCACCACCCTCTAAATAAATTCCTCCTCATCTCCTTCCTGAAGGAACATCCTTTAATTCTGAGGCTATGACCTCTAGTCCCAGACTCTCCCTCGAGTGGAAACATCCTCTCCACATCCACTCCAACCACATGTACAGAACTAATCCATTGAGCCCAGCATTACTCACACACAATACTCCATTGGATGTATACTGCAGAGGACACTCGTGTGCTGGTGGCAGTGTCTTGGACAAGGTATTCAACAGCAAATGGGTTAAGGCCAGGTTGGAGTTGGAGAATGGTGCAGAGGCGGAAATCATCGACCCTTTCAAAGTCAGGGTTACATGGTTGGAAGAAACAAGGAACTGCAGATGCCGATTTACAAAAAAGGACACAGATTGCGGGATTAATGCAGCGGGTCAGGCACAATCTTTGGAGAACACTGACAGGCGGTGTTTTGGGTCAAGGCCATTCTATAGACTGATTGTGTGTGGGGGAAGAAGGCTGGAGGAGATGAGGCGCAGGAAGAAGGGTCCTGAATCCATTGGGCGACATGGGCAAGTTGGGCCGAAAGGCCTGTTTACACGCTGTATGGCTCCGAGTGGATCTGCTGTTGGCTTCCTCTTCGACCGCAGTCGACAGAACCGCACTGTGTCACCGTCACGTTTCAGAATAACCCCGGCAGGCACGGTCAGGGCAGCAGAAGGTCCCAGCGAGCGCGGTGACAACCGGCCCGCCTCGATACTGGGAACCCACCTGGAGTCATCCGAACGTCTCCATGCCCGACTCTGAAGACCAGGAACCCGTGAAGAGGGTGGAGGGTGATAGTGACGGACAAAGGGCCGTTTTCAAGATGGCGGCGGACGGAGGAGATGCTCGGTGTGGCCATGACAACGGGCATTTAAGGCCAAGATATGGCTCTGCACACTTAAGAACTTTGAAACTGTGGGCACCAGAAACGTGTCGAGTCTCAGTGACGTCCACTATTACACTATAGTTCAGCACTTTTGCACTTATCTAAGATTGTGCTTATCTATAGTACGATTTTACTGGATTGTACGCAAAACAAAAAATGTCACTACAGCTAGGTTCACGTGACAACAAAATATCATTAAATCATCCTCATACCCAATATACAAAATGTGGTTAGACACTGGTTTAATACAATAAGCAAATAAAAGTCTGAAGAAGTCTGGGTCTCGACAACAAACGTCATCTATTCCTTCTCTCCAGAGATGCTGCCTGACCCGCTGAGTTACTCCAGCTTTTTGTGCCTATCTTCGGTTTAAGTCAGCATCTGCAGCTTCTTTCTACACAAATATTTTTTTATAATCTATTAACATTTTGGGTGAAGGTGTATGGGAATTCTAATGAATTCCTTCCACGTCACCCATACAACATCCAGTATGAACCATGATTTCCAATTCAACAATACGCCTCCCGTAGACAGGACAGGGGTAAGTTGGTAAGCAATAACCTGGAGCTGGGTGCAGAGCTGAACGGTGGTCCAAATGTGTGGGTTCCTCTGGTATCGGCTTCATGCTCATGGCCCTGGGATCATGGTGTGGAGGATGTACGTCCAGTGGATGACTCTGCATATGACCTCCCCGTTCACAGTGTGCGGAGGGAGGATCACGATGGGTACATTGATGCAGACAGATGAAGAATAATGACTTGTACGTAACATAATCTCCCTTTAAGCCTCTGTAATATTATGGTGATGTCATTAAGACCTAGTTCAGAAAGGGCCACTGCTCCAAATGCATTTTATGAATCAATTGTGCAAATGGGTAAGATACCCATCTGATCTTGCAAGGTCAAACATTTCCTTTTTAGAAATGTTTTATCATAAGATTTAGTCGACTAAAGTGCGTGTGTCTGTGCGTGTGTTTGGGCCGGTCAGAAAATCACAGTTAATCGTGCAATCCGCTCTCTCACCAGGGATTAGTGCCCAACTAAGTGTCTCTGTGCGATCTCCAAGGTCAAGGCCTTCCATCGGAACGGGGTCAGACCAATGGCACAAAGTAACGATGGTTCGGAAATACACTGTAACTTCAGGAGATAACACTTGTGACAAATTGTCTGATTCCTGGACGTATTATCTTATCAGCTGTTCCGATGCATTCACTGCTTTTGTCAAGTGGGTGGGAAGGAACTGCAGATGCTGCTTTACACCAAAAACAGACACAAAGTGCTGGAGTAACTCAGCGGGTCAGGCAGCATCTGTGGAGAACATGGATAGGTGACGTTTCACAGAGTGCTGGAGTAACTCAGCGGGTCAGGCAGCATCTGTGGAGAACATGGATAGGTGACGTTTCACAGAGTGCTGGAGTAACTCAGCGGGTCAGGCAGCATCTGTGGGGAACATGGATAGGTGACGTTTCACAGAGTGCTGGAGTAACTCAGCGGGTCAGGCAGCATCTGTGGGGAACATGATAGGTGACGTTTCACAGAGTGCTGGAGTAACTCAGTGGTCAGGCAGCATCTGTGGAGAACATGGATAGTGACATTTCACAGAGTGCTGGAGTAACTCAGCGGGTCAGGCAGCATCTGTGTGGAGAACATGGATAGGTGACGTTTCACAGAGTGCTGGAGTAACTCAGCGGGTCAGGCAGCATCTCAGGAGAACATGGAAGGTGACGTTTCACAGAGTGCTGGAGTAACTCAGCGGGTCAGGCAGCATCTGTGGGGAACATGGATAGGTGACGTTTCACAGAGTGCTGGAGTAACTCAGCGGGTCAGGCAGCATCTGTGGAGAACATGGATAGGTGACGTTTCACAGAGTGCTGGAGTAACTCAGCGGGTCAGGCAGCATCTGTGGGGAACATGGATAGGTGACGTTTCACAGAGTGCTGGAGTAACTCAGCGGGTCAGGCAGCAGATCTGGAGAACATGGATAGGTGACGTTTCAGGTCAAGACCTTTCACTACTATCCACCTGATTGGAGACCTCACCTCAAACTATCTTTGATCGGACTTTACTGGCTTTATCTTGCTCCCTTATCCTGTATCTGTACACTGTGAACGGCTCGATTGTGATCATGTATTGTCTTCCCGCTGACTTGTTCGCACGCAACAAAAGTCGTTCACTGTACCTCGGTACACGTGACCGTATAAACAAACTAAACTAGACCTGAAATGGCACCTATTCATCTTCTCCAGAGAGGCTGCCTGACCCGCTGGGTTGCTCTGCCATTTTATGTTTATCTTTGGTATAAACCTGCATCTGTCATTCTTTGACATTATAAGGAACTGCAGATGCTGGTTTCCAACAAAAGGCACAAAGTGCTGGAGTAACTGCAGGTAAGGCAGCATAAGACCATGGGCCTTGAGACAGAGGAGCAGAATTAGGCCATTCAGCCCATCGATTTCACTCCCCCATTCAATCATGGCTGATCTGTCTTTACCCTCTCAACACCACTCTCCTGCCATCTGCCGGTAGACTTTGGCACACTGCATGAGACATGAAAGGTTAAATGGTGGCACAAGCTTGTTTCTTTCTTTTACAAATATGGTGACAAGTCATTGGGAATTTTTAAAGCAGAGATTGACAGACACCTGATTAGATAGCGTGTCAAGGATTAGGGGGTGAAGGCAGGACACTGGGACAGTTTCTTCCCAGCAGTTTCAAAAGTTGTGTAGGAAGGAACAACAGATGCTAGTTTAAACCAAAGATAGACACAAAAGGTTGGAGTAGGGTCTCGACCCGAACCCATTCCTTTTCTCCAGAGATGATGCCTGACCCGCTGAGTTACTCCAGCTTTTTATATGTCTATAAAAGTTTCAAAGATGACAGGATCAACATACATTTGTCAAAATAGCTCCATGAAGTAATTTTTTTTTGGATCCTTACTTGATTAGTACGGGTGTCAGAGGTTCTGTGGAGAAGGCAGGAGAATGGAGTTAGGAGGGAAAGATAGATCAGCCATGATTGAATAGTGGAGTAGACTTGATGGGCCGAATGGTCTAATTCTACTTCTACTTGAGTTCTACTTGAGTAGAATTCTAATTCTACTTCTATTCCTTATGACCTTAATTTAACCAACGAAAATAAACACGGCACAAGCCTCTTGTAGGCTTGATGAGTCAGTGACTTCTATCTGTGCTCATTCTTTGACCAACACAAAGATAACTAATAAAGTCCTTTGGAAAAGCAGCTTTCCAGGGAAGAAGGAGCAAGAATATGGATAAATTCCCAGAAACATCTGCAATTACTTCCGATTTACATTCTCCAGATTAATTTTAATACATCCTTTTTCATTCCCATTCACTTAATATTGTGACACATCAGCTATGCCAATGCATATATACATTTTGAAAATCATTAGCACCTATAATACCATCCACACTTCACGTTGCCTCAAGGACCAGTCTCACCCCGGCCACTCCCTCTTCCCCCCTCTCCCATCAGGCAAGAGGTACAGAAGTGTGAAAACACACACCTCCAGATTCAGGGCCAGTTTCATCGCAGCTGTCATCCTACCACCAACCAGAGAGTGGTCCGGACCTCCCATCTACCTCAATGGAGATCTATGAACTATCTTTATTCGTTCTTTAATGTTAGATCTTGCATTAAATTGTGTACCCTTTATCCTTTATCTGAGGACTGTGGACAGTTTGATTGGATTTTTTTTTAAAAGTTTAGTTTAGAGATTGAGCGCGGAAACAGGCCCTTCGACCCACCAGGTCCGCGCCGACCAGCGATCCCCGCACATTAACACTATCCTACACCCACTAGGGACAATTTTTACTTTACCAAACTAATTAACCTACAAATCTACACGTCTTTGGAGTGTGGGAGGAAACCGAAGATCTCGGAGAAAACCCACGCGGTCACGGGGAGAACGTACAAACTCCGTACAGACAGACCCGTAGTCGGGATGACTCCTGGCGCTGTATTCGCTGTAAGGCAGCAACTAACAAACTAAAACCTTTCACTGTATCCACGTGACAATAATAAATAAACAAACTCATTGGGGCGACTCATTAAAAGATTATGGAACACAGCTGAAGTACGCCAGCAGTTATTTCAGGCGAGGCAGAGGTTCACCTGCACCTCCATCGCCCACCTACTGTATCCGCTGTTCCAGGCGTGGACTCCTATATTACGGCGAGACCACGCACAGGCTCTCCTCTCTCCATCCCTCCCCCTTCCCAGGCCTCTGACCTGTCTGACTGTCCCCCTGATTACATTTGATCTCTGTTTGCTTAATTGTCACCTTGTCCTAGCAAGCAATGATCCATTCTACATGCTCCTTGATCGTCATCTCTTTTGATGTCTCAATTTCACACCTTGCACTTCCTTATCTCTGCATCGTCCTCTCCCCTGACTCTCAGTCTGGAGGAGGGCCTCGACCCGACATGTCACCCACTCCCTCTGTCCAGCGATGCTGCCTGTCCCGCTGAGTTACTCCAGCGTTTTGTGTCTATCTTCGAGACAAAATGTAAACAGACTGGTCGGACAACTAGGATGGGGGTGTGGTGGTCAGAGAGCGGTTCACAGACCAGTTCTGCTGCTGAAAGTAGACTTTCATTGTTCCTTTTCAGCACCCGTGCCAATTAAACACTTGCTCTGAGAATAGAATCCAAGTGGGACTGAGTGGAGATTGATTTATTCTCATTGGAGACAATGACTAAAAACCACAACGTTTCCCTTAATAAAACACCTCGAGTGGTGCAGCAAACTGATGTTAAATGGCAAAATGATGCTAATTTATTACATGGAGCAAACGAAACGTAGCACTTGGCTGCATCGGCCTTGTGCCTCACCGTGATCAATCACAGCAGGTGAGTCACAAATCAAAATGGATATTAAATTCCACTTCCAAGAGGCAGGCGAGTTTTAAAATCTGACCCTGGCCAAAACCAGCATTGCACATTAAAACACTGAGATTAAATCATTTTTTATAATGAGCGTGCGATTTCTAAAGTCAGTTAAAACCTAAGCAGCAAATTGAAAAAAACATGATCAGGAAGTTGAAGATATTAATTAGAGTTTGTAAAATTTGAATAGCGTATTATATCATGTCTAAGTCTATCGTCGATACCATAGCAATTTCCAAGTTTAAATTATTATGCAGTCTTCTTTAACTGGGACAAGAACAAGTTGGGAATATTCTCACTGCAATTCAAATAAAGTACAGATGACCTATTGCAAATTCCGAGGGAGAAGGGATCTCATTCTGCACACATTTCCAATTAGTTTTAGTTTACAGATAGTGTGTGGAAGCAGGCCCTTCAGTCCACCGACCAGCGATCACCCAGAAGGGTCTCGACCCGAAACGTCGCCTATCTCCTTCGCTCCTTAGATGCTGCTGCACCCGCTGAGTTTCTCCAGCTTTTTGTGTACCACCCATCCACACTAGTTCTATCCCACACCCAAGGGACAATTTACACAGGCTAATTAGCCTACAAACCCGCACGTCTTTGGGATGTGGGAGGAATCCAGAGAACCTGGAGAAAACCCACGCAGCCACAGGGAAAACATACAAACTCCGTATAGACAGCACCCCTAGTTAGGATCGAAGCCAGGTCTATGGCGCAGTGATGCAGCAACTCTACCGCTGCGCCACCGTTCCACCTTTAATCTTTATGACTTTTCTCATCACTTTCTCTCCAGTACACAGTGGATCACATCATTCAATAAAATATTCCGACAAACATTATACTCTTTTATCTATGTTTAAGAAAGAACTGCAGATGCTGCAAAATCAAAGACATAAATGCTGGAGAAATTCAGCGGGTGAGGCAGCATCTATGGAGCGAAGGAAATAGGCAATGTTTCGGGTCGAGACCCTTCTTCAGACTGATGTGAGGGAATCCCCTACTCCCAATTGCTCTGTCTGCACCCAGGATGAGGTGTACCACACCAGGGCATCAGATGTCCTCATTCTTTAGGGAACGGGGGTTCCCCTCCACTATTATAGATGAGGCTCTCACCAGGGTCTCTTTGATACCCCGTAACTCTGCTCTCACTCCCCATCCCCCCCACTCTGCCCTTGTTACGAGTCCCCCTTGTCCTCACCTTCCACCCCACCAGCCGTCACATACAACAAATAATCCTCCGACATTTTCACCACCTCCAACGGGATCCCACCACTGGCCACATCTTCCCATCTCCACCCCTTTCCGCTTTCCACAGAGACCGCTCCCTCCGTAACTCCCTGGTCAATTTGTTCCTTCCCACCCAAACCACCCTCTCTCCAGGCGCTTTCTTTTGCAACTGCAGGATATGCTACACTTGTCGCTTTACCCCCCCCCCCCCCCCCCCCCCCCCCCCCCCCCCCCCCCCCCCCCCCCCCCCCCCCCCCCGACTCCATCCGAGGACCCAAGCAGTCTTTCCAGGTGCGGCAGAGGTTCACCTGCACCTCCTCCAACCTCATCTATTGCATCCGCTGCTCAAGATGTCAGCTGCTCTACATCAGTGAGACCAAGCGTAGGCTTGCCGATCACTTCGCCCAACACCTCCGCTCGGTTCGCAATAACCAACCCGATCTCCCGGTGGCTCAGCACTTCAACTCCCCCTCCCATTCCGAATCTGACCTTTCTGTCCTGGGCCTCCTCCATGGCCAGAGTGAGGCCCACCGTAAATTGGAGGAGCAGCATATTTCGCTTGGGTAGTTTACACCCCGGCGGTATGAACATTGACTTCTCCGATTTCAGGTAGTCCCTGCTTTCTCCTTCTTTCCCCTCCCCTTCCCAGCTCTCCCACAGCCCACTGTCTCCGCCTCTTCCTTTCTTCTTCCCGCCCCCCCCACCACATGAGTCTGAAGAAGGGTCTCGACCTGAAACGTTGCCTATTTCCTTCGCTCCATGGATGCTGCCAAACCCACTGAGTTTCTCCTTTTTTGTCCATACTCTTTTATCTATCATATTTTACTATTATACATACAAACGATTTGTTTTAAGTCAAGCAGTTTCTCAATAAATGTTGCATACTGTCAAATAGTATTAATATAATCAGTACTCTAAAGTTAAATTAATCATATCATGTAATCACTGTTCTTTTAAAGAGATCACGTTGATTTAAAGACCCATAGTTGTACAACTCACAAAAGATTCATATTTACTCAAAAATGGTGTGATATCTAGTCAAGAGTGTTTTACTGTCATACATCAGCCAAAGCGGTTTCAGTTTCTAAGTTATTTGACATTTTTGAACCCAAGAAATAAAGTTCGAAATTTTCAGGTAAGCCGTTTTTTTACTTCACTGGATAAATCTCTACAGGAATGTGTAAAAATGTTATCATCAGGGCGTCGTTTTTTCGAGTAGTGTGAACACACACACACACACACACACACACAGAGTTTTACAAGTACACTAGACTAAGTGGGACCCGTTGGGTCCCATGTTCACACAGGGGGGCTGGTCCCCCAACGCAATATTCCACCTCACCACCAATTCCAATATTGGTGGCCAGTGGGGGGGCTTTCTGGAGCGCTGGTATGGGTTCTTGGGTGGCAGCTCAGTCCCTCAAGCCTGATGTGCTGGCAGCTCACTCACGGCTGGTGGGCTGGCAGTTGACTCATGGCTATTCCTTGAAATTCCATTTCAAGAAGGGTGCAAGGCCACCAAATTCAAATCAATTTTCCTACCATTTCAAGCAGGGTGCAAAGCCACCAAATTGAAGTGCAGTTACTTACCACTTCGAGCAGGGTGCAAGGCCACCAAATTCAAGAGCAGTTCCCTACCACTTCAAGCAGGGTGCAGGGCCACCAAATTCAAGTTCAGTTTCATACCATTTCAAGCAGGGTGCAACACCACCATATTCAAATGCAGTTTCATACCATTTCAAGCAGGGTGAAATCACCATAAAACCATACAAAACACCACACTCACAGTTCAGTAGACATTCGGGGTGGGAGATTGCAACCTTCATGTGGTCCACCCTGTTTCGACGAATGCAATCAACCTGGCGTGCACAAACAGAAGATCAAACAGAACAAGTTGTCTTACAACTTCAGGCCGTGCACGCCATACGCAAGATGAAGAAGAAGTAGACATTCAGTGCATTCAGTTGATTCACAGCTCAGACAGAGTCGTGACCTCTCCCTCCTCCATCATGCACAGACTGAGCCACACCCACATTTCCAGGTTTTATAACCGCTCCCCCTCCCACCGGAAAAGGTGTGGCCTTCATGGCGTGATTGACAGGAGAGAGAATCTCAACATTTTTTAAACACTAATAACACTTTTATTTTTCATTGATGAGAAGAATCCTCTGCACCTGCTGAGCGGAGGGGGGCTGAGTAAGATGGCCAAAATCACAGCCGTAAGCGGTAGCGTTTTATCTAAAATCAATATACACTGCAAACTGGAAGTTACCCAAAGCACCCAAACCACCATTGGCAGTAATGCCTTTTAACTTCAGCCCAAAGCACCCAAGCCACCATTTGCAGTAGTGCCTTTTAAACTTCAGCCCAAAGCACCCAAGCCACCATTTGCAGTAGTGCCTTTTCATGTGTTCAGTGCTATTCAGAGCTCAGAGACACGTGACCCTCTGGCTTCCTCCATCTATCTTGCAGACACTGAGTGAGGCACACCACTTCCTGGTTTTATAGTCCCTCCCCCTCCCCCCAGCAGGGGCAGCAGAGAGAATGGCAATTAGAAAAAAAACATTAATATCTCTCTGATTTTTCATCGATGGGAAAAATCCTCTGGTCCAGGAAGGTGGAGAGGGGCTCTGTGCGAACTGGCCAAAAATGACAGCCGTAGGTGACGGCGTTCTCTCGGAAACACACCACAGTGAGCCAAAAGCGGTCAAGATCAGACTTTTACTAATATATAGATATACTAGACAAAGTGGGACCCATTGAGTCCCGTCCCCTCAATGTGCGGTTGCGGGGGGGGGGGGGGGGGGGGGGGGGGGGGCGGCCTTCGGCGTCACACACACAGTAACCACCCCTTACACACACACACACACTAACCCCCCCTTGATATTATATTAATATTATTCATTTGCTCGTTTTACCCCATTCCCCACCGTATCCACTCATGCATAACCCCCAACTGTGCAGGTGCGGCTAGAGAGCGGGGGGTAGAGAGGGAGAGGGAGGGGGGTAGAGATTGTGGGGTAAGGGGGGGGGGTGCGCGGTGTCACAGGGGAGGGCTGGTCCCCGAACGCAATAGTCCACCACTCACCCATGTCCCAATATTCACCACTTCCTAGAGGGGGAGGGGGGCAGAGAGGGAGTAGGGGCAGAGAGGGAGGGGGGCAAGAGGGGAAGGGGGGCAGAGAGGGCAGAGAGGGAGGGGTGTCAGAGAAAAGAGGGGGGGCAGAGAAGGAGGGGGCAGACAGGAGCAGAGAGGGCAAGGGGAGGGCAGAGAGGGCAATGGGGGGGCAAAGAGGGCGGGGGGGGGCAGACTGGGCAGACAGGGCAGGGGGGGGAGAGAGGAGAGGGGGGCAGAGAGGGAGGAGGGGGGGCAGAGAGGGAGGGGGGGGGGGCAGAGAGGGAGAGAGGGGCAGAGAGGGAGGGGGGCAGAGAGGCAGGGGGGCAGAGAGGGAGGGGGGCAGAGAGGGAGGGAGGGGGGGGGCAGAGAGGGAGGGGGGCAGAGAGGGAGGGGGGCAGAGAGGGAGGGAGGGAGGGGGGCAGAGAGGGAGGAGCAGAAGATGGGAGGGAGGGGGGGCAGAGAGGGAGGGGGGGGGGCAGAGAGGGAGGGGGGCAGAGAGGGAGGGGGGCAGAGGGGAGGGAGGGAAGGGGGGATGAGAGGGAGGGAGGGGGGCAGAGAGGGGAGGGGGGGGGGAGGGGAGGGAGGGGAGGGAGGGCAGAGAGGGTGGGAGGGGGGCAGAGAGGGAGGGAGAGGGGAGGGAGGGGGGCAGGTTAGGAGGGAGGGGGGCAGCGAGAGGGAGGGAGGGGGGCAGAGAGGGAGAGGAGGGAGGGGGAGAGAGAGGAGGGAGGGGCAGAGAGGGAGGGAGGGGGGCCAGAGAGAGGGAGGGGGGGGCAGGGCAGCAGAGAGGGAGGGTAGGGGGGCAGAGAGGGAGGGAGGGGGGCAGAGAGGGAGGGAGGGGGGCAGAGAGGGAGGGAGGGGGGCAGAGAGGGAGGGAGGGACAGAGAGGGAGGGAGGGGGGACAGAGAGGGAGCAGAGAGGGAGGGAGGGGGGCAGAGAGGGGGGAGGGGGACAGAGAGGGAGGAGGGGGGGGGAGGGGGACAGAGAGGGAGGGAGGGGGACAGAGAGGGAGGGAGGGTGGGGACAGAGAGGGAGGGAGGGGGAGGCAGGGTGGGAGGGGGGCAGAGGGGAGGGAGGGGGGACAGAGAGGAGGGAGGGGGACGAGGGGGGCAGGGGGACAGAGAGGGAGGGAGGGGCAGGAGGGAGGGGAGGGGGCAGTGAGGGGGAGGGGGGCAGAGAGGGAGGGGAGGGGGGCCAGGGAGGACAGGGGGGGCAGTGAGGGAGGGAGGGGGGCAGAGAGGGAGGGGTGCCCGGACTAGAGGGTCTGAGCTATAGGGAGAGGTTGAGATTCTATTCCTTGGAGCGCAGGAGGTGCATCATTGCGGAGTTTGTACGGAGTTTGTACGTTCTCCCTGTGACTGCGCGGGTTTTCTTCGAGATCTTCAGTTTCCTCCCACACTCCAAAGATGTGCAGGTTTGTAGGTTAATTTGCTTCGTATAAGTGTAAATTGTCCCTAGTGTGTGTAGGATGGTGTTCATGTGTGGGGATTGTTAGCCAGTGTGGACTTGATGGGCCGAAGGGCCTGTTTCCACGCTGTATCTCTGAACTAAAAAACAGAGACTGAACCTCGCCTTGCGCAAATGGGTTGAGGCAACGCGTGGCTTGTGCCCAACAACATCTCAAACACCCAAACTGAGGCAGAGTTAAGGACCCAGATGGGTCACGTGAAGGCCAGGAGATGTGGGCGTAGGGAACTCAATGGAACAAGAGGATAGTGAAGTCTGAACCAATTAACAAAACGTGTGAACAGGAACAAGTAAAATACCACACAAAGGCATACCAGCCTGCCCTATGTTTCAAACTTGCAATCAGTCTTTAGTTTATTTCAGTTTAGAGATGCAGGATGGAAACAGACCCTTCGGCCCATCAACCAGTGGTCCCCGCATGTTAACACTATCCTACACACACTTGGTACAATTTACACTATTTCCAAGCCAATTAACCTACCTACCAGTACATCTTTCGAGCGTGGGATGAAAGCAAAGATCTCAGAGAAAACATAGCGTTGTCACGGGGGGAACGTACAAACTCCACAGCGACAGCGCCCGTAGTCAGGATTGAACCCGGGTCTCTGGCGCTGTGAGGCAGCAGTTCTACCGCTGCGCCACCCATCATGCCCAATCATCAGTCAATGATTTGTAAAAGTGGGCAAAATGCACTCACAGGCCATTTCCACCAGATGATACATTAAACCGTGACTTTTGAAAAGTAACCCAGAGAGGAAATGGTAAAAGGAAAGTCGAGGGCGAGGAAAAATTACAACAAGTACTGATATGCAAAACCAGCCAGCGCAAAACCTGCTGCTACACACAGATGCGATTGGTCTCCAACCAATGCGCCTGTACTCATGCGACCACTGCTGCCAAGCAGCTGGTCAAATAAATTGTGCCACACTTTGGGATTCTTGCATGACTTTCAGGTGACAATGGGTCACATTTCACAGAGACAGCCCTGAAGGAAATGTGCCAAGCATTAAAAATGAATCAATCAGTCTGAAGAAGGATCTCACCTCTTCCTTTCCCCCAGAGATGCTACCTGTCCCACTGCATTACTCCAGCAGTATCTTCGGTGTAAGCTAACATCTGCAGTTCCTTTCCACCCCACTCATGGTGAGGTGGAATCGCACTAAGACCAGCTCCTTTGAATGTGTCTGAGATGGCAGAATGGTGTCACCCAAAACAGATCCACATCCACCTCAATGGGAGGCCAGTCAATGGATGGCTCCTTGGAAAAATAACTATCGGCCGGCTGAATACACCTTTAAAGGGTGGTACCATCCATACTGAAACACCTTCAAAGGGTGGTACCATCCACACCTTGCCTCCTCACCTTGTTTTCTAACAGGTATGAACACTTCAGTTACTGTGCGGCTTTGACAGGGGTAGTACCAGGGCTAGTTACTGCAGGGAAACACAAACTCCCACAAGCACATTACAAAACTGAAAATAACCTTCAACATCACAGAAAATCACACAAAACCGCAATCCCTAGAGTGCACTGGATTAATTTGTCAAGTACATTATCATTTATTTTGAAATAGGAACGTTGAGAATCACTTCCAATTTGGAACATAAAACAGTGCAGCATAGGGACAGGCCCAAGAGAGACACAAAGCTGGAGTAACTCAGCGGGACGGGCAACATCGCTGGAGAGAAGCAATGGGTGATGTTTCAAGACCCTTCTTCAGACTGGTCAGGGAAAAGGGAAACAAGAGATATAGACAGTGATGTAGAGAGATAAAGAACAATGAATGAAAGATATGGAAAAAAGTAATGATGATAAAGGAAACAGACCATTGTTACTTGTTTGTTGGGTGAAAACAAGAAGCTGGTGCGACTGGGGTGGAGGAGGGATGGAGAGAGGGGGAATGCCGGGGCTACCTGAAGTGAGAGAAATCAATATTCATACCAGTGGGCTGGAAGCTGCCCAAGCAAAATCTGGGATACTGTTCCTCCAATTTACGTTTATCCTCACTCTGACAATGGAGGAGACCGAGGACAGAAAGGTCTGTGTAGGAATGGGAAGGGGAATCATTGTTTAGCAACCGGGAGGTCAGGTTGGTTCAGGCGGGCTGAGCACATCGCCCGGTCTGCGTTTGGTCTCGCCGATGTTTAAGAGTCCACATCTTGGACAACGGATACAGTGGATGGGGCTGGAGGAGGTGTAGGAGCCATTGAGCTTAACTCAGTGTGTTATAAACTATAACCAGTTACCTTTACATTTCATCTGCCTGTAATTATGTGGGTGGGATCTATTACGTAGTCGGAGGCGTGTTTGTGGCTGGGAGTTTCACGCAGACGCGCGAGTAGTTTTTGTTTAGTTTGGAGGAAGCATGGGGGAGGTCACAGCTTTTGACCACGCACCAGTTTGACCATGAACCAGCTTGGCCACGCACCAGCTTGACCACGCACCAGTGTGACCACGCACCAGCTTGGCCACGCACCAGCTTGGCCACGCACCAGCTTGGCCACGCACCAGCTTGGCCACGCACCAGCGTGACCACGCACCAGCGTGACCACGCACCAGCGTGACCACGCACCAGCTTGACCACGCACCAGCTTGACCACTCACCAGCTTGACCACTCACCAGCTTGACCACGCACCAGCGTGACCACGCACCAGCTTGACCACGCACCAGCGTGACCACGCACCAGCGTGACCACGCACCAGCTTGACCACGCACCAGCTTGACCACGCACCAGCTTGTGACACGCTTGACCACGCACCAGCGTGACCACGCACCAGCGTGACCACGCACCAGCGTGACCACGCACCAGCGTGACCACGCACCAGTGTGACCACGCACCAGCTTGACCACGCACCAGCGTGACCACGCACCAGTGTGACCACGCACCAGCTTGGCCACGCACCAGTGTGGCCACGCACCAGTGTGACCACGCACCAGCTTGACCACGCACCAGCTTGACCACGCACCAGTGTGACCACGCACCAGTGTGACCACGCACCAGCTTGGCCACGCACCAGCTTGGCCACGCACCAGCGTGACCACGCACCAGCTTGGCCACGCACCAGCTTGGCCACGCACCAGTGTGACCACGCACCAGTTTGACTAGGAGTAAGATCAACACGTACTTAAACAAAAAGAAGTTTGGATGAATATCTCACTGTTTTTGCTACAACAATAAAGAAATTATTAATGTTTGAAGATTAATCTTTGGATGGCTTTGAATGTGTGGTGGGGAGCTCACTTGCGTAACGAGGCTATCTCCTTACCCCTGTCTTCAATCCTAGTGGCTGGAGGAAAAGAAATCCGTGAACGATGTAATAATCTGCCACTACATGAGGTGCAAGTGAACCTCTGCCCAATCTGAAAGGACTGTCGAGGTCCCTGGACAGTTGAGGGAGCGGGTGTATGTAGCAGCATTCAGCCCAGCCATGTCTGTGCCAAGCGAGATGCCAAGTTAAAGTGATCTCTTTACCCTGTACAAGCTCCATATCCCTCCAGCCCCTGGATATATGTGAGGTGCAATTGTAATGGATGAAACTTCCATGTCACATCAGTACGGAATATTCTGCCGTCCAACACCTCAGACTGAAACTCTGAGAAAAGACACACAGTGCTGGAGGAACTCAGCGGGTCAGGCAGCATCTCTGGAGAACATGGATAGGTGACGTTTCACAGAGTGCTGGAGTAACTCAGCGGGTCAGGCAGCATCTCTGGAGAACATGGATAGGTGACGTTTCAGGTCGGGACCCTTCTTCAGACTGATTGTGGGGGGCCCCGAGGGGGAGAAAGCTAGAAGGGGGCGGGGGGTCAGGACAAAGTCTGGTGGAGTGATAGGTGGCTACAGGTTAGGGTACATTTCGACTGACAGATGAATAAACAGAAAGGTGTGAGACAAAAGGATAGAAGAGATGAGAATTGTGAAGCTAGAGGAAGGAACGTAAGTGGAAGGGGAGAAATAGGAGCGCATCCAGAGGAGACACGGGGTGGGGGGGGGGGGGGTGAAAGGAAGAAAGGGGTGTTTGGAGGTTACTTATTTAAAATTGGAGAATTCAATGTTCAAACCGTTCATACCCCAGCGGAAACTCTCTGCATGGGGAAGATATTTTGCAATGTGCTTGGCACAGTGTGTTTATTCCCATTTATGCGCCCTCTGGTGCTCAATGATCAAAATGCAGGTCAAATACATTTGACCTTTCTCTCCAAAATTTCACGTTCCAAGAGTAATCCAAAAGTTGAAGGCTCTGAAATTCCAAAATGAGACTATTTTGTTCATAGATACATAGACAATAGGTGCAGGAGTAGGCCATTCAGCCCTTCGAGCCAGCACCGCCATTCAATGTGATGATGGCTGATCATTCACAATCAGTACCCCGTTCCTGCCTTCTACCCATATCCCTTGATTCCGCTAGCTGTAAGAGCTTTATCTAACTCTCTTTTGAATGTGAGTAACATCTAACAAAATAAAGACACAAAGTGCTGGAGTAACTCGACGGGTCAGGCAACATCCATGGAGATCACGGATAGGTGACCTTTTGGTTTGGGACCCTTTCTTCGGCTCGAGAGAAACAGCGTTGAAACAGGCCCTTCGGCCATCCGAGACCGCACTGACCTGCGATCACCCGTGAACTAGCACTACCCTGCACACTAGGGACACACTCACACTGCCAGAGTCATAGAGTGATACAGTGTGGAAACAGGCCCTTCGGTCCAACTTTCCCCAACCAGCCAACATGTCCCAGCTACACTAGACCCAGATATGGGCAAATTAGAGCATAGAAATTAGAGCATAGAAAATAGGTGCAGGAGGAGGCCATTCGGCCCTTCGAGCCAGCACCGCCATTCATTGTGATCATGGCTGGTCGTCCCCTATCAATAACCCGTGCCTGCCTTCTCCCCATATCCCTTGACTCCACTAGCCCCTAGAGCTCTATCTAACTCTCTCTTAAATCCATCCAGTGACTTGGCCTCCACTGCCCTCTGTGGCAGGGAATTCCACAAATTCACAACTCTCTGGGTGAAAAAGTTTTTTCTCACCTCAGTCTTAAATGACCTCCCCTTTACTCTAAGACTCTGGCCCCTGGTTCTGGACTCGCCCAACATTGGGAACATTTTTCCTGCATCTAGTTTGTCCAGTCCTTTTATAATTTTATATGTTTCTATAAGATTCCCCTTCATCCTTCTAAACTCCAGTGAATACAAGCCTAGTCTTTTCAATCTTAATGAAACCGAGACCTGCAAATTGATGACTGCAAGTTCTCTACGGGATGTTTGCTTTAATATTTGGATTTTTAAAATACAGAATAATTCTCCAGTAAACGTAGTACTGTCCTTTTGTTAATTGAGAATTGTGGTTACAAATCTTGATTGTGCAAATAAATTAAACATATTTGAGATCTAAATTATAATTGACCTTCTCGCTTGTTGGATAAAGAAATTCCTCCTCAGCTCCATTGTAAAGGTACATGCCATTCTGAGGCTGTGCCCTTTGGTCCTAGACTCTCCCACTAGTGGAAACATCCCTGTCCATGTGTGTGCAGTGAAGGGCAGAGGTTAGAGACACTGGAGATCATTCTCAGGCCATTTGAACAACGGTTCTGGGGTTGGTTTCACCAGGAGGTGAGCAAGGAAAGCAGCAACTGCTGGGAGAGGAGGGAGACACATCACAGAAGGCCTTCAGATTTATCCGAGAAGGGCTGGAGTGGAAATGGCATTTCCATTCATTGCAAAGAAGACACTGATTTAGATCTGACTGAAGATGATGCCCATCTTGCATCTTCCTGCACCTGCTCCCTGGGACCATGTGGACTTCCTCCAGCTTTAATTTTTAGTTTAAGATACAGCATGGAAAACGGCCGTTCGGCCCAGCAAGTCCGCACTGACCAGCGATCACCCCTGTACTATACTACACACTTGGGACATATTTACAGAGGCCAATTAAACTGCAAACCTGCACGTCTTTGGGATGTGGGAGGAAACCAGAGCACCCAGAGGAAACCCACGCGGTCTCAGTGAGAACATACAAACTCCACGCAGACAGCACCCGTGGTCAGGATCGAACCCGGGGCCTCTGGCACTGTGAGGCAGCAACTCTGTGACCCTTCTTCTGACTGTTGTTTGTCATGTACATCAATGATCTGGATGATGGGGTGGAAAATTGGATAAGTAAGTATGCAGATGATACTAAGAAAGGTGGTGTTGTGGATAATGAAGTAGATTTTCAAAGTTCTACAGAGAGAGTTGGGCCATTTGGAAAAGTGGGCTGAAAGATGGCAGATGGAGTTTAATGCTGATAAGTGTGAAGTGCTACATCTTGGCAGGACAAATCAAAATAGGACGTACATGGTAAATGGTAGGGAATTGAGGAATGCTGTGGAACAGAGGGATCTAGGAATAACTGTGCATAGCTCCCTGAAGGTGGAATCGCATGTAGATAGGGTGGTAAGAAAGCCTTTGGTGTGCTGGCCTTTATAAATCAGAGCATTGAATATAGGAGTAGGGAAGTAATGTTAAAAATTGTACAAGGCATTGGTAAGACCAATTCTGGAGTATGGTGTACAATTTTGGTCGCCTAGTTATAGGAAGGATGTCACAAAATAGAGAGAGTACAGAGGAGATTTACTAGAATGTTGCCAGGGTTGCAGCAACTATGTTACAGAGAAAGGTTGAACAAGTTAGGTCTTTATTCTTTGGAGCGCAGAAGGTTAAGGGGGGACTTGATTGAGGTCTTTAAAATGATGAAAGGGATAGACAGAGTTGACGTGGATACGTTTTTTCCCATTGAGGGAGGGAAGATTCAAACAAGAGGGATGACATGCGAATTAAGGGACGGAAGTTTAGGGGTAACGTGAGGGGAACTTCTTTACTCAGGGGTGGTGGCTGTGTGGAATCAGCTTCCAGCAGAAGTGGTGGAGGCAGGATCGATTTTAAATTTAAGAGTAAAGTGGATAGGTATATGGACGTGAAGGGAATGGAGGGGTTATGGTCTGAGTGCAGGTAGATGGGACTAGGGGAAAACAAATGGTCGGCACGGACTGGAACGGGCCAGAGAGGGCCTGTTTCCGTGCTGTAATTGTTATATGGTTATATGGTTATATGGTTAACTGTGGTGGGGGAGGTGGAAAGATGGAAGGGAGGGGGGTAGGACAATCTAGCGAGTGATGGGTGGATACAGGCGAGGGGAGATTTTGAGGTCACCCCTCATCCTCCTGCACTCCAAGGGATAAAGTGCTAGCCTGCGCAACCTTTCCCTGTAGCTCAGATCCCTCCTGTCCTGGCAACAACCTCGTAAATCTTCTCTGTACCCTTTCCAGCTTGACAACATTATTCCTATAACATGGTGCCCAGAACTGGACACGATATTCTAAATGCGGCCTCACCAACGTTTTATATAACTGCAACATGACCTCCCGAGTTCTATACTCAGCCTTTCAGACAAACAGTGCCCTAAATAGGACAGGAACCGGCGCAGCAGTACAGTTGCAGCACCAGATCCCAACTACGGCTGCTGTCTGTATGGAGTTTGCACGATTAACTGCGTGGGTTTTCTCCGAGTTCTTCGGTCTCCTCCCACACTCCAAAGACGTACAGGTTGGTAGGTTAATTGGCTTGGTATATATGTAAATTGTCCCTAGTATGAGTAGGATAGTGACAACGTGCGTGGATCGCTGGTCGGTGCGGACTCGATGGGCCGAAGGGCCTGTTTCTGCGCTGTATCTCTAAACTAAATGGTGGGTAGAACTTATTTCCAAAGTTGAAACATTTGCAGATGCAGTTATATTTGGAAAAGCCTATCTTATGACAGTCGAGTCCCAAAATGAAATTGCTGCTTTGTAATAACGACAATACCAGTTATCTGCACAAATGCCTTCACAATATTGTGACAGTACCTGCCTCAAAAGCCTCCTCCAGCAGCTCGTTCCATCTACCTACCACCCACTGTGAAAAAGTTGCCCCTCATTTCCTATTAAAGCTTTCTCCTCTCACCGCAAACTTATGTTCTCTGGTTCTTGATGCCCTCAACCAGGGGTGGGGAGCCTGCGGCCTTAAGGCTGCATGCGGCCTCCTAGGCCATTAAGTGCGGCCTTTTGAATGAATCCTAATTTTGTAGAACAAATCCTTTTATTTTTATTGATAGGTTTTTGTTCGTCTTTTAATATTTTTATTTAAATCTTAAAATAAACATATTTCAAATACCAAAGAGTAAATTAACTCTACAGCAAACTCGTTGTAAAGTGCGTTGGCTATCGCAGGGACAGGTGTTAGCAAAATGTTCATCTTTGCGAGAACAGACAGTTACATTTCATGAAGATCGGAATCAGAAATGAAAGAAGATTGAAAGAATCAGTATTAATCAGTATTGATCAGTACTGAAAGATCAGTATTGAAAGAAGATTTCTATAGAAATACTGCATTTTTATGTCAAAGAAAAATGACGAATTTTTCTGTGCAAGGTGAAACTAAGTCTATACATATGTGGCAAAAATATTCAAGCATTTCGAAAAAAGCTATCTTTTTTCAAAACTTAAAATGAAATTTCGGATAAACATTTTCCCCAGTTAGCGAAGGTCATTGATGAGCAGGAGGATTCATGCGAATCGTTTGAAGAATCGGCAGCTGTTATAGACATATTATTTAAAGAATACAATGAAAGGTTCACTGACATCACACTCAAATTAGCATTTCAATCTCACCTCGTTGATGTCTCCAAGGCTCTTAAAGAACTACAGATGGAATTGATTGAGCTCTCAGAAGATGATATTTTAAATCCTTATTTGACGTTAAGAAAGATCTGATTGAAATATGGAAAAATGCAGTAGAATATCCACGTCTTCGGCAACATGCACGGAAATGCTTTCTTGCTTTTTCAACCACTTATTGCTGCAAATCTACATTCCCCTACCCAACCCAAATCAACACACCCTTAAGGTCACAAATGACGGATACCCATCTAGAAGATTAGCTGAAACTGCGTACCTCCATGTTGCAAACAAATATTCAAATGCTTTCCCACAAAAGGCAATAGACAATAGGTGCAGGAGTAGGTCATTCGGCCCTTCGAGCCAGCACCGCCATTCAATGTGATCATGGCTGATCATCCCCAATCAGTACCCCGTTCCTGCCTTCTCCCCATATCCACAAAGCAGTCACAACAAAGCCATTAAAAGGTTAGTTAACTTTCGAATTAACAAAATTTTTCATTTTCTTGATCGTACATCGTAGTTAGATTTTTACAAATTAATGTACATTTTGAAGTTTCTTGGATGTGGCCTTATTAGATTACAGCCAACTTAATTACAGCCAACTTAATGAAAAGGTTCCCCACCCCTGCCCTCTACTCTGCATTTAACCTAACAATACAATTGCCAACGCTAACACACAACAGCGCCATCTGTTTACTTCAAGTCCTCTGGGATAAAGTAGTCCACTCACACTTTTAATGGCTGTTTTAATTGATAACAACCTCGGAGAACGAGCTACTTTTGCCATTCCCAAATGTATGCTTTCTCCCAGAAGGAGTCTCCCTGTCAAAGGTCAGAGGTGACTATCGCTATTGGTTACCAAACATTTCTGCCCTGAATGTGCCGGCAAAAATATGCGTTGAGTTTGAGTTTCATACATCCTCTATTGTTCACTAATTGTGGCAATCAATGAAGAGAATGAAAGTTCAGAAACACAGCCCCACCCCTGGAGCAAAGGCGGTTCAAATCCAGTTCACAGTCGATGCTTAACATGTATAATTAACACTGCGCCGCATAATGGACCTCCTTCATACATCGCAGATTAATTGTTGGTCGCCATGGCAATAAAACTGCTAAAACATTCCCTTCAGCATTGTACTGGAAGTTGGTGAGGCAGCACTCAGAGTATTGTGCTCAATTCTGGTCACCCTGCTGTACGACAGAAGGTAGGTACACAAAAGTGCTGGAGAAACTCAGCGGGTGCAGCAGCATCTAAGGAGCGAAGGAAATAGGCAACGTCTCGGGCCCTGCCTCAGGAAATGGGCAACGTTTCGGGCCGAAACCCTTGGGTTTCGGCCCGAAACGTTGCCCATTTCCTTCGCTCCTTAGATGCTGCTGCACCCGCTGAGTTTCTCCAGCACTTTTGTCTACCTTTGATTTTCCAGCATCTGCAGTTCCTTCTTAAACAAGTACAAAAGATGGTGTTAAGCTGGAAAGAGTGGAGAGAGGATTTACGAGGATGTTGCCAGGACTTGCGATGCCTGAGCTATAGGGAGAGGTTGAGCAGGCTGGAGGCTGAGGGGTTGTTCTTATAGACGTATCAGATACTGAGGGGAACTGATGGGGTAAATGCCGCCTTTTACCCAGAGTAGGGATATCGAGAACACAAGTTTAAGGTGAGAGGGGACAGATTTAATAGGAACCCAAGGGGCAACTTTTTCACAGTGAGTGGTGGGTGTATGGAACGAGCTGCTGGAGGAGGTAGTTGAGGCTGGGACTATAACAACATTTAAAAGACATTTGGACAGGTACGTGGACGGATCAGGTTTAAAGGGATATGTCCGTGGATTGTCACCTTGTGGTGGTGGAGGAGCTTGTGTGGACCTGAGACCCTGAGAGCGATGCCGTCTGGAGCTACGCTCCTGGCAAGGCCACCCATGGCGGTAAGGTTGAGGGGGAGATCTCTGACAAAGGGCAATCCAACCGAGACCTCAACGGTGGAACAGGCGGAGGACGATGGCTGACCTTAGTGGAGCGTCACAACGGCTGGGAAGGTGGATGAAGGCTGCAGCAGAAAAAGGTCTCCGGTCGTCTTGGACTCCATGCCACTGTCTATGCACCAGTCTCCCCACGTTAAACAAAGTCACGCACAGGCGTCCTCCATGAGAGGACAGTCATACTCGTTGCGAGTGACTGCCGATGAAAGGGATATGGGCCACGCACAGGGGAGGTGGGACTAGAGCAGATGGGATATCTTGGTCGACATGGGTAAGTTGGGCCTGTTTCCGTGCTGTGTGACTCATCTATTGCTATTGAAGTAGAGTGCTCTGGGGTTGCATTGGCCACTATCTGCTATTGGCAACCTCTGGCTTAGAACGTCCCAGACCAAAGGGACCTCACTACCAGGTGAGATGCTCGCGACACACAACAGGTGTTCACCATGAAAAACTTATTGAGGACGGAAGAAAAAAGTTGGTGGGAAGGAGGGTCAAATTGAACTCTCTCTCTCTCTCTCTCTCTCTCTCACACACATAGTGCAAGATAAAGCCCAGTAAAGTCCAATTGAAGATAGTCCGAGGGTCTCCAATGAGGTCGATGGGAGGTCAGGATCACTCTCTCGTTGGTGAGAGACAGCTCAGCTGCCTGGTACCAGGTGGGTGGGAATGTGTGGGAGTGCCACTGTGGGCCTTAGGGTGAAACCTGGCAAATCCATAAGAGGGGCAAAGAACAGTACCAAGGCTTTGAAAGCAAAGTGTGTGTGGCACGGTGGCGCAGCGGTAGAGTTGCTGCCTTACAGCGCTTGCAGTGTCAGAGACACGGGTTACATCCCGACTACGGGCGCTGTCTGTACGGAGTTTGTACGTTCTCCCCGTGGGATTTCTCCGAGATCTTCGGTTTCCTCCCACACTCCAAAGATGTTTGTAGGTTGGTTCAAATTGGTGCAAGTGTAAATTGTCGCTAGTGCGCGGGATTATGTTGGATGGTGTTAATGTGCGGGGATCGCTGGTCGGTGCGGACTCGGTGGGCCGAAGGGCCTGTTTCTGTGCTGTATCTCGAAACTAAAAGAGAGCCCCTGCCAGGCTGGACTCCCTTTGACTACAAGCCATGAACAATGTCTCATCTGGGGATGAGAACATCGTCGCTTCTGCTGCCAAGGAACTCCTTGCACTCTGCATTTACTGGGAACACCTTTTGGAACAGGACCACTTTGTGTACTGTATAATGTTAATCACATAAACCAGGGCCAGATATGAAATCATATTCAATTCAGCTGAAAAGGGTGCAGGGAAGATTTACGAGGATGATGCCAGGACTCGAGGTGTAAGAAGAGGTTGAGCAGGCTGGGACTATTCCTTGGAGTGCCGGAGAATGCTGGGCGATCTCATAGAGATGTACACAATCATGATGGGAATAGATAGGGTGAATGCACAGAGTCGTTTTTACCCAGAGCAGAGGAATGGGGAACCAAAGAACATAGGTTTAAGGTGAACGGTGAAGATTTAATAAGAACCCAAGGGGCAATTCTATTTCCCACAGAGCGTGGTCGCTATATGGAACAAGCTGCCAGAGGAGGTAGTTGAGGCAGGTACAATAAACATATTTTAAAAGGCATCTGGACAGGTATAGGGCAAGGAAAGGTTTAGAGGGGTATGGGCCAAACGTGGACAGGTGGTACACGTGTAGATGGGGTATCGGGGTCGGCATGGATGAGTTGAGCCGAAGGGCCTGTCTCCATGCTTAATGACTTTAAAATGATCTAAATCCTATTCAAATACTAGCAGCAGTAACACAGCAGGTAATTAGAATGCACATTTTGTAGGGGCTGATATTGGCCGGGATGTTGGCCTGCAACTGAAGGGGGAAATCTGCACCAAAACCCTTGAAGACAATAGACAATAGACAATAGACAATAGGTGCAGGAGGAGGCCATTCGGCCCTTCGAGCCAGCACCGCCATTCAATGTGATCATGGCTGATCATCCCCAACCAGTACCCCGTTCCTGCCTTCTCCCCATATCCCCTGACTCCGCTATCTTTAAGAGCCCTATCTAGCTCTCTCTCGAAAGCATCCAGAGAACCTGCCTCCACCGCCCTCTGAGGCAGAGAATTCCACAGACTCACCACTCTCTGTGAGAAAAAGTGTTTCCTCGTCTCCGTTCTAAATGGCTTACTCCTTATTCTTAAACTGTGTCCCTGGTTCTGGACTCCCCCAACATCGGGAACATGTTTCCTGCCTCCAGCGTGTCCAAACCCTTAACAATCTTATATGTTTCAATGAGATTCCCTCTCATCCTTCTAAACTCCAGAGTGTACAAGCCCAGCTGCTCCATTCTCTCAGCATATGACAGTCCCGCCATCCCGGGAATTAACCTTGTGAACCTACGCTGCACTCCCTCAATAGCAAGAATGTCCTTCCTCAAATTAGGGGACCACAACTGCACACAATACTCCAGGTGTGGTCTCACTAGGGCCCTGTACAACTGCAGAAGGACCTCTTTGCTCCTATACTCAACTCCTCTTGTTATACCGAGGTGCAGTGTAAAGCTGTTTTGTTACATGCTAACCAGTCAGCAGATAGACTATAGGTGAAGGGTCCACAGGCTATTGAAGTTCCACAGAGTATTGAAGACTAAGACGGTGACTATTGAAGTAGCAACAATACAACTTGAAAGAGAATTCATTCAAATATTTGAAATAAGATACAAACATGGGCACAAAAGCATGGCAGGGAATTGACATGAGAGAACATTTAAGGGCTAACAACGGCATCATACATTGAATGGCATTTCTGCATTTTAACTCAAGGCACGGTGGCGCAGCGGCAGAGTTGCTGCCTCACAGAGACCCGGGTTCGATCCTGGCTACAGGTGCTTGTCCGTACGGAGTTTGTACGTTCTCCCCGTGAGTTTTCTCCGAGAACTTTGTTTTCCTCCCACACTCCAGGTTTGTAGGTTAATTGGCTTGGTATAAATGTTTGTAATAGTGTTGAATAGTGTTAACGTGCGGGGGATCGCTGGTCAATGCGGACTAGGTGGGCTGAAGGGCCCGTTTCTGTGCCCTATCTCTAAACTAAACTAAGGATTCCAATACCTAACTTTATCCTGTGTATGTACGCTGTGGGCAGCTAGATTGTAACCATGTACAGCCTTTCTGTTGCTTGGTTAAGCATGCAACAAAAAAGCTGGTCCCTGCAACCTTATTGAATTCCCTTTCTATTTCCCTCAATGGGGCATCGGATGTCATACAGCTGACCTCACCTCGGCAGAACACAAGAGTCGCTATGTTTTGGCGCCGACATACGAGTTGAAAGAGGCAATGAACTGTGGCAAGGCAGGGAAGGGAGGGACCAGATTCCCCAGCTTCCTGCTCCTAAATTGTTGTCCTGGGTCATGTCATTGGGCCTTGTCAAGCTCCTTGGCCTTGTCATTGGACAGTCATCTTGTCTTCTCCCAGATTTGGGATCAGTTGCTGCAGTATCTCCTGTGACTACATAAATTCATAAATGATAGGAGCAGAATTAAGCCATTCGGCCCATCAAGTCTATTCCGCCATTCAATCATGACTGATCTATCTCTTCTTATTAACCCCGTTCTCCTGCCTTCTCCACATAACCGCTGACACCTGTACTAATCAAGAATCTATCTATCTCTGCCTTAGAAAATATCCGCTGACTTGGCCTGCACAGCCTTCTGTGGCAAAGGATTCCACAGATTCACCACCCTCTGACTAAAAAATTCCTCCTCATCTCTTTCCTAAAGGAACATCCTTTAATTCTGAGACTGTGCCCTCTGGTCCTAGACTCTCCCGCTAGTGGAAACATCCTCTCCACATCCACTCTATCCAAGCCTTTCACTATTCCGTAAGTTTCAATGAGGTCCTCCCTCATTCTTCCAAACTCCAGCGAGTACAGGCCCAGTGCCGACAAACGCTCATCATATGTTAACCCACTCATTCCTGGGATCATTCTTGTAAACCTCCTCTGGACCCTCTCCAGAGCCGGCACATCCTTCCTCGGATATGGTGCCCAAAATTGCTCTCAATACTCAAAAGGCAGTCAGACCAACGCCTCATAGAGCCTCAGCATTACATCCCTGTTTTTGTATTCTAGTCCTTTCAAAATAAATTAATTGCATTTGCAGATTAACTTTTCGGGAATCCTGCACTAGCACTCCCAAGTCCCTTTGCACCTCTGATTTCTGAATTCTCTCCCCATTTAGAAAATAGTCTACACATTTATTCCTAATACCAAAATTCATGACTCCACTCTTTGGTACACTATATTCCGTCTGCCACTTTTCTGCCCACTCTCCCAACCTGTCCAAATCCTTCTACAGAGTCCCTGCTTTCTCTACACTACCTGCCCCTCCACCTACCTTTGTAGCATCTGCAAACTTGACCACTAAACTTTCAATTCCCTCATCCAAATCATTAATACACAATGTGAACACAATAGACAATAGGTGCAGGAGGAGGCCATTCGGCCCTTCGAGCCAACACCGCCATTCAATGTGATCATGGCTGATCATCCCCAATCAGTACCCCGTTCCTGCCTTCTCCCCATATCCCCTGACTCCGCTATCTTTAAGAGCCTGATCTAGCTAGCGGCCCAACACCGACCCCTGCAGAACTCCGCTAGTCACTGGCAGCCAACCAGAAAAAGCCCTTTATTGCCACTCTTGGCCTTCTGTCATCCAGCCAAACTGCTATCCATGCTAGGAGCTGCCCTCTGTTACCATGGGTCCTCATCTTCCTGAGCAGCCTCACGTGTGGCACTTTATCAAAGTATTTCTAAAGATGCAGGTAAACAACATCTACTGACTCTCCTTTGTCTGTCCTGCTATTTCTTCCTCAGAGAATTCCAACAAATTCGTCAGCAAGATCTCCCTTCACAAAGCCATGCTGACTTTGACCTATTTTATCGTAAACCTCAGTACTCTGTGACCTCATCCTTTATAATGGGCTCTAATATCTTACCAACCACCGGTCAGACAAATTCCCACTATTCTGCCTTGCTCCATTCATGTACAGCGGGGTAATAGTGGCAATTTTCTAATCATCAGGGACCACCCCTGTCCCTAGTGATTCCTGGAAGATTGTGGACCACCAACCCTCACCAATCAGGTTACTGGCGATGGGACATCATGGGTTCTGACTGTGGAACGAGTGATCAATAGCATAGTTTGCCAAAATAATTTTTCAGAGACGATGACTTAAGGGCCTGTCCCACTATAAGAGTTTACCCAAGAGCTCTCCCGAGTTAAAAAAAAATCTAACTCGTGGTAAATACGTAGAATGTACGTTGCGGGTACGTCGGAGCTCTGGACGTCTCTTAGCGGCTCGTTACGCTAACGGCAGGTACTCGGGAAACGCGGGAAGACTCGTGAAGATTATTCAACATGTTGAAAAATGTCCACGAGAGCCCCGAGTACCGACGAGCGGCCATTACCGTAAATCTCCGAGTTCGAATCAGGGGAAACTCTGGGGAAAAACTTGAATTACCTCGTACAGTGGGACAGGCATTTAAGAACAGAAAGAGGTAATTATCAAAGGTAGACACAAAATGCTGGAGTAACTCAGCGGGTGAGGCAGCATCTATGGAGAGAAGGAATGGCCGACATTTCGGGTGGACCCGCTGAGTTACTCCAGCATTTTGTGTCTACCTTTGATAATTACCTCTTTCTGTTCTGGAATTGAATCCTGCAATTTTCTACCTTCCATGATGCTAGGCAATCTCATGTTGCCATAATGAGAGCGCTCTCCCAACACTGTAGATTTTGAGTGAATACACTCACACGATTTATCATGGTCCTCTTGCAACTTATCTCATCTAATTTTAAGTGTGTGTGTGAGAGAGAGAAGGACATTTACAGTCCCGTAGATTGTGGCTAATTTGCGGGGTTTTTATGGTACTTCAAAAAAATGAGGAAAAATGTAATTCTCGGAATTCAACCCATCATCATCGAAGGTCAAACAGTATACAGTACATATGATACACAGTACATGGAGCCACAGAGTGACACAGTGTGGAAACAGGCCCTTTGGCCCAACTCGTCCATACCGGCCAACATGTCCCAGCTACCCTAGTCCCACCTGCCTGCGTCTGGTCCACATCCCTCCAAACCTGTCCTATCCATGTACCTGTCTAACTGTTTCTTAAATGTTGGGATAGTCCCTGCCTCAACTACCTCCTCTGGCAGCTTGTTCCATACACCCACCACCCTCACTGTGAAAAAGGTTACCCCTCAGATTCCTATTAAATCTTTTCCCCTTCACCTTAAACCTGTGTCCTCTGCTCCAAGATTCCCCTACTCTGGGCAAGAGACTCTGTGCATCTATCTACCCGATCTATTCCATGTCAGTAAAACTGAACAAACGATGCATTTACACAAATATATATACACATGTGCACACTCGCATACTTTGTATGTATGTATACACATAGATAGATATACACACATGCATACACTCGCATGTACATAGAAGAATTCAACTGTCTTTGGAGAATTCGCTTTAGCCCAGCCACTGTCTAAAAATGGCCCAGGGACTATTTTTGCTGCATTTATTGGTGCCGCGTATACCTTCCTCCTCCTGACCTGTGCTGGCTTTATTTTAATTCTATGACCCGGAGGATGTTTGCCAGGCTTGAAGGGTAGAAAGTGCAGAGTCATCAACCAGGTGGAGCCTGCAGCAGATGGAGCTGGGAGCTGGGAGCTGGGAGCCGCTGCTGCTGCTTACTTACAAGGGGGACCAGTGGCCAAGTTGCTGCCGGCGGGGCGAGAGGCTGGCAATGTGCTCCCGGGAAGGAACAGGCAGGCGAGGGAGGGAGAGAGAGCTGGCACTCACCCAGGTTAATCCCTCGCAGTCAGGTCAGACATCACGTCGGATGGGACCTCTCCACGCCTGGTCTTCTTCCCCACTGGCTCTGCCCCGTCCCCCTAAGGCACGGCCAGAGGCTGGAAACTTTCAATCTTCAGTGGAGTGAGAGAGACAGAGAAGGGGGTGAACCGCAGATACGACCTGACCCCACACACCTCGTCGCTGGCCAGCGCTGCTCCACCAGCCGAGGCAAAGCCTGCAACTCGAGCCCGCTCCCCCCGTCTGATTGGCGGACTATAATTACCTCCCCCCGCCCACTGCCAACATATCCCACCCAAGGTCACATCGCATATGGTGAATGGGCCGTTCAAATATTAATAAGGCGAGCAAGCAGGGGAGCGCAGACTGCGGGGGTGGGCGAGTTTGATTCAGACTCTCTCAGCGGGTCGGGCAGCATCTCTCTCTGGAGACTCCAGCTTCTGTGTCGATCCTCGGTTTAAACCAGCAACTGCAGTTCCTGCCTACTCGGATTGCATCAGAGCCGGGCTAGAGTGAGTGTGAGCCGGGCTAGTGTGAGTGTGAGCAGGGCTAGAGTGAGTGAGTGTGAAGCGGGGCTAGAGTGAGTGTGAGCCGGGCTAGAGTGAGTGTGAGCCGGGCTAGACTGAGTGAGTGAGTGTGAGCCAGGCTAGAGTAAGTGTGAGCCGGGCTAGAGTGAGTGTGAGCCAGGCCAGGCCAGAGCGAGTGGGTGTGAGCCGGGGCAGAGTGAGTGAGTGAGTGTGAGCCGGGCTAGAGTGAGTGTGAGCCGGGCTAGAGTGAGTGTGAGCCGGGACAGAGTGAGTGAGTGTGAGCCGGGCCAGAGTGAGTGAGTGTGAGCTGGGCTAGAGTGAGTGTGAGCTGGGCTAGAGTGAGTGTGAGCCGGGACTGAGTGAGTGTGAGCTGGGCTAGAGTGAGTGTGAGCCGGGCTAGTGTGAGTGTGACTGGGCTAGTGTGAGTGTGAGCTGGGCTAGAGTGAGTGAGTCAGTGTGAGCTGGGCTAGAGTGAGTGTGAGCTGGGCTAGAGTGAGTGTGAGCTGGGCTAGAGTGAGTGTGAGCCGGGCTAGAGTGAGTGTGAGCCGGGCTAGAGTGAGTGTGAGCCGGGCTAGAGTGAGTGTGAGCCGGGCTAGAGTGAGTGTGAGCCGGGCTAGAGTGAGTGAGTGTGTGAGCCGGGGTGTGAGCCTAGAGTGGAGTGTGAGCCGGGCCATAGTGAGCCGGGGTGTGAGAGTGAGCCGGGCCAGAGTGGAGTCTGAGTGAGCCGGGCCAGAGTGGAGAGTGAGTGTGAGCCGGGCCAGAGTGAGTGTGAGCCGGGCTAGAGTGTGAGCGGGCCACCGGGGGCCAGAGTGAGTGAGCCGGGCCAGGTGAGTGTGAGCCGGGCCAGAGTGAGTGTGAGCCGGGCAGAGTGAGTGTGAGTCAGTGTGAGCTGAGTGAGTGTGTGCCGGGTAGAAGTGAGTGTTAGAGCCGGGGAGAGTGTGAGCGGGCTAGAGTGAGTGTGAGCCGGGCTAGAGTGAGTGTGAGCCGGGCTAGAGTGAGTGTGAGCCGGGCTAGAGTGAGTGTGAGCCGGGCTAGAGGGAGTGAGAGTGTGAGAGTGAGTGTGAGCAGGGCTAGAGTGAGCCGGGCTTAGAGTGAGTGTTGAAGAGTGAGTGTGAGCATGAGTGTGAGCCGGGCTAGGAGTGATGGTGTGTGAGCCGGGCTTAGAGTGAGTGTGGCGGGCTAGAGTGAGTGTGAGCCAGGCCGGGCTAGAGTGAGTGTGAGCCGGGGCTAGAGTGAGTGTGCCGGGCTTTTTTAGAGTGAGTGTCCGGGCTAGAGTGAGTGTGAGCCGGGCAGAGTGAGTGTGAGCCGGGCCAGAGTGAGTGTGAGCCGGGCCAGAGTGAGTGTGAGCCGGGCCAGAGTGAGTGTGAGCCGGGCCAGAGTGAGTGTGAGCCGGGCTAGAGTGAGTGTGAGCCGGGCCAGAGTGAGTGTGAGCCGGGCCAGAGTGAGTGTGAGCCGGGCTAGAGTGAGTGAGTTAGTGTGAGCCGGGCTAGAGTGAGTGTGAGCTGGGCTAGAGTGAGTGTGACCTGAGCTAGAGTGAGTGTGAGCCGGGCTAGAGTGAGTGTTGGGCGTGTGAGCCGGGCCAGAGTGAGTGTGTGGCGGCTGGGCTTAGAGTGAGTTGTGAGCCGGTTGAGCGTGAGTGTGAGCGGGCTAGAGTGAGTGTGAGCCGGGTAGAGTGAGTGTGAGCGTAGTGAGTGTGAGACTGAGCTAGAGTGAGTGTGAAGCTGAAGCTAGATGGTGGCGGGTAGCCGGCTCAGCTTCCTGCCATGTTCCAACATTGGGGAAGTGTGTTTTCACTGTGTGTGCAGCCACAGATGGTGAACGACAACACCATCACTGAAGGTGACATTGAAACGACCAGCCATGAAGCAGAATGTACAAACAAGAAACTGCAGATATTGGTTTAAACATACAAAGATAGACACAAACTGCTGGAGAGCCTCAAGGTTTCGAAGGTCAGTTGATTGTTAATGCACCAGTTAAGGTACAGTGAAATTTGAGTTCCCACACAGCCATACTGAGTGAAAAAGCAACCGGACACACAACATAAACATCCATCACTGCGTCCTGTACGGGTATGGCTGCCCAGCCTGCAGCTGTCCGTCTTTTCTCTTTTTTAATTTTTTAGTTTAGTTGAGTTTTCTGAGTCCTAGCCTTTTTTATTATGGGGGTGGGGGGAGGGGGAAGGGGGAGGAAACTGCTTTCTAGGCTCCCTACCTGGTCGGAGAGGCAGCTTTCTCCGGGCTGCACCATCGACCCGTCCTCGCGGCCTACCAGCAGGCCTGGAGCGGCGTTTTTTCCTGGGGGGACCCGCCCAGAGCCACGGCTTCGGGGCAGCAGCAGCGCTGGAGCCCCATCGTGGAGCGGAGCGGGCGATACCTTGCCTGGGTCACCGCGCTGGAGCTCCGGTGAGCTGAAGACCGCGGGTGAACTTCGCGGAGCCGGGGCGAGATGCGCAATTTAAATCGTTGGGATGGAGCTCTCCATCCAGCGCGGCCTGTTGGCGTCGGAAGCCGCGGTCTCCAGCAAGGAAGCGGCCGTTACAGGCACCCCGAGCCGCTGAGAGGGTTCTCCCGTCGCCAGAGCACCAACACCCGGCGAAGACGGGCCTGGAACATCGGCCCCCATAGCGGCGACTGTGGAGGCCTCAATAGGGCCCCCCCGACTATGGGTGAACTGGGGATGGGGGCTGGACTTTGTGCCTTCCCTCATAATGGGAACCATTGTGGGGGGGATGTTTTTTATGTTTATGTTAAATTCTCTCATGTTATGTCTTATCTTTATCTATGTGCTGCATGACAAGACAACTTTCACTACACCAATTGGTGTTTGTGACAATAAACGTCCTTTGTCCTTTGTCTTTGATGGAAGGTGATAAAGTTCAATCTTCTTTCCTCCTTGTTCTCCAGTAGTCGGGGCAGTCAAACCATCTGCAGTTGGGGCGATCAAAGCCCCCGCAGCCGATGATCGAAGCGCCCGTCGGGGTGAACGCCGCGTCGGGGCGGTGATTTGAAAAAAAACTCTCTCCGCAGCATGGAGATCCCGAGTCGGCCTCTTCTTACCATGTTAAGTCCACAGGCCTCGCGGTTGGAGCGTCGATCCCCGGCAAAGGGATGTTAAAGTCCCGCAGACTCCCGTGGCTTGGAGCACCGGGTTGGTCTCCAGAGAATGCCGCCAACTCCACGATGTTAGGCCGCAGCGGGGACGGAGATACGATACGGAAAAAAAAAAAAGTCGCATCTCCGTCGAGGTAAGAAAAAAAGGTTACCCAACCCCTCCCCCCCCCACATAAAACAAACCAAGGAACACTAAAACATACTTTTTAACACTTACTAAAAATAACAAACAGATGAAAGGACAGACAGGCTGTTGGCGAGGCAGCCGCTGCTGGTGGTGCCACTCAGTATTATGAACTCAGCAGTCGTAAGTGATAGGAGCAGAATTAGGCCATTCGGCCCATCAAGTCTACTCCGCCATTCAATCATGGCCTCTCCCCATCCTCCCACTCGCAACAAGGGCTGAGTCCCCCTGGTCCTCACCTTTCACCCCACCAGCCGGCACATACAACACATAGTCCTCCGCCAGTTTCGCCTCCTCCAACGTGACCCCACTGCTCGCCACATCTTCCCCATCTCCCCCCCCCCCCCCCCCCCCCCCCGTCTGCCTTCTGCAAAGACGCATTCCTCTCCCCAACCGTTGTCAATTCTTCCCCCCCCTCCCACTCTACCCCTTCCCCGGGCACTTTCCCATGCAACCGCAAGAAATGCAAACACTTGTCCCTTCACTCCCCCCTCCATTCCTTTCAGGACCCAAGCAGTCCTTCCAGGTCCGACAGAGGTTCACCTGCACCTCCTCGCAACCTCATCTACTGCATCCGCTGCTCCAGATGCCAAGATGATCTATATCGGTGAGACCAAGCGGAGGCTTGGCGATCATTTCGCCAAACACCTCCGCTCGGTCCGCGTTAACCAACCAGACCTCCGGTGGCTCAGCACTCATCTCCCCCTCCCATTCCGCATCCGACTCTCGGTCCCTGGGCCTCCTCCACAGCCAGAGTGAGCAACACCGCAAATTGGAGGAACAGCACCTCATATACCGCTTGGGGAGTCTGCATTATTTTTGCATGAACATCGAATTCTCTCAATTCTGTTAACCCTTGTTGTCTCCTCCCCTTCCCACCTCTCCCTCAGCCCTCGGATTCCTCCTCCTCCTTTTTCCTTTCTTCCCCCCCCCTCCCCCCCCCCCCCTCAGTCTAAAGAAGGGTTTCGGCCCAAAACCTTGCCTATCTCCTTCACTCCATAGATGCTGCTGCTGCACCCGCTGAGTTTCTCCAGCATTTTGTGTCCCCATGACTGATCTATCTCTCTCTTCCAACCCCATTCTCCTGCCTTCTCCCCGTAACCCCTGACACCCGTACTAATCAAGAATCTATCTATCTCTGCCGTAAAAATATCCACTAACTTGGCCTCCGTAGCCTTCTGAGGCAAAGAATTCGACAGATTCACCACCCTCTGATTAAAGAAATGTAGTCTAAATTCCTAATTACAGCATCTCTGGAGAACATGGGTAGGCAACGTTTTGCATCGCTACTTCAGTCATCTGAATGTTGCTTCTATTGCCTGCATTCATTTTTATTAATTAATCTGTAACATATCTGTTCCACTAGGACCACATCAAAGGTATTTTCGGTTTTGGTGATGTTTCAGGTCGAGATCCTTCATCAGAGACGTGAAGACCTGAAACGTCACCTATTCCTTCTCTCCACAGATGCTGCCTGACCCGCTGAGTTACTCCAGCACTCTTTCTCCACAGTGTCTACCCGCTTGTGTTACTCCAGCACTTGTCTCTTATTTCTCCACAGATGCTAGTTTTCTGTGACTGTGATCACAACTCCAGGCCACGTCATATTTGCTCCGCACGCACCACAGAGAAGCCCAGCCGCAACTCAATCCGCCACTGTGGCTGGAGCCCTGACCCAGGTTTCACACAAACAACATGCACTAGCCCCCCTGATCTCACTATGTATTATTGAATCATTGAAACTGAATATTGAATGACAATATTCACAACATAAACACACAAGCTTTACTTTTTATTTCAGAACAGGCATAGGCAACTCCATACATTCATAGGTTCATACATCATAGTAGCAGAATTAAGCCATTCGGCCCATCAAGTCTACTCTGTCATTCAATCATGGCTGATCTATCTCTCCCTCTCAACCCCATTCTCCTACCTTCTCCCCATAACATATAACAATTACAAGCACGGAAAAGACAGGCCCTCTCGGCCCTTCCCGTGCCGATAACCCCTGACATCTGCACTAATCAAGAATCGGTCAATTTCCGCATTAAAAATACCCAATGACGTGGCCTCCACAGCCATCTGTGGCAATGAATTCCACAGATTCACCACCCTCTGACTGAAGAAATTCCTCCTCATCTGCTTTCAAAAGGTAGGTCCTTCAATTCTGAGGCTATGGCCTTGGGTCCTAGACCCTCCCACTAGTGGAAACATCCTCTCCACATCCACTCTATCCAGTCCTTTCACTATTCTGTAAGTTTCAATGAGGACCCCCCTCATCCTAAACTCCAGCGAGTACAAGCCCAGTGCCGTCAAACGCTCATCACAGGTGACCCACTCATTCCTGGGATCATTCTCCTCTTCAGCGCCAGCACATCCCTCCTCAGATATGGGGGACAAAACTCAAGACGAAAGGAATTCCTCAAATCAGCCATGTTCCAAAGTTAGACACAAAGTGCCGGAGCAACTCAACGGGTCAGGCAACATCTCTGGTGGAAACGGAATGAGTGAGTGTTCTGGGTCAGGATCCTTCTTCAGACTTTGTTCTGTATTGGATCAAAATATCACTAAGTGCTTTTTGTGCCTAATTCTATGTCACATTTCATCCAGCAAATCTGCCGCATTCACATTGATTTTACTTTTGGAGTCACGTGAGTGACTACATGAAAGAAGCCCGCCAGGTGCATGCGCGTCATTACATCCGACGCATGGCGTACCGACGGGCTGGAGAGTGTAGCTCCACCAGCGGTAAGTAGTAAACCGACAGGTAAGTGATTTTAAAACTTTTCCTGCGGCCACTTAAACTCCGTGAGTCCGGCTCGGGAGCCATCGGGCCTTGTTAGCAATGGAGTGAGTTGGGAAGAAATCTGTCCGTAGTAGGAGCGTAACGCGCGGGCCCGCGGTTAGTGCTCGCAGATCGGGTCGGGAGATACCGGCTGCAGTAACGCCGGCTCCGACACCGACTGCTGAACTACCGGCAGCTCAACTGCCTCCGTTAACTCCAGTGCTTCAGGGCACTGAGGCCACTCCACCAGGGAGGAAGGCCAAAAGAAAATCTCTCAGGCCCGTCTTATCCGATGAGTCTGATGAGGAAGGCACCCCTCCTTCTAATAAAAAGGTCTGGGGACGGCTCGATCAAGTGGAGAAAATGCTGCAAACTTTGATGAGCCACAAAATATTTCAATCGGGGTTGAATGCCCCTAGGATTCCCCAGACAGCCTCACGTAGAGGCCCATATGGCGAAGAAGACTATATCGCCTACGAATATCAGTGGGAATCACCCTCGCCCGCACCTTGTTTAGGGCTGGTAGAGACCTCCCTGGAGCAAGACTCGGGAGAGCCACGCAGGAGGAGTCTGACCCTGAAGTTGGTGTCACTGCTCTTGGGCACACACCAAAGCACATGAGCCATCTCCAGGTGTCCCGGATGTGGCAAGAAACTTTGCTATTCCGGAAGGTACTGGTGAAGCCATGGTGGAAAACTTGGCGGCCAACATCAACTACATGGCCTCTCACCAGCTACAGGATTCCATTATGGAACAAACAGCCTCCTGTTATGTAAACCTGTTAACTGTGCGTCGCTCAAAGTGCCACTGTGAACTCTGCTATCTGGGCACAATTATGAGTGCAACGATGCATGGACAAGAGATCCGATTCCAGCTTGTCCTCAAATTTGGTGGGGGCAGGGATCACGCTTTCGGCAAAATGGTTCCCGAGGGGCACCGATGTCCGGGACACAGCAGGGATATGTGGGCCCTGTTGTGCAATGCATACTTTGAAGTAAATTGCATCCGGAAGATAGCTGTAAAAGCCGACACTAAACCCACGATTTGCAGCTGGTATGCAGGTCATCCAAAATTCAAGCGCCCAAATTATCTATTTGGCGAGGACCTGCTCAAAACAAGTCAAAGACCTGGAAGAAGAGGCCAAAACGATAGGCCTCATGAAGATATACGTCCCTTCCTCGCAGGCCGTTTTCTGGGGAATTTAAATCCTCTGGGGAACAACCTCCGGTTTGGGGTAGGTTACAGTTATTTTATGATGAATGGTGCTGCATAACATCTGATCTGTTTATACTGGACACTGTCTCAGGGTCTCCAATAGAGTTTATGTCAGGAATTCATCCACCTGCACAAAATATGCCTAGTCGGGTATTGTTTTTTTCTGGACCAGAAACTCTGCAGGTAAATAAATAAATTGGGGTTTTGTTCCAAAAAGGGGTAATTGAGAGGACGACATACCATCCTCAACAATTTGTATCCAATATATTACCCAGACAGAAAAAAGATGGTGGATGTAGAGTAATTCTGGATCTAACCAAGTTAAATTCCTATGTCCAGTATAGGCATTTTTAAAATGGACACCTTCAATACGGCTAAACAGCTGTTATCAGAAGGTTGTTTATATAGGCAACCATAGATCTGAAAGATGGCATATTATTCAGTACCAAATTCTTCAAGCAGTACCGAGAATTTTAGTTGGATGGGACAGCTGTGGCAATTTAAAGCATTACCCAATGGGTTAACCTCAGCTCCTAGGTTGTTCACAAATTGTTAAAACCAGGTTCTGGCGCTACTTCGTGCCCAGAATCACATTGTGATGGCTTTATCTAGATTATATTTTAATTATAAGCAACACTCAGGAAAAAAGCTGAGGAGTTGGTTTCAGCAAACCAAACACCTGTTTGAGAGGTTAGGTTTTTGTCCATCCAAACCAAAATCCAAGCTAGTGCCATCCCATAAAAATTGATTATTAGGGATTTGTCATTGATTCAGTTGTGACTTTGCCGCACGGCCAAAGCCGTTGGAAATCAGGGAGGTCTGTACCAGGTCTCGCTGAAAAGCAACAACCCTCCATCCGGGAAGTAGCCAGTGTTATTCGTAAATTGGTGGCGGCTTTCCCTGCAGTGGAGTTTGGACCCCTGCACTATCAAAGTCTGCACGAGCTAGAGAACAAGCTCACTTAAAGAACATGCAGGTCATTTTCGATAGTCTATGCAGTTGCCAGCCAAAAGCCATCGCCGAATTTACAATGGTGGATTATCAATTATTGCACAAACTACCAAAAATATTTTGGATTAACAAACCTTCAGTGGTTTACAAACAGATGGAGGCGTCAGTGCTTTGGGATGGGGAGCACGGCCAGCGAGTCTAGCTGTGGTGGTAGATGGAGTGTGCAAGAGGATTTAATCCTGCACAGGCATGGTATAAATGACTTAAGGAATTGCTGGGTGCATTCTATGGATTAAAAGCTTATTGATTCAGCAATGAATAATTTTCACATGTGCAGCTCCAGATTGACAATACCATGGCTGGTTGCCTATAATCAATCACATGGGAGGGGAATAAGTTCAGTATCATGTGATCAATCTGGCTAACCTCATTTGGGCGACTGAATCGTATTTCCAGGAATATCCCGAGTGGGTCTCAAACTATCTTACCTACCAGGTAGAGATAATGTAGGTGGTGGCAGCAACAGGTCACGGAAATTTAATGACAAACATAGAATGGATGTAAATCCTGATGTTTTTATTAATGATTGTTAGCCGCTTTCTATGGTTTGCCAGATATAGATCTCTGCTTGCATCCAGGCTAAATCACCAGTTGCCTAAATACGTTTCGTGGGAACCAGAATTCAGGAGCGCCCGAGTAGCGGTGGAATGCATTCTCGCTACATTGAGATCTGTACGTTACTTTTACGCTTTTCCCCCATTTCTGCCTGATTTAGGCAATGCCTCACCAAAATAGAGCAGGACTCCATCCACCTCAGGCGTTTTTGGTGGTTCCAGACTGGCCTAACACAGCCATGGTTCCCATTGGTGCTGAGAATGATGACTCAGCCATTCATGGCTGTCCCAACTGCAGTGCTAATTGTTGGTGCAATCCAGGTAACAGGAGAAAAGTCATCCGTTACATGATCGTATCATATCTGTTAATCTGCAGGTTCTCACCCCCAGACCGTTCCAAGGGCTTGGACTGTCGAGTAGGACCATGGATGTGATAACTGCAGCTTGGAGAGATAGTACTAATAAAACAATATGTGTCTCAATATTAAGAAATGGGAGATGTTTTTTTCGCTTGCAGTCAGATATATGTTATCATACTGCAAGCATACCGGATAGTGAAGCATATTGGAGTTCCTTGCTCATTGCATTTTTGATGAACACTTGAGCTATAGTGCCTAATAGTGCTCGGAGTGCTTTGTCCTCCTACTTAGGGCAGTTTTTGCAGAACAACAATCTATCGGGTCTCATCCGTTAGTGTTCCGATTCATGAAGAGGAATCTTTAACAAGAACCCTCCAAAGCCTAGATATACAGAAATCTGGGATGTCAGTATAGTTCTCGCACACTGCTTCGGCAAATGGGCTCCAATTACGTCACTGGTCTTTTAGAAGTTTAATACACTTAAAGTGGTAATGCTCATGGCAACTAGTATCAGGCGCAACGAACGTTCAAACATTTCAAAAGCTACAGCTAGATATATCATGTACTTACTTCTGCAGATAAACATTACGTTTTTATGTGTATGAATTGAATCAAACAAAGCAGGCCAGGAATGGCCGGAACCAAAGTAAGCTCGCTGAAGCATACCTGTTGACCAAAGGTTTATGTGTAGTTCAAGCACCCGAGTCAATATATTGAGGTAACTAAGAGTCTCAGAGGACTCTGAGACAGCAAGTGCTCATCAGCCACAAAAAACCTCATAAGAAGGTATCGTACAACTATTTCTAGATGGTTAAAACAGGTTTTGGATTGTGAGCTGGAGTAGACACTCATGTGCGTTTAAATCTCCTTACTCCACCAGGGCGGCGGCATCAACATCCACAGCGAAGGCACAGGACGTGCCTCTAGACCAAATCCTTTGGGGCCGCAGGATGATCTAAGGAGGCGACCTTCTCCAAATTTTATGATAAATCTGTCCTGACAGTACAAGGTTTTTGGGCATGCTGTTTTGGGTTTGGTTTGATTTCTTTTCTTTATAAATTTCATTTGTTAATTTTCCCCCCCTGGGGACAGAGGGGTTATTATGTTTTATTGTTTATTATTAAAAATGTTTATTGGATAATTCAAAGCAATGTTCAATACATTATTTTATTCACTACTGTGTCAAAAACTGAAGAGCAGTGTGTCGTATGGAATGGATCTACGGCATGAAATCACAGAGCTTTGAAATCTTCATGTAGTCACTCATGTGACTCCGAAGTAAAATAGTAGGATTAAAGGAGAACTTACCAGTTTTTGAAGTTTGTTCTTTATTTTATGAGGAGTTACGATGATGGGGATTCGCACGTGCCCACCGCTCCCGGCCCTTCATAATCGCAAAGTATCATCTTGTAGTTCTAGTCTTCTGAGTCTTACTATATCACTTCGACTATAGTTTCTGTGTTTTCCCGCCCGCTGCTTTGAAGTATGACGTGCATGCGCCCCCTGCGCCCGGCGCCGGCTTTCACGATGAGTAATCCCTCATCGTAACATTCAAAAAACTGGTAAGTTTCTCTTTCACAACCTTACTATATGATGTCCTCTATTTTCATCAATTTTTCCAGTAATCTGTGATTTGAGGTCGCCAAAATACTCACAATTACATAGAATTTGATTATTCGCAGATTGTGATGAAAAGTAGCAATAACTTTTACTTTGGGAATCTCAGCAGCACGACCACGTCGATCGCCCCTCCGTTACCCACTAGCACTATCCTGCACACTAGGCGGGCACCATGAACAATGTTACTGAGGGCAATTAACTTCAAATTTTGGAGTGGTGGGAGGGAAAAACCGGATTAGCACCCCGGGATCAAAAAATACGCAGTATTACATAGGAAGAATGTGCAAACTCCTTACAGGGCGGACTCCTCCCCTGTAGTTATGATTGCAACCAGGTCTCGCGCTGTGAGGCCCTCGCAACTCTAAGGCTGCTCCACCTTTTTGCCTCTTCTCCTTTTCATGCTGGAGCCCAATTGATTTTGGACCAAGTGAATGGGTACTTCAAATAAAATTGTTCTAATTAAATTACATTCTCACTCGCCAACAATCACACAATCACAATAATATACTCGTTTTTAAGCCAACTTCTCTGTGTTTTGCAACAAACCCATACGAGGATCTCTTTCATTTTCCAAGTCAGTCATACAAATAAAAAGCACACGGAAAAAAACACACAAAAGGCCCACCACGGTGATCCTCCACATTCCTCACTGTGATGGAAGGCTGAAAAAATATAGTTCAATCCCTTAGTTCTCCCCCGATTGGAGGCCTCGAGCCCTCTGTTGACAGGATGATCTTCACTCCCGTAGCCGGCTGTCAGGGGACCCTCCACGTCGAGGTGATCAGCTCCTGCATCCGGGGATGTCAGCCCCCCCACACCGGCGATCGGGAACCCGGTCGGGGCTGATCGAACCTTCCACGACGTTGGAGCTCCCGACATACACGGCCTCTCCCAAGGGTTCTGCAAGATCCCGATGCTGTAAAGGGGACCGTAAAAAGCCCAGGCATTATGCAAGGGATCGGGGGAACCTCCGATGTAAGTCCACAGTAGGGCCAAGGTCAGTCCGAGGAGGCCTCACCAGCTCCATCCATTGATGGTAGAAAGGAAAGCTGGAAGAGCGCAGGGGCAGGGCAAAGCGTGGGCGGTGGGGGATAATAGGTGGAACACAGGCGAGATGGGCGGGGGGCGAATGTCTGATAGGCAGAAGGTTTGGACGAAAGGCCGAGAATAAGAAAAGGAAGGAAGATGTGAGGGGGACGGGTGGTGAGGTGGTTGCATAGTGTGATTTTAAATGGTTTTCTTGAAGTTTAGCTCCAAAGCTAGCAGTTTCTACAGACCAGTTATCTCCAATCCAATACAAAAATCCTACAGGGACATGGATTATATACGGATTCATTGGGGACTATTTTTTTCATCCTGGTACCATCCCAACCACGATTTTCCAGCATCCTTGTCCCACAGCCTTTCGCGATTCTCTATGTTTTTGCCGGACCAACAGCGGTCACGGCCTCCGAGAGGAGTCCAAACAGTAACCAGGGAATGTTCCGCCCCGGCTGCCGAGAGGCCAAGATACCGGCCCGCAAAGTCGGCCTTGGGAATTCGGGCTTGTGGGAACGGATCCGCCAGCTCCGGCTGGGCCAAAGAGTTCCAGAGCCCCGGCTACAGGGTCAAATTCACCCCTCATTGGGACCCTCAGAGGTATCTTCAATCGGGACTTTACTGGACTACGTCTTGCAACTTACAACGTGATTCCCTTTATCCTGTATCTGGTTCGATTGTAATAACCATATAAAAAACCATATAACCATATAACAATTACAGCACGGAAACAGGCCCTCTCGGCCCTTCCAGTCCGTGCCGACCATTTTGTTTTTCCCTCACTGTCCCAATCTACCTGCACTCAGACCATACCCTCCATTCCCTTCACGTCCATATATTCCTATCCACTTTACTTCTTAAATGTTAAAATCGATCCTGCTCCACCCCACTTCTGCGTGGAACTGCTGATTCCACACAGCCACCACCCTCTGACAGTAAAAGAAGTTTCCCCCTCACGTTACCCCGAAAAAAACCTCTGTCCCTTAATTTTCATGTCATGCCCTCTTGTTTTGAATCTTCCCCTACCTCAATGGGAAAAACGTAATCCACGTCAACTCTGTCTATTGTACACACCATACTCCAGAATTGGTCTTACCAATGCCTTTGTACAATTTTAACATTACTTCCCCTACTCCTATATTCAATTGCTCTGATTTATAAAGGCCAGCACACCAAGGGCTTTCTTTTACCACCCTATCTACATGCCGATTCCACCTTCAGGGAAAAACTAGGGGGGAGCACAGTTATTCCTAGATCCTCTGTTCCACAGCATTCCTCAATTCCCCTACCATTTACCATGTACGTCCTATTTTGATTTGTCCTTGCCAAGATGTAGCCACTTCACACTTATCAAGCATTAAAACTCCATCTGCCATCTTTCAGGCCACTTTTCCAAATGGCCCCAATCTTCTCTGTAGATTTTGAAACTCTACTTCATTTATCCACAACACCACCTATCTTAGTATTTTCATCTGCATACTTACTTATCCAATTTTCCCACCCCATCATCCAGATCATTTGATGTACATGCGGGGACAAAACAACAAACAGTGGACCCAACACAGATCCCTGAGGCACCCCACTGGTCACCGGGGCTTCCAACTGACAAACAGCCATCAAACCATTACTCTCTGACATCTCCCATTCTCTAGCCACTGTTCTGAATCCAACATCTTGCTACTTCCCGCCATTAACACCCAAAGATTGAACCTTCTTAACCAACCTTCCATGGGGAAACTTGTCAAAGGCCTTACTAAAAATCCATATTTATATAGGACAACATCCATGCTTTTTTATCCCTCAATCAAATTTCACCTAGTTACCGCTCTCATAAAATTTCAAGGAGGTTTGCCTCAAACCTTGGACCTGTACCTGGCACAAATCCATGTTCGACTGTTCCTTGATCAGACACTGTTTTATCCAGGATGCTTAGTATATATTATCTACTAGTATCCTTTGCCATTAAAATTTGGCCCACCACTGGACGTCAAACTAATAGGTCTATAAATGAGATAGGGTTTATTCTTTGAACCCTTTTAAAAACAATGGGAACAAACATGCGGCGCAAGTTTAGTGAGTACGCCAATTCCTCCGGCAACTATTTCCCCGTTTATAATGACCTTTTTGAAATATTTCTGTCATCTAGCTCCTGGCTATTTCTACCACCTTAATTTTCCCTCAATGTCCTAGGGAATATCCTGTCAGGACCTGGAGGGACCTTGAAATCCACTTTTTATATTTTTTCAAAAAGTGTTCACGCTACTTCCTCCTCTTTGAAACCTCATAGTTTTCCTAGCGCTAGTCTACTCCTTTCCCCTTGAAACTCACCGGTTCCATATCCTTCTCCTTGGTGATTTACCGAGAAAAAGACAAAAGAAAATTGCGTTTCAAAAATATCTCCCCATTCTCTTTTGGGGCTACTGCAGATAACTGTCCCATTATGGTTCTCTAAACTGGTCCAATTTCGAGCGCACCCCTCGTTATTCCTTTTGCTATTAAATATAGCTGTTTAGGAAACCCTCTTGGGATTACTTTCACCCTTTCAGCTGACCAAGCAACATATTCTTCTTTTAGCCTTCTAATTTTCTCTTCTTAAGATTCTGTTTTTACCATTCCTTTATTAATCCTCTTGCACCTCATTGTTACTTCCATGCCTCCTATAATTATTGTAGATATCTCTTCTTTTTCGAAACCCAAGTGTCCAATTTCCTTGAAAAAACCATGGCTCTTTCCAATCGTTTTCTTAATTTCCTTTTCAACCTAACAGGGAATAAAGATTTGTCTGTACTTCTTACAATTTCACTTTAAACGTCCCTCCATTTTTCTTCTTACATCCTTTTCCCATGATAAACATAGTGTCCCAAATTCACCTCCTTTATAAATCCTTACGGCATTCTCAAAGTTAGCCTTTCTCATCAAAAAATCTTACCCTAGGTTCCAGTTCTGACTCTCTCAATACTCATTATATTGGAAACTAATGGTATTGTGATCACTGGTCCCGAAAGTGTCACCAAAACGAATCTCCCTTCCGGTCACCTGACCTGCCATATTTCCTAACAGGGAGGTCACAGGCACCTGCATCTAGTTCTTGGTCGATACCTATATGTATACTGCTGCAAAAAATATCACAAAAAAAAAAAACTCACAAAAAATAAACACCAAAACCAACCCACCAAACCTCAAATCAAAAAAAAAATATAAAACAAATCAAAAAAACAAAACAAAATACAATACAAAAAAAAAAAACTCACTAACAACTAAAAACAAAATCGCACAAAACAACACAAAACAAAAAACAAAAAAAACACAAAAACACAAAACAAAAACCAAAAAAACAATAACAAAAATACAAAGATAAACTAAACACACTCAAAAAAATCCACCAACAAATCCAAAACAAAAACCAAACTCCAACTCAACAAAACCATCAACAAAAAACTCAACATAAAAAAACAACACCTAAAAAAAAACAAAATAAACTAAAAACAAAAAAAAAAACTATCCTGCACACATTTTGATCTCTATAACTCCCAAAACATTTCCAGCTCCCACCAATTTACAGAAGCGCTGTTTATCAGTCTATTTTTGGATCAAATTGAAATCTCCCACACATTCACTACCTTGTGGCTTTATACTAATATCTGCTATTCTCCTTACATATTTGCTCTCTTCCAATTCACGCACTCCCCATTGCTCTCGGTCTATAATACACCCCCTCTCTAAAAGTCGTTTATACACCGTTTCCCACTTCTCAGTTCCACCAAATAGCATCCCTTAGACGAAAAGCACCCTCTAATCTATTCCTCCACAAAAGCCCACTGCTGTAAATCGCATCTTCTCTGACAAAGCACTCTGCAACTCTCTCATCCCCACTCGCTCGCGTCGCCCTACATTTCCTTAATCCACTACCCTGACGCAACGCTCCATCCTGGACTATTTAGTTTTTCCTAATCACAGCATTCCTGCAAAACCATTGTTTCACTGATTGCCAACTACAACATATATTTCCAGGCGTCAATCCAGGCCTCTAAGTTCGTTACCACCTTACTTTCAATGGCATCCTTAGCATTAAAAATACACATTTTAGAAAAACCCCCCATCCCCTTATTTTCGGTCTATTATCTTTTTTTCATCCTTTCTTTGCCTACATTTTGGATTCCGAGTGCTTCCCATTACGTCTTGCCTCTTGCCCCACACCCCTCGCGAACCCCTAGCCCCCTCCTAACCGAGTCCCTTCCCCCCAGCCTTTCTAGTTCACAAATAATAAAATCTTGTATATTTTTTTTTACGCTATGGCACTGTTAGGCATTGCAGACAAAAAGGGCTTTTTCAACCACCAAAACTCAGCAGGACAGGCAAAACATCTCTGGAGAAAAAGGAATAGGTGCGTTTCGGGTCGAGGGGGGACATTTATCAAGACTGAGGCTCGCGTCAGGGGGAACAGGGGACAAACGAGAGGATTTAGTCGGTGATATTAGAGTAGATTATAGCAACAAATGGAAATGAAAGATATAGTTCTCGGTTATATGCTGAGTGATATCAGCACAAAATGGAAGAAAGCTGGAGGGGTATGGTATTGGGTGCAGGTAGATGGGGACTAGGGGAAAACAAATGGTCAGCACAGACTGGAAAGGCGAGGTGGGGGCCTGTTTCCGTGCTGTATTGTTATATGGTTATATGCCGATAAGTAAAGGGGCTCGCGCTCCCCACTGCGGCGATCCTAATTGGCGGAGCTTTAAGAAGCGTTTAGGAGGAGTTGTCAAAAAGTGTCATGTTGAAGAATCCTCCTTCGAATATGTTGAAGACCTCCTTTAACCTCCTTCGACTATGTTGAAGACCTCCTTCGACTATGTTGAAGGACCTCTTCGGGACTATGCGTGTAGACCTCCTTTGGGGGGAAGTATGTGAAGTCCTCCTTCAACCTCCTTCGACTATGTTGGAAAGGACCTCCTCGCAACTCCTTCGGGTTCTATGTGAACAAGCAACCTCCCGTTCAACCTCCTTCGAAATATGCTTGAAGGATAGCTTTTGACTCAGCTTCGGGAAAAAATTCGGGGACCATCCGAACAGTCGAGAGAGTGAAGGACACCTCCTTCGACCGCCCACTTTAGGGGTCCATGATGAAGGAACTATCTACGACTACCTTCGACTTCCCTTCGACAACCCTCGATGCCTACGACTTAACATGCCAACCTGCTACCCACCTACTTCAAACTAAAACCTAACGGAGTAAAAAAATATCGATTTTTTTCCATTGGCGGACCTTTTTTTTTTATTCGGCTTGGGCAATTTTTCAATATTGTTGAAAAATTATTTGCCGCGACCTAGCTGAGGTCTCGAGGCTTTACGCGGGGGGGACTAACCTTCTCGAGCATTTGAAGGGAGAGTTTACAACAAGATCTCCTAGGAACCTCGTGTCCACCCATTGCTGCGGAGTATGAGTCGAGGGCAAAACTCTTCTAAACTCGCCAATTAGGTCCCTGCAGTCGGGACTGCCCCTTAGAAGAAAGACAGGACTTTTTGTTAAGCTGTGGTTTAGTTGAGACGGAGTTACAGACAATGACACTTCCAAACAGACAAATTTGGTACAAACGACCCTGGATGGGGGAGGGGGACAGGTCGGGAGAGGGAGCAAAGAGTTACGTGAAGTTAGAGAAATACAATATTCAATACCTATTCATCGGTTTAATCTGCATCTGCAATTCTTCCTACAGGCTTTTCACTGTACCTCGGGTAACGGTGGCAATAAACGAAAAAAATTAAACTCTTACACCAATGGGCAGCCATCCCAAGGTCTACAGGATCGGAAAACCCTGGGTCTTCTGACGCTGTCGCTAAGGCAGCCTCGGATTTTGCACCTATTTTATTGCCAAAAAAAAACTAACGGGTATAGCCTCTTTCTATGCCAAAAGTTGTTGGTGCTTAATCTCATGGGAAATGGAGTCTGAATTTGTAACAAGCTTGTAACTCCAGCCTTTTAGCCCATCCAAGCCAGTTTGCCACCCTCTTTTCGTCGCCGGCCAATTCTCCAAAAGCCGTTTCCAATTTACTTTTCCAAATCATTCCTAAATTTCCTGTTTTGGAAAGCCTCCAAGTTTTCCCCGATGTCAAACGTTGAGCAACCATTTTATGTTGCTGCTTTGCGTAAATATTCACTTGACTATGGGACCATAACCAGCTGCGCAGCACCAAGGCAAGCGCGCTACCCAGGCAGGCTCAGGAAACCAAGAATGCCCATTCACTTGTCATTCTTTACTTTCATTTCCACTTTACTGAAAAAAGCTGAGATCATCAGCTTGCAGAACCCAGAGCTGCGATAAATCTTTGTGATAAAACCTTTGGTCACCTCAAAACACATTTAGTATGAAAACAGGTGATCACTAAACAGCAAATACAACTAGGGCAAGGCCCACACTCTTCAAATGGTTATGGATTAACCAAATCTAGGACTTGGATTGAGAAATCAGCCTAGGGTCGCAAATAATATTGTAATAAAACTATTCTTATTTAAATATTAGGCAACTGCGCGTTTTCTTAAAGGACCATTTGGACAGGTTACCATGGGGATCTAAGGGTTTCCAAGTCAAGCAAAAGTTTTTATTGTCCAAGGGTCCCAGATGACACTCTGGACCATTCTTCGGCACGTGCTTCAGCACAACAGAAATATGGTTAGGCATGAACGACAGAACAAGAATCAGTGTGTCCCACTTTTACCATTAGCTAAAATACTTCATACACCACATAAAATAAAATATCCGCCGATTAATGTGCACAAACTAAACAGATAATGGTCTATTAATGTTCAGAGGTTTTGTTTCAAATGAGCGCTTAATAGACCTGTTGGCTGTGGGGAAGTGCTATTCCTGAAACCTTGACATTTGCAGGCACTTCAGGGCTCCTGTACACCCTTCTGCACCTGCAAAGTACGGGGGAGATGAGTGTTCCTCCTGTGGCCAGGCGCTGTGTGGCGCTCTTCGATGATGCTGCCAAAGCCCTTTTGAGGCAGCGACTGCTGATAGGATTTCCCCATCGATGGTTAGGGAGGTCAGAGCACACGTGATGGACTTGCGCGACAAGTGTTATATTACGTTTTTGTAGTCTTTTTCCGCTACTGGCGCGCTCATGGTCTAGGATCGCGGGAAGATAGACAAGAAAGGCGGGGTACTTCCCTCAGCGGGGCTCACGCAGTATCTCTGGAGAACAGGGATGTTTTGGGTCGTCGACCATTTTTTAGAGTCTTGGGAAAAACGCGAAAACGAGACTATTAAAATGGTGATAGTGGGCGGAAATGTTTTAAGACTATCCAACTTGAATGGGAAATGACATGCGTGACTAAACAGTTACGATGATAAAGGAATCTTCAGGCACCATTGTAGCTGTGTGGATAATAGACAAAAACCGAACTCTATACCGAGGAACAGCTCTCTCATATATTTTTCGCGCGTTGGGCTGCTTACGGCGCCTTAGTGCGTTTGAATATGCTCTTCGACTTCTCACTTCAAGTAGGCCCTGGCATCCTCTCTCTCACTTTATCACTACCTTCCCCCACCCCAAGTCGCACTAGCCTTTCTTGTTTTTCACCAACAAAACAGCAACCTACATCACGGCCCTCGTTCCCTTTATTCATTCGCGCTACTTTTTGCCACTTATTCTTTTGCATTCTATTGCGCGGCTTTATTACCCTACATCACCTTTCTATAATCACTCACGCTGTGGTTCCCCGCCTTCACTAAAAACTCGTCTGAGGAGCGGGTCTCGACCGTGAAAGAAGTCATACCCATTCCTTCTTTCCTAAGCACGACTGCATGCCCGCGTCCCGCTGAGTTCGCTATCCAGGCATTTTGTGTTTATCTTCAGTTTAAAGCCCAGGGCCCAGCCTGCCTGCACATGTTTCTTCCTTAAACAGACATTACGTCAGGGTTACCACGCGGATATAGGGTTCAAATATTGCCAGGCCAGCGTGACAGGAATGAGTCGATGGGACACTCTGTCGCGTTGGGCATAAGGGCCTGTTGAAGCCAAAAGTGCCTGGTTTTCCCTCCACTGTATGACATAAGGGACACTATGCTTTAGGGGCCCACACAGGAAAAAATATTGTTATAGTCTCCTGGCCCCACCTACCTCTTCTGGGAGGCTCCTGCTTCCATATGCTCATCACCCTCTGTGTGCAAATAGTTGTACGCCCGTCAGGTTTCCTTATTAAAAACGCGTCCACCTTCTCACCGTATGGGCCTATGTCCTGTCTGGTTCTTGTTTTCCCCTTATTCTGGGGCCAAAAAGACTCATTTCACATCACATACCACGATCTTTCCACTAACCACTCCTGTTAAAGATAGTCTGATGAAGGGTTTACAGCCCAGAAACGTCGGCACTTATTTCCTCCTCGCCTCCTTAAGTGTGCACTGCTTTGCCCACCCGCTGAGTCTTCTCCTGCCTTTTGTGTACCCTCGATTTTCACCCAGCGCAGCACTGGCAGTTCCTTCGTGAACAAGGCCTGTTAAGATAGTTTGGGGCTGTCTCAAAGTTGCGGAAAAGCCGCGTTTCAGGACTCCATCTGTACCCTTTTCCACTCCTAATCCTTGCACTCGTGTTTAAATCGTTGATATCCTCGGGCACCCTTTTCGCATCCCCTTTTTCTTTTTTGGTATTGGCATACCAAATGCCCTATGTTTTGCGTGGGGATCACAATAAATTAAAAATAAACTGGGGGCTCTATCCATGCTCATTCCGCGTAGCACAAATACAATCAAAAAAATATAATAATCTTCCAACACCAAAAGCCTAATCTAAGCATCACAATTAATGTATTGATCTGCTATAGTAGGGAGGTCCCAAACCCAGAAACCACCACACTATTCCGTGTTCTCAATCGGATGCTGCACCTGACCCGCCCTGAGTTACTCCAGCACCTGTGTGGAAACGGCAACCACTTCCGTGTTCTCACGAGATGCTTGCCCTGTACCTGCTGGAGTTTACTACCAGCGCATCACTCTGTTGAAACGTCAACCTACCATGTCTCTCCACAGATTGCGCATGACCCGCTCTGAGTTAACTCCAGCCACTCTGTCGCCAAAGTCACCCCTATCCATGTTCATCCAGCAGATGCTGCCTGACACCCGCTGCAGTTACTCCAGCAACCTCTGTGAAAGCCGGTACCTATCCATGTGCTTCTTCCACAGTTGCCTGCCTGCTCTCCCGCCTGAGTTTTCTACTCCAGCAATCTGTGAAACCGCTCAACCTACTCCATGTTCCCACAGATGCTGCCGGACACGCTGAGTTACTCCACAGCACTCTGTGAAACCGTTCAACCTATCTCCATGGCTCCCACAGAGTGCTGCCTGACCCGCTCTGAGTTACTCCAGCACTCGCGTCTGAACACGTCACCCGATCCATGTTCTCCACAGATGCCTGCCTGCGACCCGCTCGAGCTTACTCCAGCACTCTGTCGACAACGTCACTATCTCCATGTTCTCCCACAGATGCTGCCACTGACCCGCCTGAGTTACTCCAGCATCACTGTGAAACGTCACCTATCCATGTTACTCCACAGTGCTGCCTGCCCCCGCCCCGGAGTTATTCATGCACTCTCGTGCTCTTTTTCTGTAATGTTCCTCGGGCACCTCTATAACCAGATTAACAGATTGGATTACAGCCAGATTGAATTCCAAGAACCATACACAGACAGTACGCCAAACTCTCTATTTCCTGCAGCACATCCTATCAGTGGCATGCGAGGATAAAATATGTACGTACATGCTGGATTGGAGGTGGATGACAAATAAATGCAGCCTGGACAGGTGGATTGTCACATTTCACTCAAACTTCATAAGATAATACTTTAAGGAACATTGCCATTTCAAATTTCGCATCTTTTCGCATTTTCTGTGTTCTTTCCTTTATCTGCGCGTTCTTCAATTGCAGTTTTCGTCACTGTAAACTTTAGGCGTTGGAGATACAGCTGTCGAAATAGGCCCTTCGGGCCCCACCGAGTCCGCCACCATTGCATCGCACCGTACTGATGGACTTTATCTCACCACACGCGGGTAAAATTGACACAAAGTTACAGAAAGCCAATTAACCTATAAAGTTGTACCATGTGGGAGGAGACCGGAGCTACCGGAGAGAAAACCACGTGGCACAGCGAGAACATGCCAACTGTGTCATAGACGGAACCCGAGGTCAGAATCAACAGATGGGTCTCTGGCGCTCGGCGAGGCAGCAGCTCCTCCGCCACCCATACCTCGTGACCGAGCACACATGCTCCGTACAATGGGAAATCTCTCATCAACGCGTCATCAAGGACATAAGTGATAGGATCTCCGGATCTTGACACACCTTATTGGCCTCCCACCTCAAGTCTACTCCGCCATTTTTTTTTTTTTTTTTTTTTTTTTTTCTTTTTCAAAAAAATCATGGGCTAATCCGCATCTCTCCCTCCAAACCCCATTCTCCTGCCTCTCTCCCATAGCCCCTGCAGGCACAGTCCCAAACACCTTCAGCAAATACTCGTGAAAAAAGTAGGCAGGCCCACGGAAGTGCGCACTCGGGCGCTTGCGTCCGGCAGCTGCGGTCTCACCATGCCAGTCCCCGTCTGTTTTTTCTTTTTTTTTTTGTCTTTGTGCGTCTGCTTTTTAGTTGGACTCTTTTTGGTTGCATTAGCGCTGTGTTTGTGTGGGGGGGGGGGGCGAGGGTGGGAGAAACAATCGGTTCGCTAGTCTCTCCCTCTCGGGGGGGAGGCGACCTTTCGCTTGTCGTTTCGTTCCCCAACCCAGTCACCCATCTCCGTTTCTGCGCGCTGAGGCCCCTAATCGGCGCGTGGCTGGTGGCCTGCGGAGCTGTGCGCGAGCGTTCAGGGCTGTCCGGCTTGTTCCAGCGGCCCCGGCCGCGGCCCCGCGCTTCACGGCGCACCTCCGCAGTTGCTCCAGCGGGGTGTTCCGAGCAGCGGCCCGGCATTGGCGCTCAGGCGGCCTCCAGTGCTGGGGTGTTCTGTTCCAGCAGCGGCCCCCGGTACTTGGCAGCTCCTTAGCGGGCTCCGGAGGGCTGTTCCAGCACGCACGGCCGCGTTCACGCGCGCTAGGCGGCCTCACGGCAGGTGCTGTTCCAGAAGCGGCCCGGCTCATTGGCGCTCCGGCGGCTCTCCACGCGCGGTGCCTCCGACAGCGGCCCGGCTTCGGCGACTCCGGCCGGCTCCGGCGGCCCCCCTCTCCAGCGGGTCCTGCCTCCTGTGACCCGGCGGCGGGCCCGGCCTTTTTCGGCGCCCACGGCGGCTTCTCCGGCGGCTTCCAGCGGTGCTCAGACAGCGGCCCGCTTCGGCGCTCCGGCGGGCTCTCCGGCGGCTCTCAACGCTGGTGCACTCCGCGGTCTCGGCCGGCTTTCAGAGCCTTCCGGCGGGCTCCAGCGTTCACGTGGTCGATCCTGAATGGGAAGCTGTGGTGGCCCCGTTCCCGGCGTTCTCGGGGCACGGCGGCCCCGGCCGCGCGCGTGCGCGGCCTGGCTTCGGAGGCCGGCCGGGGCCTGGTGGTACGATGACATCGATACGGCCTGCGATCAGCCTCAGTACAGAGGGGGCTCACCCAAAGTAGGGGACTAAATGACAAAGACCTTAAGAATTTTGCTTCCACCACACCAGTGATGCGAGGCTCGCGTGCTTGGTGAACCTCACTGTGGAGGATGTTAAATTTATCGCTGTTTATTGTGTGTTTTGTTTAAATTTATTACCATTGTTATGACTTGCAAGGTAACGGAAATTTCGTTCACGACCGAAAGGTCAGACTATGACATAAAGGAATCTGTGAATCTGGTAATCTGGTAGCAGAGGTGTGCTGCTGCCTCCTGCAGCGCAGGGACCAGTGTTCGATCCTGACTCGGGTTGCTGTCTGTGATGGATATCTGTCTGTGCCACGTTCTCCCTGTGACTGCCGCGCTGGGTTTCTCCGGGTGCTCTGGTTTCCTCCCACATCCCGTAGACGTGTGGGTTGGAGTGTAAATTGCCCCGGTGTGTGTGTGCGGTGCGACGATAGTGGCATAACATAGAACATAGTGTGAACGGGTTATCGGATGGTCGGCGTGTACTCAGTGGCCGAAGGGCTAGTTTCACATTGCTGTATCTTCCTAACCAAAACTCTATGATAGAGGGTGTATATACGTATGCTTTGAAATTGGTTCCATTGAAGGCAGCAAAGATAAAGTTCTCGAAGTGACTACACTGTGTTATAATTTACATTATCTCTATCTGACACGGAGAAAACTTCTGCACCAAAAGTGTTCATGATATGCGTTTAAACAAAAAGACAAAATAACAGGGTTTGAGGCCTAATCAACGGAACATCTTTAATAATCCAGAGACAAAACTGTACTATCTGGCAGGGCTGCCAGCTCTCACGCTTTAGCTTTCAGCGTGAGAATCACGCCTCTGGAGCAAATTCTCCCACGCCCTCCACGCTCATGACCTCGAGTTCTCACCCACTGGAGTTCGTCCATGCGCACAGTTTATCCCCTTTGCGCCCGGCTGCCCTCGCACCTCCGTGCGGTCTGGGGAACGCACATCGGCTGACGGGCTGTGCTCGTGAAGTTGCGTCTCTTCTTTCTCTTTGGTCGAATGTGCAGCTGCCCCGGCACAACAGCCACGGTTGAAGCAGTTGTCAAACATGGGGGGGGGGGCTACTGACGACCACATGAGGCCAAACATCTAGGCGACAGGGTTCACGCGACTACGGGCATACGGCCCGTAAACCCGAAAACCCCTGTATTTATTTTCAATGGCTGTTTTCACGGGGTCGGGGCGGCAGGCGAGCCGACCTGGGAACTCTCAGCGGACCAGTCCCTGGGACGAAGAGCTGACCTGGGCTCACGGCAGCCAGTCCCTGGGACGGGGCTGACCTGGGAAACGGCCAGTAGTCCCTGGGTACACAGAATGCCAACTTGATCAGTATGGACAAATTGGGCCAGCCCATGTACATGGTTGTATAACGGATCTCTGCAATTTGAATGGGCTGAGAATTACCATTTAAGCAAAATTGCCC
>CM069139.1:86168694-86197040 GCA_035221665.1 Okamejei kenojei
CAATCAGTCCCGAGTGTGGTGGCCAGAGGAGCCTAAATGGTATCTAACTAAGAATATATGGGAAAAAATGCGGGGGCACTGGAGATGCTGGCAAGCAGCAGACGCAGATGAGGAGCGCGATAATTACCTGAACGGTTAGCCCTAGATTACCTCCTGGAGAAGGAAGGTGGTATGCGGGAAATTCAACCTTCTAAATGCTGTTTGAAACATCGTGATAATGGACAGGCAGTGTTGGACATATCAGAAGGGATCCGTAAGTTGGCACATGTTCCAATACAAAAGTGGAATTCGATTATGGGAACCATTGGTGGGATTCCCTCCTCGGAGGAAACATGGTAGTGTAGAGAGACGGTGGGACTCGTGTTTCTATGTGCAGTTGCTGGACTGATCTTTATCCCCTGTTGTATCCCTTGTTTTTAGGGAAACTTATTATGAAGTATGTCAGTGCAGGCTGTAGTCATGCTTGAGGGAGAGAAAGGGGAAATATAGAAAATATGAATTAATGCGGCCATGGGATGTTTATGATTTACAGGGAGGAGTAGGTAGGACAATGTTACGGCCAGTTCGTGTTGAAGGACGTATATGAGGGTTTTAATCAGTGTATGCGTAGCAAAAGAAAAAGGGCGGATTGTGAGGGATAAAGTGATTAAACCCATTAAGAAATGAGTTAGTTTTTTTTAAAGAGAATTTAAACAGAGAGGGGCTGGAGAGAGGATTTCTGACACAGCAGTGTTGAAGTTGCCAGACCCATCCTTGCGTCCTGGTAAGAAGTGTATTAGCATTGTATAGCAGTAGAAGGGAGTGATGTAGAGAGATCCAATATCTGTGGTAGGGAAAGGTGGTTGGCTAGTGATAGATGGGATCCTTGTTCCTATATAGTTAGCTTTAGTACTGATATAGGAAAACTGAGGGGGGGGGGGGAAGGGGGGTTCACTAGGAAGGTGAGTTAAACTGGGCCAGGTCTGAGCTACTGAGCAGCTTAATAGAATAAATGAATATTAAAACACACCCCTGGTCAAGATAATTGCTCATTACAATGAACATTGTTTGGACATGCATTGTATGATTTGGGGGGTGGAGGGGATGTACAGTGGATGTAACTTCAGATTGTGCACCTCCGGACCCTGATTGGAGAAGGGTCCGGAGGGGAGGTTGAAATGTAAGATTCTGTGTATAAAGGGGGATGATTGCTCTGCTTCGGTGTGTCTCGACTTGGAGAAGGCAACCCGGTCTGCTGACTCGTAAAATAAAGAAATCTCTTGCTTCTAGATTTAGTCTTGTGTAGTATTAATTGTGAGCCATAAAGGGTGATCTCACATATATGTGCTTGTGTGTGTAATGTGTGTGTGCGTGTTGTCTGTTGCGTGTGTGTGCTGTGTGTGTGCGCTGTGCACGTGGTGTGCATGCATGGTGTGTGTGTGCGCATGTGCGGCTTTGGTTAGTGTGCGTGCTGTGGTTGTGTGCTTGTGTGCGTGCATGCGCTGCGTTGCTGTGCGTGAGTGTGCGTGCTGTGTGTGCTGCTGTGTGGGTGAGTGCATGTGCTGTGCCTGTGCGTGCTGTGTGTGTGTGTGCGCTGCTGTGTGTGCGTAGTGCATGCTGCTGTGAGTTTGCGTTCTGTGTGTGTGCGTGTGTGTCTGTGGTGTGTGTGTGCGTCGTGTGTTGTTGTGTGTGCGTGTGTGTCTGTTTGTGTTGTGGGTGTGTTGTTGTGTCTGTCGTGGTGCCGTGCTGTGTTGTGTGCGTTGGTGTGTTGTGTGTGAGTGCGTGTGTGTCTGTGTGTGGCATGTGTGTGTGTGTTGTTGTGTGGGTGTGTGTGGTGCTGTGTGTGTGCATGTGTGTGTGTGTGTGTGCGTGTGTGTCTGTGTGTGTCTGTTTGTGTTTGTGTGTGCATGCTGTTGTGTGTAGTGTGTGTGTGTGTGTCGTGTTGTGCGTGTGTGTGTGTGTGTGTTGTGCGTAGTGTGTCTGTGTTGTGCGTGTGTGTCTGTGTGTGTGCATGTGTGTCTGTGTCGTGCGCGTGTGGTCGTGTTGCGTGCATGTGTGTCTGCGTGTGATGTCTGTGTGTCGTGCGTGATGTGTGTGTGCTCGCGTTGCGTGCAGTGTAGGATGTGTGTGTGCGTGGTGTGTCTGTGTGTGTGTGTGTGTGTGAGCGGGACAGCAGGGTCAGTGAGAACACGGATTGGTGCCCTTCCCAGCGTGACACTTCCCATTGGTTCCATGGCTGCATAATGAAGAGTCTATGATTGGCGGAGCGGGGGCCGGGCCGTGATTAGGCGGACGGGGCCGGGCCTAGCTTGGCGGAGTGGGGCGGAGATTGGCGGAGCGGGGCTGGGCGGTGATTGGCGGAGCGGGGCCGTGATTGGCGAAGCGGGGCTGGGCGTGATTGGCGAGCGGGGCCGTGATTGGCTGAGCGGGCCGGGCAGTGATTGTCGGAGCGGGGCCGGGCCGTGATTGGCGGAGCGGGGCTGGGCGTGATTGGCGGAGCGGGGCCGGACAGTGAATGCGGAGCGGGGAGGACATGCGTTTTGGCGTTCGCGGCTCGCGGCCATCCTGAAGCCGTTTCTCAGCAGGATGCAGCGCAGCACCGCACTGGGTGGAGGCGGCCCCGGCACTGGGTGAGGGCGTACCGGCACTGGCCCTGGGTTGAGGGCGGCCTCGTCACTGGTGAAGGATCAGAGTGGGGTGATCAATGAGAAAAAGATGGGGGACAACTGAGGGTGGGGGGGGCAGCGGGACACTGATGGGGGGGGGCTGAGGGACACAGGAGGGTGGGGGCCTGAGGGACACTGGCTGGGGGGGGCTCTGAGGCACTGGGGGGGGGGGATGGGGACATGTGGGGGTCTGAGGGACACTGAGGGGGGGTGGGCTGAGGGACACTTGAGGGGGGGGGCTGAGGGGACACGCAGGGGGGGGGCTGAGGGACACTGAGGGGGGGGCTGAGGGACACTGAGGGGGGGGGGCTGAGGGGACACTGAGGGGGGGGGCTGAGGGGGTGGCTGAGGACACTGAGGGGGGGGGCCTGAGGGACACAGAGGGGGGGGCTTGATGGGGGGGGGGCTGAGGGATGGGGGGGGGCTGAAGGGTCACTGACTGGGGGTGGGGGGCTGAGACGGAGCATGAGGGGGAGGAGGGCTGTAGGGACACACGCTGTGGGGTGGGGGGGAGTGAGGGACAACTGAGATGGTGGGGGGGCTGCGTGTGTTTAGCGTGGATGAGCTGTGGGGGAGAGCGGGGTGAGGGACCCTCTGAGGGACGGGGTGGGGGGGGATAGAGGAACACTTAGGGACACTGATGTCTTGTTTGGTGTTTTTGCTTTGTGTTTTTTGTTGTGCCTTTGGTCTTGTTTTGTGTTTTTCTTGGCTGATTGGGACACCATCTTGGGGTTCTGAGGTTGGTTTTGAGTTTTTCTCTTTTTTTGAGGTGTTTGACCAGGAGGCATTTTGTGTTCGGGCTGTTGGGTGAGTTGTTTTGCTTGTTGTGGTGTTACGGACACTGAGGGGGGGGGGCTTGTCTGAGGGGGGGGGCTAGAGGACACTGAGGGGGGGGGGGGCTGAGGGTCACAATGAAGGAGGGGGGGGTGGCTGAGGGACACTGGGGGGGGGGCTGAGGGACACTGGGGGGGGTGGAGGGACCTGAGGGGGGTGGGGCTGAGGACACTGAGGGGGGGTGAGGGACACTGAGGGGGGGGGGGAGGGACTGAGGGGGGGCTGCTGAGGGACACTGGGGGGGGGCTGAGGGACCTGAGGGGGGGGCTGAGGGACACTGAGGGGGGGGGGGCTTGAGGGACACTGAGGGGGGGGGGAGGGACACAACTGAGGGGGGGGGGGGGGGGGACACTGGGGGGGGGGCTGAGGGACACTGAGGGGGGGGCTGAGGGACTGAGGGGGGGGCCCCTGGAGGGGACACTGAGGGGGGGGCTTGAGGGACACTGAAGGGGGGGGCGGCTGAGGGACTGAGGGGGGGGGCTGAGGGACACTGAGGGGTGGGGCCTGAGGGACATGAGGGGGGGGGGATGAGGGACACTGAGGGGTGGGGAGGGCTGAGGGACACTGAGGGGGGGAGGGGCCTGAGGGACACTGAAGGGGGGGGGCTCTCTGCAGGACCCGGGGTGGGGGGGTGCTGAGGGACTGAGGGGGGGGGGGAGTGAGGCACGCGTGAGGGGGGAGAACAGGAGGGCTGAGGACATGAAGGGGGTGGGGTGAGGGCATGAGGGGGGGGCTGAGGGACACTGAAGTGGGGGGGGTGAGGGACACTGGGGGGGGGGCTGGGGACACTGTGGGGGGGGGGCTGAAGAACACCGTGGGTGGGGGGGGGCTGAGGGACACTGAGGGGGGGGCTGAGGGTCACTGGGGGGGGGGCGGCGGCTGGCTGGGACACCGGGGGGGGGGGGGGGGCTGAGAGGGACACTGAGGGGGGGGAGCTTGGTGGTGATGGGTGAGTGAGTTTTATTATGGTCCCATACCGAGTATTGTATCATGTATTGTCACAGGTTTCGGCTTATTATTGTAAAAAGCATTGAGGTACAGTGGAAAGCTTTGTTTTCAACGCTAACAGCACACACCAGATCAGATAAAACTGTACAATATATAAATATAATCGTCTAAACTCCAGTACAATAGGTTAGGTACTTTTTATTGTGCAACAGGCTTGGCGGGTTTATTACTCCCCACGGTGTTTTGAGGTACAGTGAAAGCTTTGTTTTGTATGCTACACAAATCAGATATAGTAAGTTATATATAAATATAAAAAAGCTACTCAAGTACAATAGGTTTGGGTTTTATTATTATCCACTGTACTGAAAAGTACAGTGAAAAGCTTTGTTTTGCATGTTATTCAAAATGATCAGTTAATACTGTGTATAGAGGTGGCACAGCCTCAGAATAAAAGGAACATACCTTAAGACAGAAGATGAGGAGGAAATCTCTTAGTCAGTGGATGGTGAATCTGAAATTCATTGTCACATACGGTGGTGGAGGCCCAAGTCTTATTGGTATTTTTAAAATCTTGGAGATTGATGGGTTCTTGATTAGTAAGGGTATTGGCAAAAAATATGTCAATATGACCAAGTTAATTGGCACTGGAAAAATAGGGGTTACTAAGTGAAAAAACACATTATTAAAGACAACAGATGAGGTAATTCTTTTATTTGTAGCGAGGGAGGAGAGGATGAAGAGGGCAACGCGTCTGTCATCCCAACGTGGGCCTGAAAGAATGGTGGCAGTAAGATTAGTTAAGAGATGCAGTGTGGAAACAGGCCATATTGGCCACCGAGTTCTGCGCGACCAGTGATCCCCGCACACTAGCACGATCAGACGCACACTGGGGACAATTTACAATTATACCAAGCCAATTAGCCTTCAAACCCACACGTCTTTTGAATGTGGGAGGAAACTTACGCAGTCACATGGAGACCAACTCCATACAGACAGCACCCGCAGTCAGGATAGAACCTGGGTCTCTGCTGCTGCAAGACAGCAACTCTACTGCTGCACCGCCTTGTTATGGTCACAAATTTCAGAAAGGAATTGGGTAAGTATCTGAAAGGGGCTAAATCTCAACTTAAAACGTCACCTATCCATTTTCTCCAGAGATGGTGCCTGACCCGTTAAGTTACTCCAGCACTCTGTGTCCTTTTGTGTATTAACTGACATCTGCAGTTCTTTGTTTTTACATTCTAAGTTTCCATTGCAATGAGGACAAGCAGGGAGTACAGCTCATTAGTCTTGTTGCCTCAGCTTTCACCGTTGCTGAACCTCTAAAGCCAGAAATATTAGACTTTAGCGATACAGCGTGGAAGCGAGCCCCTCAACCCACCGAATCCACGCCGACCAGTGATCACCGCATACACCAGCACTGCCCTGCACGCTATGGACAATTTCCAATTTTACAGAATTAACTGACAAACCTCCACATTTCTAGAGTGTGTGAGGAGACTGGAGCACCCGGAAAAAACCCACGTATTCACAGGGAGAAGAAGTAGGATCGAACCCGAGTCTCTGGTGCTATGAGTCTGCAGCTCTACCACCGTGTGTGCTGGCCGAAAACCGTAATGTTGCTGTGATTCATTTGCATGTGAACAAAATAGTGCCTAAATAGTGTTCTTGTATGGGTGGTGCTTTACAATACCCGTTCACTTACAATCCGGAGATTAATTGTAAGTTAAGAAAGAAAAAAAGGCTGGATTAACTCGCGGGTCAGGCAGCATCTCTGGAAGAACATGGATAGGTGACGTTTCACAGAGTGGCAGTGGAGTAACTCAGCCGGGTCAGGCAGCTTCTCTGGGAGAACATGGATAGGTGACGTTTCGGGTCGGGACCCTTCATCAGAAAAACGTCACCTATCATGTTCTCCCATGCATGCTGCCTGACCTGTTGAGTTATTCTACCTTTTGGTGCCTTTTCTTTGTAAACCAGCATGTGCACTTCCTTGTTTTTACATCATACGTTAGAATATATAGAGGATGAAAAAAAAACTCTAAATGAAATGAGAAATATGTTGTTCAGTTATGAGTGCATTTTAGGGATCAGTTTTAGATGGACTGAAACCAAACTTGGCGTTTGAGGTTTGCTCGTATGTTTCAGCCAATTTAAGAGGTACCTTGGTCTACATAATGGTTGTAGGAAAGAACTGTAGACACTGGTTTTAAATCGAAGATGGACACAAAATGTGGAAGTAACCTAAGCGGACAGCAGGCATGCAGCATCTCTGGGAAAGAAGGAATGGGTGACGTTTTCGGGTCGGACCCTTCTTCAGTCTAATTAGAAACCACTATTGAAGTTTTATTTCCTTTGTTTGTGAATTATTTTCTTGTTTACATTGCCTACGTAAGCTTCAAATCTGGCCTGGTATAAATGAAGGGATAAAGATAGTTTTTTTTAGTGAGCAATGAAGTGTGAGCTATTTTGGGCCCTAGATCTGAGGAATGATGTGCTGGCACTGGAGAGGGTCCAGAGGAGGTTTACCGAGAGAATGATACAGAAATGAGTGGGTTAACAGATGATGATAGCGTTTCGACAACACAGGGCCTGTACTCGCTGGAGTTTAAAAAGAATGTCGGGGGACCTCATTGAAAATACAGAATAGTGAAAGACTTGGATAAAGAGTGTGTGGAGAGGATGTTTCTTCTAGTGGGTTGAGTCTAGGACTAGAGGTTCGTAGCCTCAGAATGAAAGGACTTTCCTTTAGGAAGGTGATGATGAAGAGGATTTTCTTTAATCAGAGGGTGGTGAATCTGTGGAATTCTTTCCACACAGACGGTTGTGTTTTGTTGAGTCCTTATTTTGGTTCTCATAGTCAGTTGATGTTTTCGTGTGGTTGTCGGATTCGTTATTTCATTTGTTAAGGAAGTAGCAAATTTGTTTGTTGTGTTAGAGAGTTCTGTTTTTGATTTTGTTGTTTTTCTGTGGTGTTGCTTTGTGTGGGACATGAGGGGTTTTTTTGTGGGGGGGAGAATTTTGTCGGGTGGGAGGCAAAGGTCAATGGGATTGTTTTTAAAGGAGCAGATTTGGGTGTTACGGGTGTGTCCGGGTTATTGGGGAAGAAGGCAGGAGAATGGGACTAGGAGGGAGAGATATATCAGCCACGATTGAATGGTGGAGTAGAACTTGATGGGTCGAATGGCCTAACCTAATTCTGTGGCTTATCACTTTTGTACTTGTGAAGTATAGTTTTGCATGATGCAATTTTTCTAATCTTGTTCTTTTTTGTTTGTTTTATTTCCATGTGAACAGTGTGTTTTGAACTGTTATGGCGGTAGATGGGAGATTCTCCACTTTAAGGAGTTCAGTCCACTGTATTACTTGCTTAACGCGATTCCAGCAAAATTTCAGAAAGGATTTAGAAATGTGGTTGTGCATCTCACAGCGCTCGATGCCAATAAGGACTTTATCGCGGTGGGCACCACATCGGCATGCTCTACCTCTACTCCAGACGGATGAACAAGATGACTAAATATAATTTAGAGGTAGGTTTCGCATCGGCTTTCTGTACTGCAGTTGTGTGAATCTCCGGTGTCCTCGGGTGGAAAGCCGTGTCTTGGTAGAACTGCAGTGGAGATGGAGACATTGAGGGTTATAGAGTCACTTGTGATCACCTGGAGTCACCTAGTTCATCCTTCCAAGAGGCAGGTTGGGAGGTGTGGTGTGGCCAAGGTAGCCATCAGGGTTGAAGTGATTGTAATAGACATCCTAGATATCCTGTGTAGGATAGAATTGCAGATGCTGGTTTAAACCAAAGATAGACACAAAAATGCTGGAGTAACTCGGCGGGGACAGGCAGCATCTCTGGAGAGAAGGAATGGGTGACGTTTTTGGGTCTGAAGAAGGGTCTCGACCCGAAACATCACGCATTCCTTCTCTCCCGAGATGCTGCCTGATCCCGCTGAGTTACTCAGCTTTTTGCATCTATCCCACTGTTTCCCTCGTCCTTCAGCAACGATGGTTTTCACTCCTACACTTGTGGTTGGAGCCCTCACCTGTGTCCTCTCTGTATCCCAGGCTTTTCTTAAACCTACTAACTACCCCTCGTAGGAACAAGGGTATAATTTCATTGGTCCTCGCCTTTCGCCCTGTCTACTGCCTCTCCAATATTTCACCCACCTTCAAAGTGATCGCTTCACCAGGCACTTCTTCCCGTCCCCACTGCATTCTGTACAGGCCGCCTTTCTTCTGCAACTCCTTGCTTTGCTCTCCCGACCACCCAACACCCTGGGCACATTTCACAGCAAGTGCAGGACATGGAAACATCAGTCCCTATACTTCCAACCAGGGCAGCAGAGTTTCACATGCATCTCTTCTAACCCCATCCATTAAAACTAGTGTTCTCCATCTGGCCACTAGTGTTCAACGAGGACCAAGCGTAGATTAGACTAGGTGACTGTTCACGAAACACATGCGTTTGGTTCCCAAAGTCCCTAATTGTGAACGGCACAGTGGCGAGTTGGTAGAGTTGCTGCCTTACAGCACCGGAGACCCGGGGGGTTCCATCCCGACTACAGGTGCTGTCTTTGCAGAGTTCTTACGCTCACCCCATTACTGCGTGGATTTTCTCTGAGATCTCCGTTTCCTCCCACATTTCAACCACGTACAGTTTGTGGGCTAATTGACTTGGTATAAGTATAAATTATCCCTCGTATGTGGGATTGGCAAGTGTGTGGGGATAACTGGTTGGCATGGACTTCGGTGGGTTGAAGGTCCTGTTTCTGCACTGTTTTCCTGTTTTCAAAGTTTTATAAATGGCTGCTGGATCTCCCGGTTGCTAAACTATTGTAACTCCCCTTCCCATTTCCACACTGACATTTCTGTCCTGGGCCTTCTCCATTGCCAGAATGAGGCCACACAGGAAACTGAAGGAAGTAGTTTTCAAACACCTCATGTTTGCTTGGGCAATGTATGAACGTTGAATTCTTCAATTTAAGTAATGCTTCCCTGTTGCAGGTACAATTCTCCCATTGGCCCGAGTTGCTCTACTCTTCTCCCCATCTCTGTTAGGTCATCTCCCATTCCGGAGTCCCATATTTGCGTGTTATCCCTCTTCGCCACCATTACTGTTTTCTTCCACCCATATCTCGCCCTTTGGCTTAACATTTCACCCCTCCTCTTCTTATCTGACACCCTTGCGTCGCCTTTTCACCTCTAACCTGTGTCACTTTTCCCACCCATTCACCAATCACACCCCCACTGACCTCCCTCACCTGTATCCACCTATCACTTGTCAGGCTTTGCCCCACTCCTACCTCTTTTCCAGCTTTCATAAGGGATAGGAGTAGGCGTTCGACCCATCAAGTCTACGCCATTCAATCATAGCTGATCTCCTAACCCTCCCTCATAACCCTATTCTCCCCATAACCTGACGCCTAATCAAGAATCTATCTCTGACGTAAAAATATCCACTGACTTGGCCTCTACAGCCTTCTGTGATGAAGAACTCCACAGATTCACCACCCTCTGACTAAAGAAATTCTTTCTCATCTCCTTCATAAAAGAACGTCGCCCTATTCCATCACTCTGAAGAAGTATCCCATCCCAAAAGTCCGCCTGCCCATTCCTTCCACAAGTGCTACTTGTCCTGCTGAATCCTGCCACGTTTTTGGCAAGATTCCAGCAAGTGTAGTTTCTTGTATCTACAGTCCATGAGCATCTCTTCTTCATCTTCTCTCGTCACCATGTGCTGCAGCTGTTTCTTGGCATCATTGACCCTAGTGTCAGGAAGGGAACGTGCCATTGTAGACAGACACAAAGTGCTGGAGTAACTCAGCGGCCCTGGCAGCATCTCTGGAGAAAAGGAACAGTGACGTTTTAGGTAGGAACCTTCCTGTGGAGTTGTGTATGGAGCCACAGAATTATTCATCCATTACTATTTTGGTGGCAGGAACATTACTTCTTGTCATGAATCTGCAGAAATCTGTTGGGCATCTTTGCTGGCTCCAGTTACGTGGTATATTCAGCCTCTTGCATATTTGTGTTGCACCTTGTGTGATTCTTAATTGTGCCTGGAGTTTTATGATGATGTCACTTGTTAAGGGCCTGTCCCACTTCACAATCTAATTCACCACCTTTTTTTACTAGTGGACATTTTTCATCATGTTGAAAAACGTCCCACCCTACTTGATGTCACGAGTACCTACGTCCAGCATCACGGCCTACCTACGACCTCCTACGACCTTGTGACGACCATGCTGCGAGTATGAGTCAAGGGCAAACTCAGCAGAGGATTGTGGAATTAGGTTGTGAAAGTGGGACAGGCCCTTTATTGATTTCACCTCATAGAGAGACTTCTAATGTCCATCTGGAAATAAAAACGTTTAAATGCCCCTCAAAACTGCAGTGGATAATGTACAGTCACGTGTTGAGAGTCAAGAGTGTTTATGGTAATAATGTAACGGCAAACAGAAAGAAGGGGATAAAAGCAATGACATTCTCACAACAATTTAAAAAGGCAGGTCTGTTAATGTAAGAACACACACAAATATTTAATAATAAGAACTTAATACTAGGAAAACCATAATAGTGCAAGACCAAAAGTCAAGAGTCTGCAATCATCACAACAATTTAACAGTGCAATCAGTGACAGCACATAAAAGATCACAGTTGCTGAGGTAGGTTTAGTGATGTGCAGTGTTCAAGAGCCTGATGATTGTTGGAAAGAAGCTGTTCTTGAACCTGGTGGTCATGGTTTTTAGGCTCCCAGAGAAACTTAGTATTCCCAATGATGGAGACTTGGCCAGGGTGGTGGTGTGGATATTTCATGATGTTGGCTGCATTCCTGAGGCAGCAGCTCCTTGTATTTTCTTGATGGTGGGGAGGTCAGTACATGTGAAGGCCAGGCTTTATTTACTACACCTCTTTAGTTTTTGTTCCATTGGCCTTTGAGGTGCTGAAGCAGGCCACGATGCAACCTGTCAATATGCTCTCTGCCGTACACCTGTAGTCGTTCAAGAGTATTCATCAACATCCCAAACCACCTCGATCTTATAAAGCAACTGTAGACATTCTTGAGCTTTCATTGTGATTGCATTGATGTGCTGGTGCCAGGACAGATCTAAGGTATATGCACGCCCAAGAACTTGAAACTAGAATGTAAGTTTTATTTATTTTTGCTTGGGATGCTTTTATAGGTCACCAACCATCTGGTGCTTTGTACTGAGCATTTTTGAGCAAACTTTGCATTAGAAATTTAGGGTCTGTGCTCAAGGCCTGGATAGAGTGAATGTGGAGAGGATGGTTCCACTAGTGGAAAGAGCCTTGATCATAACTTCAGAATAAAAGGACGTTCCTTGAGGAAGAGGATGAAGAGGCATTTCTTTAGTGAATCTGTAGAATTAGTTGCCACAGAAGTCTGAAACCCCTGTCTCACTGTGCGAGTTGGCCCACGAGTGACCCCGAGTTTTCACTCGTGGTGATCACGTAGCGGGAACGTCGGAACTCGTACGAGCAACTTATCGACTCGTGGCGCTAACGGCAGGTACTCGGGAAACTTGTTAACTCGTGAAAAAAATCAAAACATGTTTGATTTTTTCCACGAGTCAAATTAACTGTTCAAGTTAAAAATGGAAACATTTAAACTCGTTGTAATAACGTAGTGGCCCGTGCGTTTATCTTAGTGTCTCATGAGTCTACCGTGGGAACTTTAATAATCTGTTCTTTTGCTCGAGTAAAGACGGAACCAAAGATAGACACAAAATGCTGGAGTAACTCAGCGGACCAGGCAGCATCTCTGGAGAGAAGGAATAGAGTCGAGACCCTTCTTCAGACTTACCCGAAATGCCACCCATTCCTTCGCTCCAGAGATGCAGCCTGTCCCGCCGAGTTACTCCAGCATTTTGTGTCTATCTTCGGCCTTTCTGCCACTTGTCCTTTATTACTGAGGCGCCTGCCCCGTGGCTTCACTCTGTCTCAATGAACGGCTTAAAGACCTGCCGAAGGGGCAAGTCTAGGGTGGTGGGTGGGATGTGTCCACGTGTGATGCTCCATCCACCCCCCCGGGGCCGAGAGTGTGGGATTGGGAAGGAACTGCAGATGCTGGTTCACACCGGAGATAGACACACACAATGCTGGAGTAACTCGGCGGGACAGGCTGCATCTCTGGAGCGAAGGAATGGGTGGCATTTCGGGTAAGTCTGAAGAAGGGTCTCGACTCTATTCCTTCTCTCCAGAGATGCTGCCTGGTCCGCTGAGTTGTGTGTGTGTGTGTCTCTCTCCCTCTCTGTCTATCTGTGTGTATCTGTGTGTGTGTCTGATGTCGGGTCCCGGTGGCCGCTCAAAGTCACCCGAGCTGCTTCATTCCTCTGAAATGGTGGCCAGCTGCTGTCTGTGTGTATGTGTGTGTGTGTGTGTGTGTGTGTGTGTGTCTCTCTCTCTCCCTCTCTGTCTATCTGTGTGTATCTGTGTGTGTGTCTGCTTGTCGGGTCCCGGTGGCCGCTCAAAGTCACCCGAGCTGCTTCATTCCTCTGAAGTGGTGGCCAGTCCTGCTGTCTGTGTGTATCTCTGTGTGTGTGTGTGTGTGTGTGTGTGTGTGTGTGTGTCTCTCTCTCCCTCTCTGTCTATCTGTGTGTATCTGTGTGTGTGTCTGCTGTCGGGTCCCGGTGGCCGCTCAAAGTCACCCGAGCTGCTTCATTCCTCTGACGTGGTGGCCAGCTGCTGTCTGTGTGTATCTCTCTCTCTATGTGTGTGTGTCTCTCTCTCTCTCTCTCCCTCTCTGTCTATCTGTGTGTGTGTCTGCTGTCGGGTCCCGGTGGCCGCTCAAAGTCACCCGAGCTGCTTCATTCCTCTGAAGTGGTGGCCAGCTGCTGTCTGTGTGTATCTCTCTCTCTATATGTGTGTTTTTGTGTGTCTCTCTCTCTCCCTCTCTGTCTATCTGTGTGTGTGTCTGCTGTCGGGTCCCGGTGGCCGCTCAAAGTCACCCGAGCTGCTTCATTCCTCTGAAGTGGTGGCCAGCTGCTGTCTGTGTGTATCTCTCTCTCTATGTGTGTATGTGTGTGTGTGTGTCTCTCTCTCTCCCTCTCTGTCTATCTGTGTGTGTGTGTGTGTGTGTGTGTGTGTGTGTGTGTGTGTACTGTCGGGTCCCGGCGGCCGCTCAGTCACCCGAGCTGCTTCATTCCTCTGAAGTGGTGGCCAGCTGCTGTCTGTGTGTATCTCTCTCTCCTACGTGTGTGTGTGTGTGTGTCTCTCTCTCCATCTCTGTCTATCTGTGTGTATCTGTGTGTGTGTCTGCTGTCGGGGTCCCGGTGGCCGCTCAAAGTCACCCGAGCTGCTTCATTCCTCTGAAGTGGTGGCCAGCTGCTGTCTGTGTGTATCTCTCTCTGTGTGTGTGTGTGTGTGTGTGTGTGTGTGTGTGTGTGTGTGTGTGTGTCTCTCTCTCTCCTCTCTGTCTATCTGTGTGTGTGTGTGTGTGTGTGTGTGTGTGTGTGTACTGTCGGGTCCCGGCGGCCGCTCAGTCACCCGAGCTGCTTCATTCCCTCTGTAGTGGTGGCCAGCTGCTGTCTGTGTGTATCTCTGTGTGTGTGTGTGTGTGTGTGTGTGTGTGTGTGTCTCTCTCTCTCTCCCTCTCTGTCTATCTGTGTGTATCTGTGTGTGTGTGTGTGTGTGTACTGTCGGGTCCCGGCGGCCGCTCAGTCACCCGAGCTGCTCTTCATTCCTCTGAAGTGGTGGCCAGCTGCTGTCTGTGAGTATCTCTCTCTCTATATGTGTGTGTGTGTGTGTCTCTCTCTCTCCCTCTCTGTCTATCTGTGTGTATCTGTGTGTGTGTCTGCTGTTCGGGTCCCGGTGGCCGCTCAAAGTCACCCGAGCTGCTTCATCCTCTGAAGTGGTGGCCATTGCTGTCTGTGGTGTATCTCTCTCTCTCTCTCTCTCTGTGTGTGTGTGTGTGTGTGTGTGTGTGTGTTGTGTGTGTGTGTGTGTGTGTTGTGTGTGTCTGCTGTCGGGTCCCGGCGGCCGCTCAATGTCAGTCACCCGGGCTGCTTCCTTTTTTAAAATTATTTTAAAATAGAGATCCATTGCAAAAAAGTATTTTAAAAACATAAAAACAACAAGAAATGCTTGGTTACTGGAGGATGCGCATTTTCCCATTGTAGGTCATATCAATAGATGCCGCCCGCGCTGAAATAACTCAAAACCACAGGATGGAGATGTATTTTAACATTGTTGCTTTATTTAAAACATACCTTCATTCACGGTTGGCTCAAGAGTAACGGGAGAGGAACTTGCTAACTCGGGAGAGGAACTAGGAACATCGCAGCAATGACATACCCGTGGGAACTCGTATTACACACTTGATCATAAACTTGCAGTCTCGTGCACAGCCACGGGGTACCTCGTGGTCAACTCGCACAGTGAGACAGGGCCATGAGGGTGGTGAATCTGTGTAGAATTCTTTCTGTCAGTGGAATCTGTGGAGACCAAGCCAGTGGATACATTTAAGGTAGAGATAGATAGATCTTGATCAGTACGGGTGTCCGCGGTTATGGGGAGAAGGCAGGAGAATGGGGTTAGGAGGGAGAGATAGATCAGCCATGATTGAATGGCGGAGCAGACTTGATGGGCCGAATGGCCTTATTCTGTTCCTATTACTTATGAGCTTGTGAAAACTATACTCACTTTACTTTTACATTTCTGACCATTCATTCAAACCTGGTTTGTAGTTGGGCCACTTGATTGTCAGCAACAAACAGCAAAAAAATATTTTCTCAATCCTGTTATTTAGATTTCACAATGTTTATCCAAAGAATATGCATGTTTATGTCTGGTATTTCTATGGATTTGGCCCTAATAAATTGGATTGGATAGCTTTGTATATGTGTCTCATGACCTAGTGTTATATGTGTTTTCAATGTAAGGGCAAGACTGAGGTTATTAAAGTGGTGAAGCTGTTGGCCTGCTTCGATGACCTGGTTGCTGTTGGGACTGCCTCGGGAGAGTGACGCGCTTTTCCAGCTGGTTTCCCGCTTGCCTGGTAGAAACAAGCAGGTGAGTGACGCATGTTTATTTACTGCACCCCCCGTTAGCAAAATTCTGCATGTGTTTCATGCACTGGCTGAGCAGAGATGATGTAACTCATTTTGTCATGTGGTGGTAGTAACTGTCGAAGCCGGTTCATACTAATGCATAAGCACCCACACTGGTTACTGTTGTGAGGCAGAGAAACAAGCCCCTCAGCCTGACATTTACCTCTTCACCAGTGGGCACTCACCAATCTATGTTCTCCAGAGATACTGTCTGACCTGTGGAGTTACTCCAGCACTTTGTGTCTTTTTTATTAGCTAAGCCAAACCCTGTCTGAACTAGTTATCAGGGTTAGACAGAAACAGCTGGAGTAACTCAATAGGACAGGGAGCATCTCTGGAGAGAAGGAATGGGTGATTTTTCGGGTTGACATCAGGGTTTCTTTGGGCTGTTTTCTTAGCAGGCCTGTTCTGACCAACACCAAACCTCACCTGCTTGACAGCATTTATGTCTGTACTGCTCCTTGCCGTATTGAGTCTGCTTCCATCAGGTAGTTAGCCTCAGCAGATTTATGAAACCCCGCTCACTCCCTCTTCTCCCCTCTCCCATCTGGCAAGAGGTACAGAAGTGTGAAAACGCACACCTCCAGATTCAGGGACAGTTTCTTCCCAGCTGTTATCAGGCAACTGAACCATCCTATCACCAACTAGAGAGAGGTCCTGACCTCACAGCTACCTCATTGGAGACCCTCAGACGATCTTTAATTGGACTTTACTGGACTTTATCTTGCACTAAACGGTTATTGCCTTTATTCTGTATTCTGTACACTGTGGATGGCTCGATTGTAATCATGTACAGTCTTTATGACTGAATAGAAGGCAACAAAGGCTTTTCACCGCACCTCTGCACATGTGACAATAATAAACTAACTACACGAAACCTAAACTAAACTAAACTACTTGCTACAGGCAGGAAACCGACTCTGTTAAAGAGGACACAGCCATAATTGGATAAAGATTCAGCAGAGTTTGTTTCCATTTTGCCGACTTTATTTATTTTCTCGTATTTACCAAGTAATTCTTTCTCCACAGTTGCGCCGATTTGATGTTGTGGGGATTCACAAAAGTAACATTACAGCTTTAGCTTGGAGCAGCAATGGAATGAAACTCTTCTCTGGGGATGAGCTGGGTAAAGTTGTCTATGCTGCTGTGGACCTGGATCAGGTAACCAATCCTCAGATAAATTGTGAGCCTATTTATAAGGTGATTGGTTTATTTTTAATGTCTGCCAATTGCATCGGCACTACTTTTAAAATAAGATACCTTTAGAAATTAGAGATGTTTAAAAAAAACAAAAGTATTAAGATAGAAATGGAGAGAGCGGATGTGGAGAGGATGTTTCCACTCATGGGAGAGTCCAGGACCAGAGGCCATAGCCTCAGAATTAAAGGAGGAATTTCTTTAGTCAGAGGGTGGTGAATCTGTGGAATTCTTTGCCACAGAAGGCTGTGGAGTCCAAGTCAATGGATATTTTTAAAGGCAAAGAAAAATAGGTTTTTGATTACAATTGGTTATGGGGAGAAGGCAGGAGAACAGGGTTGAGAAGAAAGATACATCAGCCATGATAGAACGGTGAAGTAGCCATGATGGGCTGGAGGACCTAATTCTGCTCCTATCACTTATGAACAAGAAATAGGCAAGGCATAGAAAAATACCTGACCGGAAACATCACCTTTCCAAGTTCTCCAGAGATGTTGCATGACCCGCTAAGTTACTCCAGCACTTTGTTTTTTTTTAAAGGACAGGAGGATATGGTCCTTAGGCGGGCAAAACAGGATTAGTGTAGATGGGGAAAAAAAAATGTTGGCATGGATGTCGTGGGCTTGAAGGGCTTATTTCTGTACTGTATAACTCTCCAGCTAAAATGGAAAAGGAATGTTTTGAGAAAAAGAATTTTGTAAATTGCCAAAGACATCAAGATGATAAAGGGATATATTTGCTGATACTAAACTTGTATAGGGATTGGGATCCCAATCTGAAAAGTCACCAAAATATCTCCATGGTCTCCAAAGATGCCGCATGACTCGCTGAGTTACTCCGGCATTTTGTGTCCTTTTTAGTGCAACCAGCGTCTGCGGTTCCTTGTTTCTGCCTTTTATTTCCCGTCACGTGTTTTACAACTGGAATATATTTTAGACACAAAGAACTGCAGATGCTGGTATAATAAAAAAAGACACAGTGCTGGAGTAGCTCCACAAAGAGGTAGCATCTCTGGAGAACATGGTCTGTCGAATTCTCTGCCTCAGAGGGCGGTGGAGGCAGGTTCTCTGGATGCTTTCAAGAGAGCTAGATAGGGCTCTTAAAACTAGCGGAGTCAGGGGATATGGGGAGAAGGCAGGAACGGGGTACTGATTGGGGATGATCAGCCATTGAATGGCGGTGCTGGCTCGAAGGGCCAAATGGCCTACTCCTGCACCTATTGTCTATTGTCTATTAACATGGATCGATTTCAAGTCTTAAGATGAGTCCCCACTCAGTTACTTATCCATGTTCTCCAGAGATGCTGCCTGACCCCTGAGTTACTCTAGCACTCTGAAACGTCACCTATATCCATGTTCTCCAGAGATGCTGCCTGGACCCGCTGATTTACTCAAGCACTCTGTGTCTTTGTAAACCAGCAACTCTAATTCCTTGTGTCTACAGGAATGTTTCAGCTCTATTCAATTGACAACTTGGATCAGTACAGCTTTTTGTGTTCTCAGTTTATGTATGTTTTTCCATTGGTGAAATTTTTCAAATGGAGGTTTTACAATACCAGTGATTTCATGTCTGTGAACACAAGATAGTATTCTCACTATCCCTTTTTGTTGTGGAAAAATGACCAAATGCACCATGAAGATATTTATATTGAATGCATAGTTTGAATTTGAACTTGTTGATTGTTGTATTCTGGTTTCCCACAGGGTATTTGTAGTCCTACAGTGATATTAGAAGATGCATCTTCAATTGTACAGTTGGACTACATGCAGAAAATTCTTCTTGTTTCAACTCGTCTGCGTTCCATCCTTATTTATACTGAGCAAAATGTTATCAGGCAGGTTGGAAAACCAACCAAGGAAAATGTAAGTGTGGAGAATTTTTGAAGTAAGCTTTTCCCATTAAGGGTAGGGAAGATTCAAACAACGAGGGCATGACATGCGAATTAAGGGACGGAAGTTTAGGGGGTAACGTGAGGGGGGAACTTCTTTACTCAGAGGGTGATGGCTGTGTGGAATGAGCTTCCAGCAGATGTGGTCGGAGGCAGGATCGATTTTAACATTTAAAAGTAAAGTGGATAGGTATATGGACGGGAAGGGAATGGAGGGGTATGGTCCTGAGTGCAGGTAGATGGGAACTAGGGGGGGGAAAACAAATGATCGGCACGGATGGAAGGGCCGGAGAGGGCCTGTTTCCGTGCAGTAAATTGTTATTTCCATGGTTAATTAAATGTAGTATATCAAATATCATTGCTTGTGGCACCTAGGCTGAAATTAAGATGCACCCATGGTTTTGATAACGTCTGCCATCTCAGCGATGCAGCTTATAGAGCCGGGTACCTTGTATTCTAAGCAGCGTTCATTCCATCGAGAACTCAGGTGGTGCCTGTGTTGAGTTTTGTACTTGTGGCCATTTTGTTTTCTCTCTCGCATCCAAAAGATATGGGGGGTGGTGGTGAAACTGGCAAATTACCCACTGTACGGTTGAGTAGTAAGGGGTGGCGCAGTGGGCAGAGCTACTGCCTTACAGCTGCAGAGACTCCGGTTTGATCCTGGCTACAGGTGCTGTCTGTACAGACTGCGTTACTTCCCATGACTGCATGGGCTATCTTCGGAGATCTTCGGTTTCCTCCCACACTTCAAAGATGTACAGGTTTGTAGGTTAATTTTGCATTGGTGTCAATGTAAAATTGTCCCCTAGTGTGTGTAGGTAGTGTTAATTGTGTAGGAATCGCTAGTTGGCGTGGACTCGTTGGGCCGAAGAGCCTGTTTCCTCACTGTATATCAAAAACTAAAACTCTAAACATTTATGGGAGTGATGAAACTGAGAATTTCAAAGCAAAAGTATAAACAATAGAATTTGAGCTATTGGCATTCTAGCCCCATTTGTCACTGCAGTTTGTAGTTGAGAATTAAAATTAATTGTTGCACAATTAGGGAAAACCCCCATGTGATTTGATGTAAGATAGACACAAAGTGCTGGGTCAGGCAGTATCTCTGGAGAAAAAGGATGGGTGGCGTTTTGGGTCGTGGACCTCTTCTTAGTCTGAAGAAGTGTCCTGACCTGAAACGTCACCCATCCTTTTTTTCTCAGAGATGCTGCACTGCCCGCTGAGTTACTCCAGCATTTTGTGTCTATAAACCAGCATCTGCAGTTCTTTGTTTCTCTGCACTGTCATTTTATATTGTGTTTTTTTACCAAGTTTACATTACGTCTAGTTAATAATTGTTGAAAAAACCCAACTAAGATATCTTAATCTCTTGTGGTTTCTAGTGGCTGGCAGATTTGGAGCATGTTTCATTCCAGGCCTCTGCAAGCAAACTGATATTAATCTGTATGCTTCAAGACGGGGCTTCGACTGTGGAAATCAGACGTACACGGATCTGTTCAGTCAACCCTCATTTTAAAAAGTATATTTTGCCAGTGGTGTGAAACCTTTTGAGTTGTTTCCAAGACCGAGGTTGACAACTAACCTGAAAAGCGTGCAGGCCTCAGATAGAAACCTCGGCCTGCTGAAGTGCTGCTTACGTGCGGAATGGATACTGAGCTGGAATGAGGCTAGTATTATGTGATTGATGCAGTTAATCAGGTACGCTACAGCAAAGCTGATATATTGTGTACTCACCCTGACAGCTTACTCCATTTTAAATCCCACTGTCATTGAAGCATCCCTTTTGTAAAGCATCTCAAATTAAGTTATTGTACTGCATTTGAAAGGCATAATTAACGTGATAAATTCATAGAAATACGTTATAAATCTGGATAAGAAGTTACAGTGGGATATAAAAAGTCAGACGAGAAATGTGAATTTAAAAAAAAATTGAATCTTATTTGAAGTCCTATTTTAAAATGGACTCTAATATTTATATCTGCAATACATAATTCAGCTATGAATAGTGCAAATGCTTCAGTGTTTCTAAATACAATCAGAGATGATTTTCTCATACTCTCACAGAGTTGAACATTTTGTCAAACAAGGACTAAAGGAACTGCCAAGATTGTCATCTTTCGGAGCTGGGTCCATGTTCAGTTCCTCTTGATATAATCAAAGTCTACTTTTTCCATAATTATTCTTAAGGGTCCCAAAATGGAAAATAGGAGCTTTGTGGTGGGTGTAATGCATGGTGCAAAATATTTTAAAAATTGGCAACATACTAACTATTTTTAGGTGTCAGATCTGGAAAGGTCACACTTGGTGCAAATTATTTATAATTCTGACTCTCTGAGTCTATGATTTGGTTGCACTCATATCCATTATGAACAGACTTGTAGCATTCATTTTGGTCAGCAGTCAGAGATGGCATATTTCAATGGATATGTATTTTTTTCTATGTTTGATTCCGGCTAATTTTGTGCGTAGTTCATGGAAAACTAAAGGTGGAAACGCCTTACTCTTCCATATCTCTACACTCCCTCTCCCCCCCCTGACTCAGTCTGAAGAAAGGCTAAAACCCCCGTAACATCACCATTCCTTCTCTGCAGAGATGCTACCTGTCCCACTGAGTTACTCCAGCATTTTGTATCTATCTTCATGGGAAGAACTAATATTGGGCACAAAGTGTTTAGAATCTTGCAGGCGCTATTATTATTTGTGTACAGTCGCATATTTTTAAAAGGTTTAGAATTGTTTTTTATTTCTTGCTATGTACAATTATGCTCTGTGATAAAATAAAAATGCTGATTTTTAAATGCTGTTGTTCACTTTCCAGTTAATTTATATTATTGAATACTGATAATAGCCACTCGTTGAAATTATAATGTTTATGAAGGTAAAATCAAGTTGTCCATTACTCAGAAGTTGTTGAAATGGGAGTGATTGAGTTGATGTTGATGTTTGGCACTGGATATTTTGCAGGCTCTAATTGGTGGACTGGAGGGGTTCAGTAGTATTATATCTGTTTCCTGTACAGAAGATGAGATTTTCATGTTGACCCTGACGACCGTGATATCATTCGGATTTTCCAGCAAGCCAGAAGGTTGATAGCCGGTAAACCTAATTTTTATTTTTAAAGCAAATATGGAAATTTGTCTTATGCTTTAGTTTTACCATGCAACATGGAAATGGGCTCTTTGACCCACAATGTCCACACCGGACCAAACCGTTCACACTAGTTCTACGTTATCCCACTTTCTATCCACTCCCCTGCACATTGGGGGGGGAATTAACAGAGGGCCAATTAACTCGCCTAAACCCGCACGTCTTTGGGATGTGGGAGGAAGCCGGAGCACCCGGAGAGAAACCCACTCAGTCACAGGGAGAACGTGCAAACTTCCCACAGATGGCATCAGAGGTTGGGATCGAACCCTGGTCTCTGACGCTGACGCTCTACCTGCTGTGCAATGTGCAGCCCCCTACAAGATATAAATGAAATGGTGTGGATACTTGGGTCTCGCAGTTCAGGATGTGACTCCGTTAGATACAGATCTAGCGTGCTGGCTAATGAGAAATAATGTTGCTCTTGGTCTCTGGAATTCAGTCATTTTCTCATTGTTTGCACCAAAGGGGCAGGATCTGTTTTCAATTTAGTGCAAATAATGTAATTGTCGTGTTCCAAAAACAAAACTAATACATAGTTAGTTGACATATTGATAAGGCTCTGAAGGGCTTGTTTCCTTGCTTTATGAATTAATAAACTATGATTTGGAGTTTTGGAATATGTCCAGTGTCATTTTTCATTAGCATATTCTATTTCTTTTTTTATTTTTTTTAATTTTATTTTTTTTATTTTTTTAAAAAAATATTTATTTACTAGACGGTAAATACATCAATGCTACTACACATATATATTGTTACAATCATTGTACCCCCATAAATTTTATGGCTTTTAAAGAAAAAGGAATAGAAAGAAAGAGAATGAAATAGGTGAAATGAGTTGTGATAGTGAAAAGCATGCCCAAAAGGGAGAAGAACCCTTGGTCAAAGAATTAAGAGAAAGGGTGCTTAAGAAGATAGACCCTAAAAAAAGGGAAATGGGGTAAAAAAAGCCAGGTACTCTGTATAATATCACGCAAATGGAATCCATAGTTTTTCCATCAAGGCGCCGAGGTACTCCTGCACCCTATCTTTGTAGCAATTCTATCAAATTGCAGACCCACGTCTGAAGAAGCATTATGATTTTCCTTCAGGCGGAGTCTCATATCTTCCAGATGTCAGTGTTTCAAACATAGTTGAAATCCACATATTTTACTGTTGGTATAGGAGCATTTTCCCAGATTTTGAAGATTAGTTTTTTTCTATTATTAAGCCGTAATCAAATAAATTCTTTGATACGCATTTTAATTCGGACTACTTCTGGCAGCTCCGAAAATAATCATTCTGGCTGTGGTCGTCATTTTTATTTTAAACCACTTTTGTGAATATTTCAAAGATTCAATCCAAAACCTTTGAAAAAAATTTTTGTTACAAAAGATGAATTGAGTGCGCTATTGTAGCTTCTTGACAGTGGAATTTATCACAACATTGGAGAAACGTTATGGAAAAATGAATTAATTTAGTTTTTGAGTAGTATAATCTATGTATAATTTTAAATTGTATTAAGGTGTGTATTACGTCTAATTGGCATTTGTGCACTAATTTAATAAGTTATGTCTTCTTCCACCTTTCATTGGAAATTTTTTATGCTTCGTTTTCCCACTCACTCTATACCTTCCGTTGTTGGTATTACTGCATTAGTATAATATCTATATATGTGAATTAAATTTGGTGGTTCCGCCTTTGTGCCATTACTACATCTCAGTAAGTTCAAATGGCATTTTGTGAAATTCATGTGCATATTTTTTTTCAAATAATCACATATTTGGAAATATTTAAAATACTGATTGTTAACCATATTATATTTTAGTTGTTGTATTGTTTAAATGATAATAGTTTTACCATATCATACAAAATCTCCCAACAGTTTTAATTCCTGTTCTTTCCCATTGTATGAATGCTTTGTCATATAATGAGGGGTTTAAAACAGAGGGTTTTTAGCAATGGAGATAGGAGAGATAAGTTTCTTAATTTTTTAAATTGTGATTTTATTTGTTTCAAAATTTTGATGTACTCTGTAATAATTGGGTTTTTGTTGTAGTTTGTATTATTCACCGTCAATTGGTGAAAGAAGGTTCGCGCCACCAATATTACATGGGGGAGCAGTCCTTCTTTTTCCATAATGATCCATTCCGGTTGATGAAGAGCATTATCCAACAATTGACTCATATTTCTATATTTACACCGGACAATAATTAATACATAAATTGGGAGTGCTAATCCCCGCTACTACTTTGGGTTTATCAGGTGGTGGTTCTTGTATTCTATGGGTCTTATAATCCCAAAAAAATTTGATAATATCTGAGTCCAATTTAAAAAAAACTTTTTGGGTAAGATATAGTGGGATTGATTGGAAACAAGTATAGAATTTGTGGTTAGAAAATATTTTTATGGTTTATTCGGACCTATAAGGACATGGGAGCGTTTTCCAGAATATAATTAATTGAATGTAATTTCTAAGTACAGGGTTATTTGTTTGCTTTAATTTGTCCTTGATATATTCTAATAATTTCAATGCCCAAGTATTTAAATTTTTCCCCAGCTATTGTAATAAGGAAATTGTACGAGATGTATGGAATCTTTCGGTTTTATTGACATGATTTCACTTTTATTCCAGTTTATTCTGTAACCTGAAAATGAACCGAAATCCTCAAATTAAATTTAAAATATTGGGTATAGGTGATATGAGGCTTTGTGATGTACAAAAATACTCTAAGGCGTATAATGATATTTTATTGTGTAGTGAGAGTGAGAGTAGTTGAGAGGTGAGAGATGAGAGGAGAGAGAGTGAGGAGAATATTTTGTGTTATTATCCGTGGTATTCGGATGAGTTCTATACTCTCCGCTAGTGGTTCAATTCTATAAGGGCAAATAACATGGCTGATACATGAACAACCTTTGTCTTTTACCCCTTGACAGTTGAATTTTGTTCGGATAAAATATATTAGTTAATATCTGCACGTTGGCTTATTATATATATCATTTAAGCCATGGAATGAAATTCTCCCAGTTTAAATTTTTGCAATACCTTAACCATTCCATTAAACCTGATCGAATGCTTTATCTGCTCCAGCGAAATAATTGCAAGATTTGGATCTTTAGTTTGGTGTTGAGCAGACCTACCAACTATCCCGCTTTTGGCGGGATATTCCCGCTTTTTAGGTTCACCTTTCCCGCCATCCGATTTGTACCCTAATTATCCGCCTAAATTCTTCACTTCCTCCGTGCCCGTCGAACGCCGGGCGCCTTTGTTGTCCAGGTTTGGCCGGCTGCCGCGCGATCAGCGGCACTTTGCCGGCCCCTAGTGGGCCGCCGCGTGTGCGCAAGTGGGGGAGGGTTCGCCGGGACCACAGAGTGGCCGCGCATTGTATGCGCAGTGGGTGAGGGTTGAAGGGCCCCAGGTGGACTGCGCTTGCGCCATGTGGGGGAGGGTTGCCGGGCCCCAGTGGGCGCAGCCGGAGTTGCGCATGTGGTCCGGGGGAGGTGTTGCCGGGGCCTGGCGCCATTTCGACGCCACGCCTACGCCGGCCGAGCCTCCGGGACGGCGCCGGCCCGCGCGATCAGCGGACTTTCTTGCCGGCAGCTGGGCCGCTCGCGGGCGCAGCACCATCACCGGGCTCCCCCCCACGCACCTACCCCCACCCAGTGCGCAGCGCAGACCCCGCCGGCAACCTGGCAAGGTGCGCATTGTGCCGCACCCGCCCGCCGGCAGCACGCTTGTTCTGCCCAGTGGCGCAGGCGCATAGCCGCCGGCAAACAACTCCAAGTGAGTGATAATTAATGGTGAGTCTAGTGCCAAGTTTATCAAAGTTTACAAAGGAATTATAAATGTTTCAGCATACATTGTAACTTTTTCACTTTTTGGCATTTAAAATAACTTCTTTCAAATTTAGGAATTTGTGACATGGGACCCCGAACTAGGGCCGCCCGCGACCATTATTATGAATTTTCATTAAAAATATGAATTTTGAGGGAAATATTATGGAATTTTGACAATCAAATGTTGGAGGTCTGTGTGATGTGCATTATATTAGCAGACGTCTCAAATTTATTAAATGAATGTCTCTTAGGGATAAACCGTTTGATCCGGATGTATAGTATTAATGGCGTACTTAATCTTCTTGCTAATATTTTTGCTAATATTTTTTTATCTGTATTTAACAACGCGGAGAGCTTCTATAGGATCCAGGTTCTTCCTCACCTTTATCTTCATTAGTATTAATGTATAATCGTAGATTCCTTGCTAGTGTATCAGGTTATTTTGTTCTCTGAAAGCGTGTGTGTACATTTTCTGTAGCGTAGGACTAAATATATGTAAAAACTTTTATAATAGAATTCATTACTATAATCCGTCTGGGACCTGGTGTTTTCTCCATTTTTTAATGAGAATGTTGTTTTTCTTCTATTTCTTATTTGAGATTTGTGACTTCCAATTCCTCTTGTTCCTGCCCAATTCTAGTTTGGGAAGATTGCAATTATCCAGCAAACTCAGTGTGTTGGTGTCCAATTGTCGTTTCTGGCATGTATACAAATTCTCTTAAAATTGCACAAATCTTTTATTAATTTCATTCGGTAGATGTTCTTACTTCCCTTGGTCTGATTTAATCTTTGAAATAGTTGAGTTCCTTTTCTCGGTTTTTAATTGGCGTTGTGCGAGAAGTTTATGAGGCTTTCTCCCCAAATTCAAACTCGTTCCTGTCTTGTAATTTGGACTAATCTTATAACTTTCTTGAGTAGTAATTTATTTAAATTGAATTTTAGTTTTAATCATTTTTTGTTGTTATCCATGGACCGGGTCTTTTGCACTTATCTATATCCATATTGTTAATTTGTTCCTTCTAGCTGCCGTTGTTCATTCTTATTTTTTTTATTTGAAAGGCTTGGGTATGCTGTCTTGATATATACTCCTTGCGGGGTCTTTAAAATTTAGGGGGTTATACCTCCAGCATGTTGTATTCTTAGACATGCCTCTATTCTAAAAAAAAAAAGTTAGGGGGGCATGATCTGAAATCGTTATTTGTGTGGTCATTTTGGGTTAAGAGTATATCAGAATTAATTTTGTGTCTACAGGAAATAATCTATACGTGAGTAAGTATTGGTACCGATGAATAAAATGCATATTCCTTGCCTGTCAGATTGCAATCTCCAAAACATCGGTTATATTTGTTATTTTTTATTAAGTGTTTAAAAGGTTCACTTAGTTTTAGATGTCGTTATTACCTCGTATTTTTGTCTGGATTTTCTCAAATAAGGATCTAAGACACAGTTATAGTCTCCTCCAATTATAAACATTTCTGGTAATTATAATTCTGCAATTATATTCAAAAAGTTATTAAAAAAAAATGCGGATTATCAAAGTTAGGCGCATATATATTTTCCATTGGGATTGCATGAGTTCTCACCGGTAAACTATCAAAATATCTCACATCTTACTGTTAAGATATTTTTCTGTTTAAATGGTATATCATTTGCGAATCATGATGGACTGAGTGCCTTCTGGATTTTGAACGTGTATAACGAATGAAAAGTTGACCTATCCAGTTGGGCCCTCATCTACCTTGATCTTGACTTTAGTTGCGTTTCTTGGAGGAGATAACATCATGACTTAAAGGCTTTCAGCTGTGCTTAAAATCTTACCCCTTTTAATACGTTCATTAGCCCCCCCCAATATTACAACTGCAAATGAGATTCCTCCGAATTATTTTGTTTAGTGTCTTGCATTTTGACTAGGTTTAGTACCCTTTGTTTCTTGTCGGGTGCATCATTCCTCAGGTCCTTTAAGTATGGGGGAACAGTCAGTCAACCTACAAGTTCATTTGTGGATTTATTTTGCGATTATCCTTGAATAAAAAAAATAACACACATGTGATTAATTGTGATAGTAATAAAAAAAATAGTAAAAAGTGAAAATACAGTGACGAGCTGGTCGGCACTGTAATAAGTGGGCCTAGGAAGTCCTAGTGCATAGCGCCAGCACCAGCTCCGTTTAAAAAATTCGGAAAAAACGGGGGGGGTTTAAAAAGACTTACCGGCTGCCCGCTTCCCACCTGCTTGCCGTTTTAATACTGACAGGTACCGAGCTGACGTCATCAGCCGTGCGACAACCATCGACGGCACGAAGCCCTACGACAAGGTAAAAGGTGGAAAAAAAAATAACTCCCGGCCCCGATGAGCGGCGAGAAGGCCTGGGAGAAGGCCTCGGTTTAAAGTAGGGCCAGCTCCCTGGAAGATGTCTCCAAGAAAGTCAGGCACAGAGGTGAGGATTTGAAAACTTCTTATTCTCACCAGATGGCTGATTTAAAGCTAAGAATTTAAAGGCGAATTGAAAGACTATAAAGCAAGAAATGAAAGATATAAAGGGAAGAAATAAGGAAGAAATTTGTCAACATTAACCATCAGTGGCCCATCTGATGAAAAATCAATGGAATGAATTTCAAAAAAGATACAATGTTAAAAAATTGATATAAGTTCAAGAAGTATCAGAAAAATTTGAAGAATGAACTTAATTGATATGATCAATGCTATGGGAACGTAAGATGAGATTAAACTTGTACAAAGTTAATAAAAAGACTTTCAAAATAAGATTGATCCTAATTGAAATTGTGCTGGAACAACAGGCAGCTGGCG
>CM069139.1:86197540-86357540 GCA_035221665.1 Okamejei kenojei
CATGAGAGATAGTATTTGGTTTTTGGGGTAGAGGCAAACAATCAACTGGTGCGACTGGGGTGGGGAGGGGATGTGTAGAGAGGGGAATTGCCGTGGCTACCTGGAAGTGAAGAAATCAATTAGGATCATACCAACTTGTGGCAGAAGCTGCCCAAGGGCAAAATCTTGGGATACTGTTCCTCAATTTACGTTTATGCCTCACTCTGACAAGGGAGGAGACCGTGAGGACAGAAAGTCTGTGTAGGAATGGGAAGGGAATCATTGGTTTAGCAACCCGGAGATCAGGTACGTTCAGGCGGGCTGAGCCAATCCACCGGTCGATGTGCGTTGGTCTTTGCCGATAGTTTAAAGAACCCACATCTTGAACAACGGATACAGTGATGGGTAGTGGAGGAGGTTGTAGGAGCATTAGAGCTTAACACAGTATGTTATAAACAATAACCATTACCTTTACATTTTATCTGCCTGTAACTATGTTGGTGGGATCGTATTACGTAGTCCGGAAGGCAGTTTGTGGCTGGGAGATGTTTCACGCAGACGAGTGCGAGTAGTTTTATGTGTTATAGTTCGGAAGGAAGCATGGGGGAGAGAGGTCACAGCTTTGACCACGCACAGTTTGGCCACGCACCACTTGGCCACGCACCAGCTTGACCACGCACCAGCTTAGACCACGCACCACTTGACCCACGCACCAGTCTTGACCACGCGACTACCTTGACCACGCACCAGCCTTTGGACCATGCCCACCAGTTTGACTAGGAGTATAGAGATCAACACTACTTAACAAAAAGAAGTTTTGGATGAATATCTCACTGTTTTTGGCTACGACAATAAAGAAATTATTAATGTTTGAAGATTAATCTAGTGGATGGCTTTGAATGTAGTGGGTGGAGAGCTCACCTTGCGTAACGAGCTATCTCCTTACCCCTGTCTTTCAATCCTAGTGCTGGATGAATAAGAAACTCCGTGAACGATGCAATAATCTGCACTACATAGAGGTGGCAAGTGAACCTCTTCCCAATCTGAAAGGACTGTCGAGTCCATGGACAGTTGAGGGAGTCGGGTGTATGTAGCAGCATCAGCCCAGCATGTCTGTGCCAAGCAGAGATCCAAGTTAAAAGTTGATCTCTTAACCCTGTACAAGCTCCATATCCCTCCGAGGCCCCGGTAATATATGTGAGGTGCAATTGTAATGGATGAAACTTCCATGTCACATCAGTACGGAATATTCTGCCGTATCCAACACCTCCACTGAAACTCTGAGAAAAGTCACACAGTGCTGGAGGAAGCTCAGCAGCTCAGCAGCATCTCTGTGAGAACATGGATTAGGTGACGTTTCACAGAGTGCTGGAGTAACTCAGCAGCTCAGGCACAGCATCTATGGAGAACATGGATAGGTGACGTTTCAGGTCGGGACCCTTCTTCAGACTGATTGTGGGGGGCCCCGAGGGGGAGAAAGCTAGAAGGGGGCGGGGGGTCAGGACAAAGTCTGGTGGAGTGATAGGTGGCTCCCCACAGGTTAGGGTGACATTTCGACTGACAGATGAATAAAACAGAAAGGTGTGAGACAAAAGGATAGAAGAGATGAGAATTGTGAAGCTAGAGGAAGGAACGTAAGTGGAAGGGGAGAAATAGGAGCGCATCCAGAGGAGACACGGGGTGGGGGGGGGGGGGGGTGAAAGGAAGAAAGGGGTGTTTTGAGGTTAGTTATCTAAAAATGGAGAATTCCAATGTTCACCAAACCGTTCATAACATACCCCACGGAAACTCTCTGCATGGGGAAGATATTTTGCAATGTGCTTGGCACAGTGTGTTTATTCCCATTTATGCGCCCTCTGGTGCTCAATGATCAAAATGCAGGTCAAATACCATTGACCTTTCTCTCCAAAATTTCACGTTCCAAGAGTAATCCAAAAGTTGAAGGCTCTGAAATTCCAAAATGAGATTATTTTGTTCATAGATACATAGACAATAGGTGCAGGAGATAGGCCATTCAGCCCTTCGAGCCAGCACCGCCATTCAATGTGATGATGGCTGATCATTCACAATCAGTACCCGGCACCTGCTTCTTCCCCATATCCCTTGATTCCGCTAGCTCTAAGAGCTTGTAATCTAACTTCTCTTTTGAATGTGAGTAACATCTAACAAAATAAAAGACACAAAGTGCTGGAGTAACTCGACGGGTCAGGCACATCCATGGAGATCACGGATAGGTGACCTTTTGGTTTGGGGCCCCTTTTTTAGGCTCGAGAGAAACAGCGTTGAAACAGCCCTTCGGCCGTCCGAGACTGCAGCTGACCAGGCGATCACCCGTGAACTAGCACTACCCTGACTCCCACTAGGTGACACACTCACACTGCCAGAGATCATAGAGTGATACAGTGTGGAAACAGGCCCTTAGGCCCAACTTTCCCCAACCAGCCAACATGTTCCCAGCTACACTAGACCCAGATATGGGCAAATTAGAGCATAGAAATTAGAGCATAGAAATAGGTGCAGGATGAGGCCATTTCGGCCCTTCGAGCCATCACCGCCATTTCATTGTGATCATGGCTGGTCGTCCCCTATCAATAACCCGTGCCTGCCTTCTCCCCATATCCCTTGACTCCACTAGCCCTTGAGCTCTATCTAACTCTCTTTTAAATCCATCCAGTGGATTTGGCCTCCACTGCCCTCTGTGGCAGGAATTCCACAAATTCACAACTCTCTGGGTGAAAAAAGTTTTTTCTCACCTCAGTCTTAAATGACCCTCCCTTTACTCTAAGACTCTGGCCCCTGGTTCTGGACTCGCCCAACATTGGAACATTTTTCCTGCATCTAGTTTGTCCAGTCCTTTTATAATTTTATATGTTTCTATAAGATTCCCCTTCATCCTTCTAAACTCCAGTGAATACAAGCCTAGTCTTTTTCAATCTTAATGACACCCGAGACCTGCAAATTGATGACTGCAAGTTCTCTCACGGGATGTTCGCTTTAATATTTGGATTTTTTAAATACACTGAATAATTCTCCAGTAAACGTAGTACTGTCCTTTTGTTAATTGAGAATTGTGGTTACAAATCTTGATTGTGCAAATAAATTAAACATATTTGAGATCTAAATTATAATTGACCTTCTCGCTTGTTGGATAAAAGAAATTCCTCCTCAGCTCCATTGTAAAAGGTACGTCCCATTCTGAGGCTGTGCCCTTTGGTCCTAGACTTCTCCCCTAGTGGAAACATCCCTGTCCATGTGTGTGCAGTGAAGGGCAGAGGTTAGAGACACTGGAGATCATTCTCAGGCCATTTGAACAACGGTTCTGGGGTTGGTTTCACCAGGAGGTGAGCAAGGAAAGCAGCAACTGCTGGGAGAGGAGGGAGACACATCACAGAAAGCCTTCAGATTTATCCGCAAATGGGCTGGAGTGGAAAATGGCATTTCCCATTCATTGCAAAGAAGACACTGATTTAGATCTGACTGAAGATGATGCCCATCTTGCATCTTCCTGCACCTGCTCCCTGGGACCATGTGGACTTCCTCCAGCTTTAATTTTTAGTTTAAGATACAGCATGGAAAACGGCCGTTCGGCCCAGCAAGTCCGCACTGACCAGCGATCACCCTGTACTCACAAACACATACTACACACTTGGGACAATATTTACAGAGGCCAATTAAACTGCAAACCTGCACGTCTTTGGGATGTGGGAGGAAACGTAGTGCAACGCTGCACTTTGGTATGGGAGGAAACCGCAGATTGGGGAAACCCTACGCGGTCTCAGTGAGAACATACAAACTCCACGCAGACAGCACCCGTGGTCAGGATCGAACCCGGGGCCTCTGGCACTGTGAGGCAGCAACTCTGTGACCCTTCTTCTGACTAACTGTGGTGGGGGAGGTGGAAAGATGGAAGGGAGGGGGGGGGGGGGTAGGACAATCCTAGCGAGCGAAGGGCGGATACAGGCGAGGGGAGATTTTGAGGTCACCCCTCATCCTCCTGCACTCCAAGGGATAAAGTGCTAGCCTGCGCAACCTTTCCCTGTAGCTCAGATCCCTCCTGTCCTGGCAACAACCTCGTAAATCTTCTCTGTACCCTTTCCAGCTTGACAACATTATTCCTATAACATGGTGCCCAGAACTGGACACGATATTCTAAATGCGGCCTCACCAACGTTTTATATAACTGCAACATGACCTCCCGAGTTCTATACTCAGCCTTTCAGACAAACAGTGCCCTAAACAGGACAGGAAACGGCGCAGCAGTGCAGTTGCAGCACCAGATCCCAACTACGGCTGCTGTCTGTATGGAGTTTGCACGATTAACTGCGTGGGTTTTCTCCGAGTTCTTCGGTCTCCTCCCACACTCCAAAGACGTACAGGTTGGTAGGTTAATTGGCTTGGTATATATGTAAATTGTCCCTAGTATGAGTAGGATAGTGACAACGTGCGTGGATCGCTGGTCGGTGCGGACTCGATGGGCCGAAGGGCCTGTTTCTGCGCTGTATCTCTAAACTAAATGGTGGGTAGAACTTATTTCCAAAGTTGAAAACATTTGCAGATGCAGTTACATTTGGAAAAGCCTATCTTATGACAGTTGAGTCCCAAAATGAAATTACTGCTTTGTAATAACGACAATACCAGTTATCCTTCACAATATTGTGACAGTACCTGCCTCAACAACCTCCTCCAGCAGCTCGTTCCATCTACCTGCCACCCACTGTGAAAAAAGTTGCCCCTCAGGTTCCTATTAAAGCTTTTCTCCTCTCACCGCAAACTTATGTTCTCTGGTTCTTGATGCCCTCAACCAGGGGTGGGGAGCCTGCGGCCTTAAGGCTGCATGCGGCCTCCTAGGCCATTAAAGTGCGGCCTTTTGAATGAATCCAAATTTTTGTGAAGAACAAAATCCTATTATTTTTATTGATAGGTTTTTTTTTGTTCGTCTTTTATAGTTTTATTTAAATCTTAAAATAAACATATTTCAAATACCAAAGAGTAAATTAACTCTACAGCAAACTCGTTGTAAAGTGCGTTGGCTATCGCAGGGACAGGTGTTAGCAAAATGTTCATCTTTGCGAGAACAGACAGTTACATTTCATGAAGATCGGAATCAGAAATGAAAGAAGATTGAAAGAATCAGTATTAATCAGTATTGATCAGTACTGAAAGATCAGTATTGAAAGAAGATTTCTATAGAAATACTGCATTTTTATGTCAAAGAAAAATGACGAATTTTTCTGTGCAAGGTGAAACTAAGTCTATACATATGTGGCAAAAATATTCAAGCATTTCGAAAAAAGCTATCTTTTTTCAAAACTTAAAATGAAATTTCGGATAAACATTTTCCCCAGTTAGCAAAGGTCATTGATGAAGGTCATGCGAATCGTTTGAAGAATCCGCAGCAGTTATAGACTTATTATTTAAAGAATACAATGAAAGGTTCATTGACATCACACTCAAATTAGCATTTCAATCTCACCTCGTTGATGTCTCCAAGGCTCTTAAAGAACTACAGATGGAATTGATTGGGCTCTCAGAAGATGATATTTTAAATCCTTATTTGACGCTAAGATCTGATTGAAATGTGGAAAAATGCAGTAGAATACCCACGTCTTTGGCAACATGCACGGAAATGCTTTCTTGTTTTTCAACCACTTATTGCTGCAAACCTACATTCCTCTACACAACTCAAATCAACACACCCTTAAGGTCACAAATGACGGATACCCATCTAGAAGATGAGCTGAAACTGCGTACCTCCATGTTGCAAACAAATATTCAAATGCTTTCCCACAAAAGGCAATAGACAATAGGTGCAGGAGTAGGTCATTCGGCCCTTCGAGCCAGCACCGCCATTCAATGTGATCATGGCTGATCATCCCCAATCAGTACCCCGTTCCTGCCTTCTCCCCATATCCACAAAGCAGTCACAACAAAGCCATTAAAAGGTTAGTTAACTTTCGAATTAACAAAATTTTTCATTTTCTTGATCGTACATCGTAGTTAGATTTTTACAAATTAATGTACATTTTGAAGTTTCTTGGATGTGGCCTTATTAGATTACAGCCAACTTAATTACAGCCAACTTAATGAAAAAGGTTCCCCACCCCTGCCCTCTACTCTGCATTTAACCTAACAATACAATTGCCAACGGCTAACACACAACAGCGCCATCTGTTTACTTCAAGTCCTCTGGGATAAAGTAGTCCACTCACACTTTTAATGGCTGTTTTAATTGATAACAACCTCGGAGAACGAGCTACTTTTGCCATTCCCAAATGTATGCTTTCTCCCAGAAGGAGTCTCCCTGTCAAAGGTCAGAGGTGACTATCGCTATTGGTTACCAAACATTTTCTGCCCTGAATGTGCTGGCAAAAATATGCGTTGAGTTTGAGTTTTCATACATCCGCTATTGTTCATTAATCGTGGGCAAACAATGAAGAGAATGAAAGTTCAGAAACACAGCCCCACCCCTGGAGCAAAGGCGGTTCAAATCCAGTTCACAGTCGAATGCTTAACATGTATAATTAACACTGCGCCGCATAATGGACCTCCTTCATACATCGCAGATTAATTGTTGGTCGCCATGGCAATAGAACGGCTATAACATTCCCTTCAGCATTGTACTGGAAGTTGGTGAGGCAGCACTCAGAGTATTGTGCTCAAATTCTGGTCCACCCTACTGTACGACAGAAGGTAGGTAGACAAAAATGCTGGAGAAACTCAGCGGGTGCAGCAGCATCTAAGGGAGCGAAGGAAATAGGCAACGTCTCGGGCCCTGCCTCAGGAAAAATGGGAAAACGTTGCCCATTTCCTTCGCTCCTTAGATGCTGCTGCACCCGCTGAGTTTCTCCAGCACTTTTGTCCACCTTCGATTTTCCCAGCATCTGCAGTTCCTTCTTAAACACGTACGAAAGATGGTGTTAAGCTGGAAAGAGTGGAGAGAGGATTTACGAGGATGTTGCCAGGACTTGCGATGCCTGAGCTATAGGGAGAGGTTGAGCAGGCTGGAGGCTGAGGGGTTGTTCTTATAGACGTATCAGATACTGAGGGGAACAGATAGGGTAAATGCCGCCTTTTACCCAGAGTAGGGATATCGAGAACACAAGTTTAAGGTGAGAGGGGACAGATTTAATAGGAACCCAAGGGGCAACTTTTTCACAGTGAGTGGTGGGTGTATGGAACGAGCTGCTGGAGGAGGTAGTTTGAGGCTGGACTATAACAACATTTAAAAGACATTTGGACTGGTACATGGACGGGACAGGTTTAAAAGGGATATGTCCGTGGATTGTCACCTTGTGGTGGTGGAGGAGCTTGTGTGGACCCGAGACCCTGAGAGCGATGCCGTCTGGAGCTACGCTCCTGGCAAGGCCACCCATGGCAGTAAGGTTGGGGGGAGATCTCTGACAAAGGGCAATCCAACCGAGACCTCAACGGTGGAACAGGCGGAGGACGATGGCTGACCTTAGTGGAGCGTCACAACGGCTGGGAAGGTGGATGAAGGCTGCAGCAGAAAAAGGTCTCCGGTCGTCTTGGACTCCATGCCACTGTCTGTGCGCCAGTCTCCCCACGTTAAACAAAGTCACGCACAGGCGTCCTCCATGAGAGGACAGTCATACTCGTTGCGAGTGACTGCCGATGAAAGGGATATGGGCCACGCACAGGGGAGGTGGGACTAGAGCAGATGGGATATCTTGGTCGACATGGGTAAGTTGGACCTGTTTTCCGTGCTGTGTGACTCATCTATTGCTATTGAAGTAGAGTGCTCTGGGGTTGCATTGGCCACTATCTGCTATTGGCAACCTCTGGCTTAGAACGTCCCAGACCAAAGGGACCTCACTACCAGGTGAGATGCTCGCGACACACAACAGGTGTTCACCATGAAAAACTTATTGTCAGGACGGAAGAAAAAAGTTGGTGGGAAGGAGGGTCAAATTGAACTCTCTCTCTCTCTCTCACCGACACACATAGTACAAGATAAAGCCCAGTAAAGTCCGATTGAAGATAGTCCGAGGGTCTCCAATGATGGTCGAATGGGAGGTCAGGATCACTCTCACTCGTTGGTGAGAGACAGCTCAGCTGCCTGGTACCAGGTGGGTGGGAATGTGTGGGAGTGCCACTGTGGGCCTTAGGGTGAAGACCTGGCAAATCCATAAGAGGGGCAAAGAACAGGACCAAGGCTTTGAAAGTAAAGTGTGTGTGGCACGGTGGCGCAGCGGTAGAGTTGCTGCCTTACAGCGCTTGCAGTGTCAGAGACACAGGTTACATCCCGACTTACGGGCGCTGTCTGTACGGGAGTTTGCACGTTCTCCCCGTGACCGCCTGGGTTTTCTCCGAGATCTTCGGTTTCCTCCCACACTCCAAAGATGTTTTGTTGTGGTTGGTTCAAATTGGTGCAAGTGTAAATTGTCGCTAGTGCGTGGGATTATGTTGGATGGTGTTAATGTGCGGGGATCGCTGGTCGGTGCGGACTCGGTGGGCCCGAAGGGCCTGTTTCTGTGCTGTATCTCGAAACTAAAAGAGAGCCCCTGCCAGGCTGGACTCCCTTTGACTACAAGCCATGAACAATGTCTCATCTGGGGATGAGAACATCGTCGCTTCTGCTGCCAAGGAACTCCTTGCACTCTGCATTTACTGGAACACCTTTTGGAACAGGACCACTTTGTGTACTGTATAATGTTAATCACATAAACCAGGGCCAGATATGAAATCATATTCAATTCAGCTGAAAAGGGTGCAGGGAAGATTTACGAGGATGATGCCAGGACTCGAGGTGTAAGAAGAGGTTGAGCAGGCTGGGACTATTCCTTGGAGTGCCGGAGAATGCTGGGCGATCTCATAGAGATGTACACAATCATGATGGGAATAGATAGGGTGAATGCACAGAGTCGTTTTTACCCAGAGCAGAGGAATGGGGAACCAAAGAACATAGGTTTAAGGTGAACGGTGAAGATTTAATAAGAACCCAAGGGGCAATTCTATTTCCCACAGAGCGTGGTCGCTATATGGAACAAGCTGCCAGAGGAGGTAGTTGAGGCCAGGTACAATAAACATATTTTAAAAGGCATCTGGACAGGTATAGGGCAAGGAAAGGTTTAGAGGGGTATGGGCCAAACGTGGACAGGTGGTACACGTGTAGATGGGGTATCGGGGTCGGCATGGATGAGTTGAGCCGAAGGGCCTGTCTCCATGCTTAATGACTTTAAAATGATCTAAATCCTATTCAAATACTAGCAGCAGTAACACAGCAGGTAATTAGAATGCACATTTTGTAGGGGCTGATATTGGCCGGGATGTTGGCCTGCAACTGAAGGGGGAAATCTGCACAAAACCCTTGAAGACAATAGACAATAGACAATAGGTGCAGGAGGAGGCCATTCGGCCCTTCGAACCAGCACCGCCATTCAATGTGATCATGGCTGATCATCCCCAATCAGTACCCCGTTCCTGCCTTCTCCCCATATCCCCTGACTCCACTATCTTTAAGAGCCCTATCTAGCTCTCTCTTGAAAGCATCCAGAGAACCGGCCTCCACCGCCCTCTGAGGCAGAGAATTCCACACTCACCACTCTCTGAGAAAAAGTGTTTCCTCGTCTCCGTTCTAAATGGCTTACTCCTTATTCTTAAACTGTGGCCCCTGGTTCTGGACTCCCCCAACATCGGGAACATGTTTCCTGCCTCTAACGTGTCCAAAACCCTTAACAATCTTCTATGTTTCAATGAGATTCCCTCTCATCCTTCTAAACTCCAGAGTGTACAAGCCCAGCTGCTCCACTCTCTCAGCATATGACAGTCCCGCCATCCCGGGAATTAACCTTGTAAACCTACGCTGCACTCCCTCAATAGCAAGAATGTCCTTCCTCAAATTAGGGACCAAAACTGCACACAATACTCCAGGTGTGGTCTCACTAGGGGTCTGTACAGCTGCAGAAGGACCTCTTTGCTCCTATACTCAACTCCTCTTGTTATACCGAGGTGCAGTGTAAAGCTGTTTTGTTACATGCTAACCAGTCAGCAGATAGACTATAGGTGAAGGGTCCACAGGCTATTGAAGTTCCACAGAGTATTGAAGACTAAGACGGTGACTATTGAAGTAGCAACAATACAACTTGAAAGAGAATTCATTCAAATATTTGAAATAAGATACAAACATGGGCACAAAAGCATGGCAGGGAATTGACATGAGAGAACATTTAAGGGCTAACAACGGCATCATACATTGAATGGCATTTCTCCATTTTTAACTCAAGGCACGGTGGCGCAGCGGCAGAGTTGCTGCCTCACAGAGACCCGGGTTCGATCCTGGCTACAGGTGCTTGTCCGTACGGAGTTTGTACGTTCTCCCCGTGAGTTTTCTCCGAGAACTTTGTTTTCCTCCCACACTCCAGGTTTGTAGGTTAATTGGCTTGGTATAAATGTTTGTAATAGTGTTGAATAGTGTTAACGTGCGGGGGATCGCTGGTCAATGCGGACTCGGTGGGGCTGAAGAGCCGTTTCTGTGCCCCATCTCTAAACTAAACTAAGGATTCCAATACACCTAACTTTATCCTGTGTATGTACGCTGTGGGCAGCTAGATTGTAACCATGTACAGCCTTTCTGTTGCTTGGTTAGAGCATGCAACAAAAAAGCTGGTCCCTGCAACCTTATTGAATTCCCTTTCTATTTCCTCAATGGGGCATCGATGGCTGGCCGCATTTTGAGGGGATGCTCGATAAGTTGAAGCCGGAGATTGACTATGCAGTGCGTGTTACTGCTGACAGAATGTGGCATTGAGGGAACAGGGTCACATTTCCATTTAGCCAATATTCCTCAAACATCACTCTGGTTACCAGAATAAGCAACCATTTTACATCATGAGGAATGGATGAAGTTATTCAATTATTGCTTTCTTTCAATATTCATTGATTTATGACACTTTATTGTCACGTGTACTGAGGTCCAGTGAAAGGCTTTGTTTGTGCGTACAACCGGTAAAGTCATACAGCTGACCTCACCTCGGCAGAACACAAGAGTCGCTATGTTTTGGCGCCGGCATGCGAGTTGAAAGAGGCAATGAACTGTGGCAAGGCAGGGAAGGGAGGACCAGATTCCCCAGCTTCCTGCTCCTAAATTGTTGTCCTGGGTCATGTCATTGGGCCTTGTCAAGCTCCTTGGCTTGTCATTGGACAGTCATCTTGTCTTCTCCCCGATTTGGGATCAGTTGCTGCAGTATCTCCTGTGACTACATAAATTCATAAATGATAGGAGCAGAATTAAGCCATTCGGCCCATCAAGTCTATTCCGCCATTCAATCATGACTGATCTATCTCTTCTTATTAACCCCATTCTCCTGCCTTCTCCACATAACCGCTGACACCTGTACTAATCAAGAATCTATCTATCTCTGCCTTAAAAATATCCACTGACTTGGCCTCCACAACCTTCTGTGGCAAAGAATTCCACAGATTCACCACCCTCTGACTAAAGAAATTCCTCCTCATCTCCTTCCCAAAAGAACGACCTTTGATTCTGAGGCTGTGCCCTCTGGTCCTAGACTCTCCCACTAGTGGAAACATCCTCTCCACATCCACTCTATCCAAGCCTTTCACTATTCTGTAAGTTTCAATGAGGTCCCCCCTCATTCTTCTAAACTCCAGCGAGTACAGGCCCAGTGCCGACAAACGCTCATCATGGGTTAACCTACTCATTCCTGGGATCATTCTTGTAAACCTCCTCTGGACCCTCTCCAGAGCCGGCACATCCTTCCTCGGATATGGTGCCCAAAATTGCTCTCAATACTCAAAAGGCAGTCAGACCAACGCCTCATAGAGCCTCAGCATTACATCCCTGTTTTTGTATTCTAGTCCTTTCAAAATAAATTCATTGCATTTGCCATCCTTACTACTGATTCGACTTACAGATTAACCTTTCGGGAATCCTGCACTAGCACTCCCAAGTCCGCTTTGCACCTCTGATTCTGAATTCTCTCCCATTTAGAAAATAATCTACACATTATTCCTAAATACCAAAATTCATGACTCCACTCTTTGGTACACTATATACCGTCTAGGCCACTTCTCTGCCCACTCTCCCAACTGTCCAAATCCTTCTACAGAGTCCCTGCTTTCTCTACACTACCTGCCCCTCCACCTACCTTTGTAGCATCTGCAAACTTGACCACTAAACTTTCAATTCCCTCATCCAAATCATTAATATACATGTGAACACAATAGACAATGGACAATAGGTGCAGGAGGAGGCCATTCGGCCCTTCGAGCCAACACCGCCATTCAATGTGATCATGGCTGATCATCCCCAATCAGTACCCCGTTCCTGCCTTCTCCCCATATCCCCTGACTCCGCTATCTTTAAGAGCCTGATCTAGCTAGCGGCCCAACACCGACCCCTGCAGAACTCCGCTAGTCACTGGCAGCCAACCAGAAAAAGCCCCCTTTATTGCCACTCTTGGCCTTCTGCCATCCAGCCAAACTGCTATCCATGCTAGTGTCTGCCCTCTGATACCATGGGTCCTCATCTTCCTGAGCAGCCTCACGTGTGGCACTTTATCAAAGTATTTCTGAAGATGCAGGTAAACAACATCTACTGACTCTCCTTTGTCTGTCCTGCTATTTTCTTCCTCAGAGAATTCCAACAAATTCGTCAGCAAGATCTCCCCTTCACAAAGCCATGCTGACTTTGACCTATTTTATCGTAAACCTCAGTACTCTGTGACTCATCCTTTATAATGGGCTCTAATATCTTACCAACCACCGGTCAGACTAACGGGCCTATAGTTCCCACTATTCTGCCTTGCTCCATTCATGTACAGCGGGGTAATAGTGGCAATTTTCTAATCATCAGGGACCACCCCTGTCCCTAGTGATTCCTGGAAGATTGTGGACCACCAACCCTCACCAATCAGGTTACTGGCGATGGGACATCATGGGTTCTGACTGTGGAACGAGTGATCAATAGCATAGTTTGCCAAAATAATTTTTCAGAGACGATGACTTAAGGGCCTGTCCCACTATAAGAGTTTACCCAAGAGCTCTCCCGAGTTAAAAAAAAGTCAAACTCGTGGGTAAGTACGTAGAACGTACGTCGGAGCTCTGGACGTCTCTTAGCGGCTCGTTACGCTAACGGCAGGTACTCGGGAAACGCGGGAAGACTCGTGAAGATTATTCAACATGTTGAAAAATGTCCACGAGAGCCCCGAGTACCGACGAGCGGCCATTACCGTAAATCTCCGAGTTCGAATCAGGGGAAACTCTGGGGAAAAACTTGAATTACCTCGTACAGTGGGACAGGCATTTAAGAACAGAAAGAGGTAATTATCAAAGGTAGACACAAAATGCTGGAGTAACTCAGCGGGTCCACCCGAAATGTCGGCCATTCCTTCTCTCCATAGATGCTGCCTCACCCGCTGAGTTACTCCAGCATTTTGTGTCTACCTTTGATAATTACCTCTTTCTGTTCTGGAATTGAATCCTGCAATTTTCTACCTTCCATGATGCTAGGCAATCTCATGTTGCCATAATGAGAGCGCTCTCCCAACACTGTAGATTTTGAGTGAATATACTCACACGATTTATCATGGTCCTCTTGCAACTTATCTCATCTAATTTTAAGTGTGTGTGTGAGAGAGAGAAGGACATTTACAGTCCCGTAGATTGTGGCTAATTTGCGGGGTTTTTATGGTTACTTCAAAAAATGTGGAAAAATGTAATTCTCGGAATTCAACCCATCATCATCGAAGGTCAAACAGTATACAGTACATATGATACACAGTACATGGAGCCACAGAGTGACACAGTGTGCCTGTGTTTGGTCCACATCCCTCAAACCTGTCCTATCCATGTACCTGTCTAACTGTTTCTTAAATGTTGGGATAGTCCCAGCCTCAACTACCTCCTCTGGCAGCTTGTTCCATACACCCACCACCACCCTTTGTGTGAAAAAGTTACCCCTCAGATTCCTATTAAATCTTTTCCCCCCTTCACCTTAAACCTGTGTCCTCTGCTCCAAGATTCCCCTACTCTGGGCAAGAGACTCTGTGCATCTATCTACCCCGATCTAGTTCCATGTCAATAAAACTGAACAAACGATGCATTTACACAAATATATATACACATGTGCACACTCGCATACTTTGTATGTATGTATACACATAGATAGATATACACACATGCATACACTCGCATGTACATAGAAGAATTCAACTGTCTTTGGAGAATTCGCTTTAGCCCAGCCACTGTCTAAAAATGGCCCAGGGACTATTTTTGCTGCATTTATTGGTGCCGCGTATACCTTCCTCCTCCTGACCTGTGCTGGCTTTATTTTAATTCTATGACCCGGAGGATGTTTGCAGGCTTGAAGGGTAGAAGTGCAGAGTCATCAACCAGGTGGAGCCTGCAGCAGATGGAGCTGGGAGCTGGGAGCTGGGAGCCGCTGCTGCTGCTTACTTACAAGGGGGACCAGTGGCCAAGTTGCTGCCGAGCGGGGCGAGAGGCTGGCGATGTGCACCCGGGAACAGGCAGGCAGGCGAGGGAGGGAGAGCTGGCACTCACCCAGGGTTAATCCCTCGCAGTCAGACATCACGTCGGATGGGACCTCTCCACGCCTGGTCTTCTTCCCCGCTGCTCTGCCCCGTCCCCCCTAAGGCACGGCCAGAGGCTGAACTTTCAATCTTCAGTGGAGTGAGAGAGAGGGGGTGAACCGCAGATACGACCTGACCGCCACTCGTCGCTGGCCAGCGCTGCTCACCAGCCGAGGCAAAGCCTGCAACTCCGAGCCCGCTCCCCCCGTCTGATTGGCGACTATAATTACCTCCCCCCGCCCACTGCCAACATATCCCACCCAAGGTCACATCGCATATGGTGAATGGGCCGTTCAAATATTAATAAGGCGAGCAAGCAGGGGAGCGCAGACTGCGGGGGTGGGCGAGTTTGATTCAGACTCTCTCAGCGGGTCGGGCAGCATCTCTCTCTGGAGACTCCAGCTTCTGTGTCGATCCTCGGTTTAAACCAGCAACTGCAGTTCCTGCCTACTCGGATTGCATCAGAGCCGGGCTAGAGTGAGTGTGAGCCGGGCTAGAGTGAGTGAGTGTGAAGCGGGGCTAGAGTGAGTGTGAGCCGGGCTAGAGTGAGTGTGAGCCGGGCTAGAGTGAGTGTGAGCCGGGCTAGACTGAGTGAGTGAGTGTGAGCCAGGCTAGAGTAAGTGTGAGCTGGGCTAGAGTGAGTGTGAGCCAGGCAAGGCAGTGTGAGCGGGCGAGTGGTGTGAGCCGGGGCAGAGTGAGTGAGTGAGTGTGAGCCGGGCTAGAGTGAGTGTGAGCCGGGCTAGAGTGAGTGTGAGCCGGGCTAGAGTGAGTGTGAGCCGGGCTAGAGTGAGTGTGAGCCGGGCTATGAGTGAGTGAGTGTGAGCCAAGGGACAGTGGAGCCGGGTGAGTGAGTGTGAGCCTAGAGTGAGTGTGAGGCTAGAGTGAGTGTGAGGGGCCGGGCTGTGAGCCGGGCAGTGTGAGCCGGGCGGGAGTGAGTGTGAGCCGGGCCAGAGAGTGTGAGCGGGCCGGGCTAGAGTGAGTGTGAGCCGGGCTAGAGTGAGTGAGTGTGAAGAGTGAGTGTGAGCCGGGCTTGGCTAGAGTGAGTGTGAGCCGGGCTAGAGAGAGTGAGAGTGAGTGAGTGAGTGTGAGCCGGGCTAGAGAGTGAGCGGGCTAGAGTGATGTGAGAGAGTGAGTGTGAGCTAGAGTGAGTGTGAGCCGGGCTAGAGAGTGTGAGCCGGGCTAGAGATGAGTGTGAGCGGGCGTGAGCCGGGCTAGAGAGTGAGTGTGAGCCGGGCTAGAGTGAGTGTGAGCAGGCTAGAGTGAGTGTAGAGTGAGTGTGAGCGTGCTAGAGTGAGTGTGAGCGGGCTGAGTGTGAGTGAGTGTGAGCCGGGCGTGAGTGTGAGCTGAGCCGGGCTAGAGTGCGTGTGAGCTGGGCTAGAGGGCTAGAGTGAGTGTGAGCCGGGCTGAGCCGGGCCAGAGTGAGTGCGTGTGAGCTGAGCTAGAGTGAGCCGGGCTAGAGTGAGTGTGAGCTAGAGTGAGTGTGAGCTGAGCTAGAGTGAGTGTGAGCCTAGAGTGAGTGTGAGCCGGGCTAGCTTCCCTGCCATGTTCCAACATTGGGGAAGTGTGTTTTCACTGTGTGTGCAGCCACAGATGGTGAACGACAACACCATCACTGAAGGTGACATTGAAACGACCAGCCATGAAGCAGAATGTACAAACAAGAAACTGCAGATATTGGTTCATACCAAAGATAGACACAAACTGCTGGAGAGCCTCAAGGTTTCGAGGTCAGTTGATTGTTAATGCACCAGTTAAGGTACAGTGAAATTTGAGTTCCCACACAGCCATACTGAGTGAAAAGCAACCGGACACACAACATAAACATCCATCACTGCCGTCCTGTACGGGTATGGCTGCCCAGCCTGCAGCTGTCCGTCTTTTCTCTTTTTTAATTTTTAGTTAGTTGAGTTTTCTGAGTCCTAGCCTTTTTTATATGGGGGTGGGGGAGGGGGAGGGGAAGGGGAAACTGCTTTCTAGGGTCCCTACCTGGTCGGAGAGGCAGCTTTCTCCGGGCTGCACCATCGACCCGTCCTCGCGGCCTACCAGCAGGCCTGGAGCGGCGTTTCCTGGGGGGACCGCCCAGAGCCACGGCGTCGGCAGCAGCACAGCGCTGGAGCCCCATCGTGGAGCGGAGCGGGCGATACCTTGCCTGGGTCACCGCGCTGGAGCTCCGGTGAGCTGAAGACCGCGGGTGAACTTCGCGGAGCCGGTGAGATCGCCAGTTGTGGAGCTCCATCCAGCGCGGCCTGTTGGCGTCGGAAGCCGCGGTCTCCAGCAAGGAAGCGGCCGTTACAGGCACCCCGAGCCGCTGAGAGGGTTCTCCCGTCGCCAGAGCACCAACACCCGGCGAAGACGGGCCTGGAACATCGGCCCCCATAGCGGCGACTGTGGAGGCCTCAATAGGCCCGACTATGGGTGAACAGTGGATGGGGGCTGGACTTTGTGCCTTCCCTCATAATGGGAACCATTGTGGGGGGGATGTTTTTTATGTTTATGTTAAATTCTCTCATGTTATGTCTTATCTTTATCTATGTGCTGCATGACAAGACAACTTTCACTACACCAATTGGTGTTTGTGACAATAAACGTCCTTTGTCCTTTGTCCTTTGATGGAAGGTGATAAAGTTCAATCTTCTTCCTCCTTGTTCTCCAGTAGTCGGGGCAGTCAAACCATCTGCAGTTGGGGCGATCAAAGCCCCCGCAGCCGATGATCGAAGCGCCCGTCGGGGTGAACGCCCCGTCGGGGCGGTTGAAACTCTCTCCGCAGCATGGAGATCCCGAGTCGGCCTCTTCTTACCATGTTAAGGTCCACAGGCCTCGCGGTTGGAGCGTCGATCCCCGGCAAAGGGATCACAAGCTCCGCGATGTTAAAGTCCCGCAGACTCCCGTGGCTTGGAGCACCGGGTCGGTCCCCAGAAAATGGCGCCAACTCCACGATGTTAGGCCGCAGCGGGGACGGAGATACGATACGGAAAAAAAATCGCATCTCCGTCGAGGTAAGAAAAAAAGTTTCCCTAACCCCCCCCCCCCCCCACATAAAACAAATCAAGGAACACTAAAACATACTTTTTAACACTTACTAAAAATAACAAACAGATGAAAGGACAGACAGGCTGTTGGCGAGGCAGCCGCTGCTGGTGGTGCCACTCAGTATTATGAACTCAGCAGTCGTAAGTGATAGGAGCAGAATTAGGCCATTCGGCCCATCAAGTCTACTCCGCCATTCAATCATGGCCTCTCCCCATCCTCCCACTCGCAACAAGGGCTGAGTCCCCCTGGTCCTCACCTTTCACCCCACCAGCCGGCACATACAACACATAGTCCTCCGCCAGTTTCGCCTCCTCCAACGTGACCCCTCCACTCGCCACATCTTCCCATCTTCCCCCCCCCCCCCCCCCCCCCCCCGTCTGCCTTCTGCAAAGACCGCTCCCTCCCCAACCCTTGTCAATTCTTCCCTCCCCTCCCGCTCCACCCCTTCCCCGGGCACTTTCCCATGCAACCGCAAGAAGATGCAACACTTGTCCCTTCACCTCCCCCCTCCATTCCTTTCAGGACCCAAGCAGTCGTTCCAGGTCCGACAGAGGTTCACCTGCACCTCCTCCAACCTCATCTACTGCATCCGCTGCTCTAGATGCCAGATGATCTATATCGGTGAAGACCAAGCAGAGGCTTGGCGATCATTTCGCCAAACACCTCCGCTCGGTCCGCGTTCACCAACCCGACCTCCCGGTGGCTCAGCACTTCAACTCCCCCTCCCATTCCGTATAAGACCTCTCTGTCCTGGGCCTCCTCCACAGCCAGAGTGAGCAACACCGCAAATTGGAGGAACAGCACCTCATATACCGCTTGGGGAGTCTGCATTATTTTTGCATGAACATCGAATTCTCTCAATTCTGTTAACCCTTGTTGTCTCCTCCCCTTCCCACCTCTCCCTCAGCCCTCGGATTCCTCCTCCTCCTTTTTCCTTTCTTCCCCCCGCCTCCCCCCACCCCCCATCAGTCTAAAGAAGGGTTTCGGCCCAAAACCTTGCCTATCTCCTTCACTCCATAGATGCTGCTGCTGCACCCGCTGAGTTTCTCCAGCATTTTGTGTACCCATGACTGATCTATCTCTCTCTCTTCCAACCCCATTCCCCTGCCTTCTCCCCCGTAACCCCTGACACACGTACTAATCAAGAATCTATCTATCTCTGCCGTAAAAATATCCACTAACTTGGCCTCCGTAGCCTTCTGAGGCAAAGAATTCGACAGATTCACCACCCTCTGTGATTAAAGAAAGTACAAGTCTAAATTCCTAAGGTACATTTTGTAAATAATCTGCATCTCTGGAGAACATCAGGGGTAGGCAACGTTTTTGCATCGCTACTCTTCAGTCATCTGAATGTTGCTTGCTTATTCCAGCCTGTGCATTCATTTTTTAAACTAGCATCTGTAACATATCTGTTCCACTATGCTGCCTGACCACAACAAAAGTATATTCGGTTTTTTGGTGATGACCCGTTTCAGTCCACCTATCCATGTTCTCGAGATCCACTCTGTTCCATCCACAGATGCTGCCTGACCCGCTGAGTTACTCCAGCACTCTGTGAAACGTCACCTATCCATGTTCTCCACAGATGCTGCCTGACCCGCTGAGTTACTCCAGCACTCTGTGTCTATCTTTGTCTTTATTATAGTTCTGACTGATCACAAAGGCCAATATTTGCTCACGGCTCCACAGAGAGCCCAGCCGCAACTCAATCCGACCCACTGTGGCTGGAGCCCTGACCCAGGCACACAAACAAGCACCAGCCCCCCCATCACTAGTATTATTGAATAATTGAACTGAATCATTGAATGACAATATTCACAACATAACATACATATTTACTTATTATTCAGAACAGGCATAGGCAACTCATACATTCATAGGTTCATACATCATAGTAGCAGAATTAAGCCATTCGGCCCATCAAGTCTACTCTGTCATTCAATCATGGCTGATCTATCTCTCCCTCTCAACCCCATTCTCCTACCTTCTCCCCATAACATATAACAATTACAGCACGGAAACAGGCCCTCTCGGCCCTTCCAGTCCGTGCCGATAACCCCTGACATCTGCACTAATCAAGAATCGGTCAATTTCCGCATTAAAAATACCCAATGACGTGGCCTCCACAGCCATCTGTGGCAATGAATTCCACAGATTCACCACCCTCTGACTGAAGAAATTCCTCCTCATCTGCTTTCAAAAGGTAGGTCCTTCAATTCTGAGGCTATGGCCTTGGGTCCTAGACCCTCCCACTAGTGGAAACATCCTCTCCACATCCACTCTATCCAGTCCTTTCACTATTCTGTAAGTTTCAATGAGGACCCCCCTCATCCTAAACTCCAGCGAGTACAAGCCCAGTGCCGTCAAACGCTCATCACAGGTGAACCCACTCATTCCTGGGATCATTCTCCTCTGGACCCTCTTCAGCACCAGCACATCCCTCCTCAGATATGGGGACAAAACTCAAGATGAAAGGAATTCCTCAAATCAGCCATGTTCCAAAGTTAGACACAAAGTGCAGGGGCAACTCAACGGGTCAGGCAACATCTCTGGTGGAAACGGATGAGTGAGTGTTCTGGGTCAGGATCCTTCTTCAGACTTTGTTCCATATTGGATCAAAATACCACTAAGTGCTTTTTGTGCCTAATTCTATGTCACATTTCTTCCAGCAATCTGCCGCATTCACACGATTTTATTTTGGAGTCACGTGAGTGACTACATGAAGAAGCCCCGCCAGGCGCATGCGCGTCATTACGTCCGACGCATGGCGTACCGACGGGCTGGAGAGTGTAGCTCCACCAGCGGTAAGTAGTAAACCGACAGGTAAGTGATTTTAAAACTTTTCCTGCGGCCACTTAAACTCCGTGAGTCCGGCTCGGGAGCCATCGGGCCTTGTTAGCAATGGAGTGAGTTGGGAAGAAATCTGTCCGTAGTAGGAGCGTAACGCGCGGGCCCGCGGTTAGTGCTCGCAGATCGGGTCGGGAGATACCGGCTGCAGTAACGCCGGCTCCGACACCGACTGCTGAACTACCGGCAGCTCAACTGCCTCCGTTAACTCCAGTGCTTCAGGGCACTGAGGCCACTCCACCAGGGAGGAAGGCCAAAAGAAAATCTCACAGCCCGTCTTATCCGATGAGTCTGATGAGGAAGGCACCCCTCCTTCAAATAAAAAGGTCTGGGGACGGCTCGATCAAGTGGAGAAAATGCTGCAAACTTTGATGAGCCACAAAATATTTCAATCGGGGTTGAATGCCCCTAGGATTCCCCAGACAGCCTCACGTAGAGGCCCATATGGCGAAGAAGACTATATCGCCTACGAATATCAGTGGGAATCACCCTCGCCCGCACCTTGTTTAGGGCTGGTAGAGACCTCCCTGGAGCAAGACTCGGGAGAGCCAGGGCAGGAGGAGTCTGACCCTGAAGTTGGTGTCACTGCTCTTGGGCACACACCAAAGCACATGAGCCATCTCCAGGTGTCCCGGATGTGGCAAGAAACTTTGCTATTCCGGAAGGTACTGGTGAAGCCATGGTGGAAAACTTGGCGGCCAACATCAACTACATGGCCTCTCACCAGCTACAGGATTCCATTATGGAACAAACAGCCTCCTGTTATGTAACTCCTGTTAACTGTGCGTCGCTCAAAGTGCCCACTGTGAACTCTGCTATCTGGGCACAAATGAGTGCAACGATGCGTGGACAAGAGATCCGATTCCAGCGGGTCCTCAAATTGGCGGGGGCAGGGATCACGGCTTTCGGCAAAATGGTCCGAGGGGCACCGATGTCCGGGACACAGCAGGATATGTGGGCCCAGCTGTGCAATGCATACTTTGAAGTAAATTGCATCCGGAAGATAGCTGTAAAGCCGACACTAAACCCACGATTTGCAGCTCAAACAAGTCAAAGACCTGGAAGAAGAGGCCAAAACGATAGGCCTCATGAAGATATACGTCCCTTCCTCGCAGGCCGTTTTCTGGGGAATTTAAATCCTCTGGGGAACAACCTCCGGTTTGGGGTAGGTTACAGTTATTTTATGATGAATGGTGCTGCATAACATCTGATCTGTTTATACTGGACACTGTCTCAGGGTCTCCAATAGAGTTTATGTCAGGAATTCATCCACCTGCACAAAATATGCCTAGTCGGGTATTGTTTTTTTCTGGACCAGAAACTCTGCAGGTAAATAAATAAATTGGGGTTTTGTTCCAAAAAGGGGTAATTGAGAGGACGACATACCATCCTCAACAATATGTATCCAATATATTACCCAGACAGAAAAAAGATGGTGGATGTAGAGTAATTCTGGATCTAACCAAGTTAAATTCCTATGTCCAGTATAGGCATTTTTAAAATGGACACCTTCAATACGGCTAAACAGCTGTTATCTGAAGGTTGTTATATGGCAACCATAGATCTGAAAGATGCATATTATTCAGTACCAATTCATCATCAGTACCGAAGAATTTAGTTGGATGGGACAGCTGTGGCAATTTAAAGCATTACCCAATGGGTTGCCTCAGCTCCTAGGTTGTTCACAAAATTGTTAAAACCAGTTCTGGCGCTACTTCGTGCCCAGAATCACATTGTGATGGCTTATCTAGATTATATATTAATTATAAGCAACACTGCGGAAAAAGCTGAGGAGTCGGTTTCAGCAACCAAACACCTGTTTGAGAGGTTAGGTTTTCTTGTCCATCCAACAAAATCCAAGCTAGTGCCATCCCATAAAATGGATTATTAGGGGTTTGTCATTGATTCAGTTGATGTGTCAGTGACTTTGCCTACGGCCAAAGCCGTTGAAATCAGGGAGGTCTGCACCAGTCTCGCTGAAAAGCAACAACCCTCCATCCGGGAAGTAGCCAGTGTTATTCGTAAATTGGTGGCGGCTTTCCCTGCAGTGGAGTTTGGACCCCTGCACTATCAAAGTCTGCAACGAGCTAGAGAACAAGCACTTAAATAACATGCAGGTCATTTTGATAGACCTATGCAGTTGCCAGCCAAAGCCATCGCCGGATTACAATGGTGGATTATCAATATTGCACAAACTACCAAAAATATTTTGGTTCAACAACCTTCAGTGGTTTTACAAACAGATGTCAGTGCTTTGGGATGGGGAGCCACGGCCAGCGAGTCTAGCTGTGGTGGTAGATGGAGTGTGCAAGAGGATTTAATCCTGCACAGGCATGGTATAAATGACTTGGAATTGCTGGGTGCATTCTATGGATTAAAAGCTTATTGTTCAGCAATGAATAATTTACATGTGCAGCTCCAGATTGACAATACCATGGCTGTTGCCTATATCAATCACATGGGAGGAATAAGTTCAGTATCATGTGATAATCTGGCTAACCTCATTTGGGACTGGTGCATTTCCAGGAATATCTGGGTCTCAACTATCTACCTACCAGGTAGAGATAATGTGGTGGCATACAACAGGTCACGGAAATTTAATGACAACATAGAATGGATGCTAAATCCTGATGTTTTTATAATGATTGTCAGCTGCTATGGTTTGCCAGATATAAATCTGCTGCATCCAGGCTAAATCACCAGTTGCCTAAATACGTTTCGTGGGAACCAGATTCAGGAGCAGTAGCGGTGAATGCATTCTCGCTACATTGAGATGTACGTACTTTTACGCTTTTCCCCCATTCTGCCTGATTAGGCAATGCCTCACCAAAATAGAGCAGGACTCCACCTCAGGCGTTTTGGTGGTTCCAGACTGGCCTACACAGCCATGGTTCCCATTGGTGCTGAGAATGATGACTCAGCCATTCATGGCTGTCCCAACTGCAGTAATTTGTTGGTGCATCCAGTAACAGGAGAAAGTCATCCGTTACATGATCGTATCAATCTGTTAATCTGCAGGTTCTCACCAGACCGTTCCAAGGGCTTGGACTGTCGAGTAGGACCATGGATGTGATAACTGCAGCTTGGAGAGATAGTACTAATAAACAATATGTGTCTCATATTAAGAAATGGGAGATGTTTTGCTTGCAGTCAGATATATGTTATCATACTGCAAGCATACCGGATATTGAAGCATATTGGAGTTCCTTGCTACATTGCATTTTGATGAACACTTGAGCTATAGTGCCATTAATAGTGCTCGGAGTGCTTTGTCCTCCTACTTAGGGCAGTTTTCAGAACAACAATCTATCGGGTCTCATCCGTTAGTGTTCCGATTCATGAGAGGAATCTTTAACAAGAACCCTCCAAAGCCTAGATATACAGAAATCTGGGATGTCAGTATAGTTCTCGCACTGCTTCGGCAATGGGCTCCAATTACGTCACTGTCTTTTCAGAAGTTAACACTTAAAGTGGTAATGCTCATGGCACTAGTATCAGCGCAACGAGTTCAAACATTTCAAAAGCTACAGCTAGATAACATGTACTCTTCTGCAGATAACATTACGTTTTATGTGTATGATTGAATCAAACAAAGCAGGCCAGGAATGGCCGGAACCAAAGTAAGCTTTGAAGCATACCCTGTTGACCAAAGGTTATGTGTAGTCAAGCACCCGAGTCAATATATTGAGGTAACTAAGAGTCTCAGAGACTCTGAGACAGCAATGCTCATCAGCCACAAAAAACCTCATAAGAAGGTGTCCGTACAAACTATTTCTAGATGGTTAAAACAGGTTTTGGATTGTGCTGGAGTAGACACACATGTGTTTAAATCTCACTCCACCAGGGCGGCATCAACATCCACAGCGAAGGCACAGGACGTGCCTCTAGACCAAATCCTTGGGGCCGCAGGATGATCTAAGGAGGTGACCTTCTCCAAATTTTATGATAAATCTGTCCTGACAGTACAAGGTTTTGGGCATGCTGTTTTGGGTTTGGTTTGATTTCTTTTCTTTATAAATTTCATTTGTAATTTCCCCCTGGGACAGAGGGGTTATTATTGTTTTATTTGTTATTATTAAAAATGTTTATTGGATAATTCAAAGCAATGTTCAATACATTATTTATTCACTACTGTGTCAACTGAAGCAGTGTGTCGTATGGAATGGATCTACGGCATGAAATCACAGAGCTTTGAAATCTTCATGTAGTCACTCATGTGACTCCGAAGTAAAATAGTAGGATTAAAGGAGAACTTACCAGTTTGAAGTTTGTTCTTTATTTTATGAGGAGTTACGATGAGGGATTACGTGCCCACCGCTCCCGGCCCTCATAATCGCAAAGATCATCTTGTAGTTCTAGTCTTCTGAGTCTTACTATATCACTTCGACTATAGTTTCTGTGTTTTCACGCCGCTGCTTTGAAGTATGACGTGCATGCGCCTGGCGGGGCTTCACAATGAGTAATCCCTCATCGTAACTTCAAACTGGTAAGTTCTCTTTCAATCTTACTATTATGATGTCCTCTATTTTCATCAAGACTTTTCCAGTAATCTGTGATTTGAGGTCGCCAATACTCACAATTACATAGAATTTGATTATTCGCAGATTGTGATGAAAAGATTAGCAATAACTACTTTGGGAATCTCAGCACCGACCAACGATCGCCCCGTCCACTAGCACTATCCTGCACACTAGGGACCATGAACAATGTTACTGAGGGCAATTAACCTTCAAATTTGGAGTGTGGGAGGAAACCGGAGCACCCCGGGAAAAACGACGCAGTCACAGGAAGAATGTGCAAACTCCTTACAGACTCCTCCCTGTAGTTATGATTGCACCAGGTCTCGCGCTGTGAGGCAGCAACTCTACGGCTGCACCACCTTTTTGCCCTCTTCTCCTTTTCATGCTGGAGCCCAATTGATTTTGGACCAAGTGAATGGGTACTTAAAATAAAATTGTCTAATTAAACATTCTCACTCACAATCACAATCACAATAATACTTTTTAAGCCAACTGTGTTTTGCAACATACGAGGAATTTCATTTTCCAAGTCAGTCATACAAATAAAAAGCAACGGAACACACAAAAGGCCCACCACGGTGACTCCTCCACATTCCTCACTGTGATGGAAGGCGAAAAAAAGTTCAATCCCTTAGTTCTCCCCCGATTGGAGGCCTCGAGCCTTCTGTTGACGGGATGATCTTCACTCCCGTAGCCGGCTGTCGGGCCCTCCGCGTCGAGGTGATCAGCTCCTGCATCCGGGGGATGTCAGCTCCCCCACACCGGCGATCGGACCCCGGGTCGGGGCTGATCGAACCTTCCACGACGTTGGAGCTCCCGACATACACGGCCTCTCCCGAGACTGCAAGATCCCGATGTAAAGACCGCAAGCCCAGGCAAGGGATCGACTCCAATGTAAGTCCACAGTAGGGCCCAAGGTCAGTCCAAGGAGGCCTCCAGCTCCATCCATTGATGGTAGAAGAAAGCTGGAAGAGCGGAGAGGCAGGGCAAAGCGTGGTGGGTAATAGGTGAACACAGGCGAGGGGGGGAATGTCTGATAGGCAGAAGGTTGGAAGAAAGGCCAGAGATAAGAAAGGAAGGAAGATGTGAGACAGGTGAAGAGTTGCATAGTGTGATTTTAAATGGTTTCTTGAAGTTTAGCTCCAAAGCTAGCAGTTTCTACAGATCAGTTTCTCCAATCCATTACAAAACCATACAGGACATGGATTATATACGGATCATTGACTATTTTTCATGGTACCATCCACCACCGATTTTCCAGCACCCTTGGTTCCACAGCCTTTCGCGATTATCCGTTTTGCCGGACCAACAGAGGTCACGGCCTCCGAGAGGAGTCCAACAGTACCGGAATGTTCCGCCTCGGCTGCCGAGAGGCCAAGATGCCGGCCCGCAAAGTCGGCCTTGGAATTCGGCTGTGGGAACGGATCCACCAGCTCCGGCTGGGCCAGAGTTCCAGAGCCCCGGCTACAGGGGTCAAATTCACCCCTCATTGGGACCCTCAGAGTATCTTCAATCGGACTTTACTGGACTTTGTCTTCCACTAAACGTGATTCCCTTTATCCTGTATCTGGTTCGATTGTAATAACCATATAACCATATAACAATTACAGCACGGAAACAGGCCCTCTCGGCCCTTCCAGTCCGTGCCGACCATTTGTTTTCCCCTAGTCCCATCTGCCTGCACTCAGACCATACCCCTCCATTCCCTTCACGTCCATATACCTATCCACTTTACTCTTAAATGTTAAAATCGATCCTGCCTCCACCACTTCTGCTGGAAGCTGATTCCACACAGCCACCACCCTCTGAGTAAAGAAGTTCCCCCTCACGTTACCCCGAAACCTCTGTCCCTTAATTTTCATGTCATGCCCTCTTGTTTGAATCTTCCCTACCCTCAATGGGAAAAACGTATCCACGTCAACTCTGTCTATTGTACACCATACTCCAGAATTGGTCTTACCAATGCCTTGTACAATTTTAACATTACTTCCCTACTCCTATATTCAATGCTCTGATTTATAAAGGCCAGCACACCAAAGGCTTTCTTTACCACCCTATCTACATGCGATTCCACCTTCAGGGAACTATGCACAGTTATTCCTAGATCCCTCTGTTCCCACAGCATTCCTCAATTCCCTACCATTTACCATGTACGTCCTATTTTGATTTGTCCTGCCAAGATGTAGCACTTCACACTTATCAGCATTAAACTCCATCTGCCATCTTTCAGGCCACTTTTCCAAATGGCCCAAATCTCTCTGTAGATTTTGAAAATCTACTTCATTATCCACAACACCACCTATCTTAGTATCATCTGCATACTTACTTATCCAATTTTCCACCCCATCATCCAGATCATTGATGTACATGACAAACAACAGTGGAACCCAACACAGATCCCTGAGGCACCCCACTGGTCACACGGCTTCCAACCTGACAAACAGCCATCAACCATTACTCTCTGACATCTCCCATTCAGCCACTGTTGAATCCATCTTGCTACTACTCCGCCATTAACACCCAAAGATTGAACCTTCTTAACCAACCTTCCATGGGGAACCTTGTCAAAGGCCTTACTAAAATCCATATAGACAACATCCACTGCTTTACCCTCATCAATTTCCCTAGTTACCGCCTTCAAAAAATTCAAGGAGGTTTGTCAAACATGACCTTCCAGGCACAAATCCATGTTGACTGTTTCCTGATCAGACCCTGTTTATCCAGATGCTTATATATATTATCTCTAAGTATCCTTTCCATTAATTTGCCCACCACTGACGTCAAACTAATAGGTCTATAATTGCTAGGTTTATTCTTTGAACCCTTTTTAAAACAATGGAACAACATGCGCAGTACGCCAATCCTCCGGCACTATTCCCGTTTCTAATGACATTTGAAATATTTCTGTCATAGCTCCTGCTATTTCTACACTAATTTCCCTCAATGTCCTAGGGAATATCCTGTCAGGACCTGGAGACTTATCCACTTTTATATTTTTTCAAAAGTGTCAGTACTTCCTCCTCTTTGAACCTCATAGTTTCCATAGCTACTCTACTCTTTCCCCTTAACTCACCAAGTTCCATATCCTTCTCCTTGGTGAATACCGAAGAAAAGAAATTGTTCAATATCTCCCCCATCTCTTTTGGCTCTGCAGATAACTGTCCATTCTGGTTCTCTAATGGTCCAATTTTATCCCTCGTTATCCTTTTGCTATTAATATAGCTGTAGAAACCCTTTGGGTTTACTTTCACCTTTCTTGCCAAAGCAACATATCTTCTTTTAGCCTTCCTAATTTCTTTCTTAAGATTCTTTTTACATTCTTTATACTCCTCTAGCACCTCATTTACTCCATGCCTCCTATAATTATTGTAGATATCTCTCTTTTTTCGAAACAAGTGTCCAATTTCCCTTGAAAACCATGGCTCTTTCCAATTTTTTACTATTTTCCTTTTCAACCTAACAGGGACATAAAGATTCTGTACTCTTACAATTTCCCCTTTAAAACGTCCTCCATTTCTCTTCTACAATCCTTCCCATGAAACAAAGTGTCCCAATTCACTCCTTTAAAATCCTTACGCATTCCCTCAAAGTTAGCCTTTCTCCAATCAAAAATCTCTACCCTAGGTCCAGTTCTGACTCTCTCCATAATTATATTGAAACTAATGGTATTGTGATCACTGGTCCCGAAGTGCTCACCAACGCATACCTCCGTCACCTGACCTGCCTCATTTCCTAACAGGAGGTCCAGCACTGCCCCTTCTCTGGTCGATACCTCTATGTACTGCTGCAAATAACTATCCTGCACACATTTTACAAACCCAAACCATCCAGCCCATTTACAGAATGTGTTTCCCAGTCTATTTTTGGAAAATTGAAATCTCCCACAATCACTACCTTGTGCTTACCACTAATATCTGCTATCTCCTTACATATTTGCTCTTCCAATTCACGCTCCCCATTTGGCGGTCTATAATACACCCCTAAAAGTGTTGCTACACCGTTCCCACTTCTCAGTTCCACCCAAATAGCCTCCCTAGACGAGCCCTCTAATCTATCCTGCCAAAGCACTGCTGTAATATCTTCTCTGACAAGCAATGCAACACCTCCCCCTCTGGTCCCTCCAATCCTATCACACCTGAAGCAACGAAATCCTGGAATATTTAGTTTCCAATCACAGCCCTCCTGCAACCATGTTTCACTGATTGCCACAACATCATATTTCCAGGTGTCAATCCAGGCTCTAAGTTCGTCCACCTTACTTACAATGCTCCTAGCATTAAAATATACACATTTTAGAAACCCACCATCCCTTATTTTCGTTCTATTATCTTTTTCATCTTTCTCGCCTACATTTTGGATCCGAGTGCTTCCATTCTCTGCCTCTTGCCCCACACCCTGACCCCTAGCCCCCTCTACCCGAGTCCCTCCCCCCAGCCTTTCTAGTTACAAAAATAATCATGTATATTTTTTTCGCTGACTTGTTAGCATGCAGCAAAAAGCTTTTCACACTAACTCAGCAGGACAGGCAACATCTCTGGAGAAAAGGAATAGGTGACGTTTCGGGTCGAGACCCTTCATCAGACTGAGAGTCAGGGGAAAGGGAAACGAGAGATATAGTCGGTGATATAGAGAGATATAGCACAAATGAATGAAAGATATAGTCGGTGATATAGAGAGATATAGCACAAATGAATGAAAGCTGGAGGGGTATGGTCTGGGTGCAGGTAGATGGGACTAGGGGAAAACAAATGGTCAGCACGGACTGGAAGGGCCGAGAGGGCCTGTTTCCGTGCTGTAATTGTTATATGGTTATATGTTATATGGTTATATGCAGATAAGTAAAGGGGCTGTCCCACTGCGGCGACCTAATTGGCGAGTTTAGAAGCGTTTAGGAGAGTTTGAAAAAGTGTCATGTTGAAGACCTCCTTCGAATATGTTGAAGACCTCCTTCAACCTCCTTCGACTATGTTGAAGACCTCCTTCGACTATGTTGAAGACCTCCTTCGACTATGTTGAAGACCTCCTTTGACTATGTTGAAGACCTCCTTCAACCTCCTTCGACTATGTTGAAGACCTCCTTCAACCTCCTTCGACTATGTTGAAGACCTCCTTCAACCTCCTTCGACTATGTTGAAGACTAGCTTTGACCAGCTTCGGGAAAATTGGACACCGAACAGTGGAGAGTGAAGACCACCTCCTTCGACCTCCCTTCGACTATGATGAAGACTATCTACGACTACCTTCGACTACCTTCGACAACCCTCGATTACCTACGACTAACATGCCAACCTGCTACCACCTACTTCAACTAAACCTACGAGTAAAAAAAATATCGATTTTTTCCATGGCGACCTTTTTTTTATTCGCTGGCATTTTTCAATATGTTGAAAAATATGCCGCGACCTAGCTGAGGTCTCGAGTACGCGGGGACTACTCTCGAGCATGAAGGAGAGTTACAAAGACCTCCTAGGACCTCGTGTCGCCCATGCTGCGAGTATGAGTCGAGGGCAAACTCTTCTAAACTCGCCAATTAGGTCCCCGCAGTGGGACAGCCCCTTAAAGAAGACAGGCCTTTTGTTAGCTGTGGTTTAGGTGAGAACGAGTTACAGACAATGACACTCAACAAGACAACTTTGGTACAACGACCTGGATGGGGGAGGGACAGAGGGAGAGGAGCAAGAGTTACTTGAAGTTAGAGAAATCAATATTCATACCTATCATCGGTTTAATCTGCATCTGCAATTCCTTCCTACAGCTTTTCACTGTACCTCAGTACACGTGGCAATAAACGAAACTAAACTCTACACATAGGCAGCATCCGAGGTCAGGATCGAACCCTGGTCTTTGACGCTGTGAGGCAGCAGGCTTTGCACCTATTTATTGCCAAAAACTAACGGGTATAGCATTCTATGCCAAAGTTGTTGGGTTAATTCTTGGGCATGGAGTCTGATTTGTAACACATTTGTAACAGCCTTTAGCATCCAAGCCCGTTTGCACTCTCTCTCGTGCCGGCAATTCTCCAAGCTTCCAATACTTTTCCAAATCCATCCTAAATCCTGTTGGAAAGCCTCCAAGTTTTCACGATGAAAATGAGCACATTTTCTGTGCCTGTTTGGTAAATATTCACTTGACTATGACCATAACCAGCTTGCAGCAAGCCAAGTTACCCAGGCAGGCTCAGGAACCAAGATGCCCATTCACTTCATTTTACTTTCATTTCCACTTTACTGAAAAAGCTGAGATCAAGCTTGCAGGACCCAGAGCTGATAAATCTTGTGATAAACCTTGTAAACCTCAACACATTTAGTATGAAACAGGGAACTAACTGAAATACAAAAGGCAAGGCCCACATTCAAATGGTTATGGATTAACAAATCTAGACTGGATTGAGAATCAGCCTAGTTATATAATATTGTAATAACTATTTTATTTAATTATTAGCACTGCTGTTTTCTTAAAGACATTTGGACAGGTACATGGATCAAGGGTCAAGTCAAGAAAGTTTATTGTCATGGGTCCCAGATAGGACAATGACATTCTTGCTTGCTTCAGCACAACAGAATATAGTAGGCATGAATACAGAACAGATCAGTGTGTCCATTTACCATTATATAAATATATACACACATAAATAAATAAGCAGATAATGTGCAAATAAACAGATAATGGTCTATTAATGTTCAGAGTTTTGTTTCAATTGAGTTTAATAGCCTGATGGCTGATAGCCTGTAGCTATTCCTGAACCTTGACATTGCAGTCTTCAGGCTCCTGTACCTTCTACCTGAAAGTAGCGGGGAGATGAGTGTGTGGCCAGGGTGGTGTGGGTCCTTGATGATGCTGCCAGCCCTTTTGAGGCAGCGACTGTGATAGATCCCATCGATGGTAGGGAGGTCAGAGCCGATGATGGACTGGGCAGTGTTTACTACGTTTTGTAGTCTTTTCCTCTCCTGGGCGCTCATGTCTAGAGGGAAGATAGACACGAAAGGCTGGAGTAACTCAGCGGCTCAGGCAGCATCTCTGGAGAAAAGGGATGTTTTGGGTCGAGACACTTTTTCAGAGTCTAGGGAAAGGGAAACGAGATATAAATGGTGATGTGGGGAAATGTAGAACAATTGAATGAAAGACATGTGGAAAAGTAACGATGATAAAGGAAACAGGCCATTGTTAGCTGTGGGCTAGACAAAAACGAATACAGAGGAACAGCATCTCATATTTCGTTTGGGCTGCTTACGGCCTAGTGGTATGAATATTGATTTCTCTCACTTCAAGTAGCCCCGGCATTCCCTCTCTCTTTATCCCTCCCCCACCCAAGTCGCACTAGCTTCTTGTTTTCACCCAACAAACAGCAAACAACGGCCTGTTCCCTTTATCATTGCTACTTTTTGCCATATCTTTTATTCATTGTGCTTTATCTCCCTACATCACCGTCTATATCTCTTGTTTCCCTCTTCCCTAACTCGTCTGAGGAAGGGTCTCGACCCGGAAAGTCACCCATTCCTTCTTTCCAGCGATGCTGCCTGTCCCGCTGAGTTACTCCAACATTTTGTGTTTATCTTCAGTTTAAAGCAGCATCTGCAGTTTCTTCCTACACAGAAAATACGTCAGGGTTAGAGGGATATGGGTCAAATGCAGGCAGGTGAGACTAGTGTCGATGGGGCATGTTGGTTGGCATAAGCCTGTTGAGCCGAAGGGCCTGTTTCCACACTGTATGACTAAGACCCTATGCTTAGGGCCCACACAGTTAAATATTGTTATAGTACCTGCCTCACCTACCTCTTCTGGCAGCTCGTTCCATATGCCCATCACCCTCTGTGTGAAATAGTTGTTCCACAGATTCCCCTCTCACTGTAGGCCTATGTCCTCTGGTTCTTGATTCCCCTATTCTGGGCAAAAGACTCTTTGCATTCACCTTACCTATTCATACCCTGTTAAAGATAGTCTGAAGAAGGGTTTCGGCCAGAAACATCGCCTATCTCCTTCGCTCCTTAGATGCTGTTGCACCCGCTGAGTTTCTCCAGCATTTTGTGTACCCTCGATTTTCCAGCATCTGCAGTTCCTTCTTTAACAGCCTGTTAAAGATAGTTTGGGCTGTCTCAAAGTTGGGAAAAGCGGTTCAGAAATGTACATTTTCGTCTAACTTGCAGTGTTTAAATGTTGATATCTCGGCCTTTCTTTTTTGTATTGGCACCAAATGCCTATGTTTTTGGGATCACAAATAAAAATGAAATGACCATGCTCCATGGTAGCAAATCCAATCAATAAATATAATCAATCTTCCACACCAAGCCACATCTAAGCATCAATCTAATGTATTGGTCTGAAGAAGGGTCCCAACCCGAAACGTCACCCATCCATGTTCTCCACAGATGCTGCCTGACCCGCTGAGTTACTCCAGCACTCTGTGAAACGTCACCTATCCATGTTCCCCACAGATGCTGCCTGACCCGCTGAGTTACTCCAGCACTCTGTGAAACGTAACCTATCCATGTTCTCCACAGATGCTGCCTGACCCGCTGAGTTACTCCAGCACTCTGTGAAATCGTCACCTATCCATGTTCTCCACAGATGCTGCCTGACCCGCTGAGTTACTCCAGCACTCTGTGAAACGTCACCTATCCATGTTCTCCACAGATGCTGCCTGACCCGCTGAGTTACTCCAGCACTCTGTGAAACGTCACCTATCCATGTTCCCCACAGATGCTGCCTGACCCGCTGAGTTACTCCAGCACTCTGTGAAACGTCACCTATCCATGTTCTCCACAGATGCTGCCTGACCCGCTGAGTTACTCCAGCACTCTGTGAAACGTCACCTATCCATGTTCTCCACAGATGCTGCCTGACCCGCTGAGTTACTCCAGCACTCTGTGAAACGTCACCTATCATGTTCTCCACAGATGCTGCCTGACCCGCTGAGTTACTCCAGCACTCTGTGAAACGTCACCTATCCATGTTCTCCACAGATGCTGCCTGACCCGCTGAGTTACTCCAGCACTCTGTGAAACGCCACCTATCCATGTTCCCCACAGATGCTGCCTGACCCGCTGAGTTACTCCAGCACTCTGTGAAACGTCACCTATCCATGTTCCCCACAGATGCTGCCTGACCCGCTGAGTTACTCCAGCACTCTGTGAAACGTCACCTATCCATGTTCCCCACAGATGCTGCCTGACCCGCTGAGTTACTCCAGCACTCTGTGAAACGTCACCTATCCATGTTCTCCACAGATGCTGCCTGACCCGCTGAGTTATTCCAGCACTCTGTGTCTATTTTTGTAATGTCCTGGCAACCAGATTAACAGATGGATTACAGCAGAATGATTCCAAAGATACATAACAGCCAGTATCAACTATCCTGCAGCATCCTATAGTGGCATGCGAGGATAAAATATGTATACACTGCTGATGGAGGGTGAAGCAAAAGCAGCCAGGACAGGTGGATTGAACATTTCACTCAAATTCATAAGAAACTTTAAGAAATTGCCATTTCAAATTTGCATTTTTCTATTTTCTGTTGTTTTCCTTTATCTGCGCGTTCTTCAATTGCAGTTTTGTCACTGTAACTTTAGGCGTTGGAGATACAGCGTGGAAATAGGCCCTTCGGCCCACCGAGTCCGCACCATTGATCGCACCGTACGCTGGCTTTATCTCACACACTGGGGAAACTTGACAAAGTTACAGAAGCCAATTAACCTATAAAGTTGCACCATGCGGGAGGAGACCGGAGCTACCGGAGAAAACCCACGTGGTCACAGGGAGAACATGCCAACTGTGTATAGACGGAACCCGAGGTCAGAATCAAACATGGGTCTCTGGCAGTGTGAGACAGCAGCTCCACCACTGCGCCACCATACCTCGTGACGAGCACACAGGCTCCGTAACAATGGAAATCACATAAGGTCATAAGGACATAAGTGATAGGAATAGGATTTGACCATAAGGCCCATCAAGTCTACTCCGCCATTCAATCATGGCTAATCTATCTCTCCCTCCTAACCCCATTCTCCTGTCTTCTCCCCATAGCCCCTGGCACCAGCCCAAACACCTTCAGCATCAGAGACAGCAAAACTGTGAAAAAAAGTAGGCAGGCCACTGGAGCAGCAGGTAGTGCTGCTGCCTCTCAGCGCCAGGGACCAGTGTTCGATCCTGACCTCGGGTGCTGTCTGTGTGGAATCTGTCTGTGCACGTTCTCCCTGTGACTGCGTGGGTTTTCTCTGGGTGCTCTGGTTTCCTCCCACATCCCGTGGACGTGCGGGTTTGGAGTGTAAATTGTCCCGAGTGTGTAGTGAGCGGATGCGATAGTGGCATAACATAGAACTAGTGTGAACGGGTTATCGATGGTCGACGTGGACTCAGTGGGCCGAAGGGCCTGTTTCCATGCTGTATCACTTAACCAAACTCTATGATAGAGGTGTATATGCGTATGTTTCTGAAATTGGTTCCATTGAAGGCAGCAAAGATAAAGTTCAGAAGTGACTACATGTGTGTATAATCTTACATATTCATCTGACCAAGGAGAAAACTTTGCACCAAAAGTGTTCTTGATAGTTAAACAAAAGACAAATAACAGGGTTTGAGCTATCAATGGAACATCTTTAATAAATACAGTGACAAAACTGCACTATCTGCAGGGCTGCCAGCTCTCACGCTTTCAGCTTTCAGCGTGAGAATCACGCCTTGGAGCAAATTCTCACGCCCTCACGCTCATGACCGAGTTCTCACGCTGAGTTCAGTCCCTGCGCCAGTTTATCCCTTTGCGCCGGCTGCCAGCGCTCCGTGCGGTCTGGGGAAGCGCATCGGCTGACGGCTGTGAGTGACGTTGCGTCTCTTCTCTTCTCTTTGGTCGAATGTGCAGCTGCCGGCAACAACAGCCAGGTGAAGCAGTTGTCAAACATGGGGGGGGGGGGCAACGACGACCACATGAGGCCAAACATCTAGGACAGGGTTCGGACTACGGGCATACGGCCCGTAACCCGAAAACCCCTGTATTTATTTTCAATTTGTTTTCACGGGGTTGGGGCAGGCGAGCCGACCTGGGAACTGCGGCCAGTCCCTGGGATGTGAGCTGACCTGGGAACGGCAGCCAGTCCCTGGGACGCGAGCTGACCTGGGAACGGCAGCCAGTCCCTGGGCACACAGAATGCCAACTTGATCAGTATGGACAAATTGGGCCAGCCATGTACATGTTGTATAACTGACTCTGTGCGGATCTGAATGGGCTGAGAATTACCATTTAAGCAAAATTGCCCTCACTTTCCCCATTTTGATTCTTGAGATTAATATCCCTTTGCTCTGTTAACAGTGTTAAAGTACTTATGAGGTAGAGTCAGGAAAGGGAACATATTATTTTTTTTTAGTTTGCTTTAATTTGTTAGTTGATTTTTTGTTGAGTGCCATAATTTCTGAAATAGTCTTAAAGTAACTTAACTGTTATAAAGCAGTAATAAGTGATTTGAGTCCAAACAATTGGAACTTGCATTAAATGTTTGAATCATTAGCAAGGCTGCCAACTCTCGCACATTGAGCGTGAGACTCACGCATTTCACAAAATTCTCACGCTCTCACGCTGATCACAAAACTATATAATGAGAATAGGACCTGTTTTGCTTAACAAATAGTGTAGGAAGGAATTGCAGATGCTGGTTTAAACTGAAGATAGACACTAAAAACTAGAAAAACTCAGCAGGACAGGCAGCATCTCTGGAGAGAAAGAATGGGTGATGTTTCGAGTCGAGACCTTCAGCCTGAAGAGGTTGAAAACCAGCCATAAAACACAATGACTGGACATCCAACTAAGGGCAGAAATCAGAATCATGTGTTCATCTTTATTCACGTGAATAAATATATTTCAGAAAAGATAATTTAATGGGGTGGCACGGTGGCGCAGCGGTAGAGTTGCTGCCTTACTACCACATGGGTTTTCTCTGGATATTCCGTTTCTCCCATATCCAAAGGAGGTGCGGGTTTGTAGGTTAATTGCCTTCTGTAAATTGTCCCTGGCGTGATGGATGGGATTGGTGTATGATAGATTGCTGGTCGGTGTGGACCTGGTGGGCGGAAGGGCCTGTTTCCATATATATTTTTACATATATATCTTAATTTCATTGAACCATATATAATTGAATATGTGGTCATTATTTTCGTCTTGTTTCTATATTCAAAGGGTAAGGTTGAAACCGTCTGAAGAAGGATTTCGGCCCGAAATGTCGCCTATTTCCTTCGCTCCATAGATGCTGCCGCACCCGCTGAGTTTCTCCAGCAATTTTGTCTACCTTCGATTCTCCAACATCTGCAGTTCCTTCTTGAACAAGGTTGATTGATTTATTTGTGCAGAACAGTGATGGAAGTCCGACTTTTGCTTTGTTTCTCTGCGTTTTTCTTTATATATATGCATAACAGCATGAATATAATCTGATTTCCATACATGAATATAGTCATTCATGTGCTGCACCTGTTGAGCAGAGCCTGGCTCTATTGTGGAATGTAATTAGGAATGTAATTTAGCCTAACCTTATTCATACCTAATCCAATTTAAAGCATAAATGTTGCATCCAAGTGTAAGTTAAAAGACTCGCTACAGTATGCACCAGATTGCACAATTTCAAGCTGAAAAATGTAAAAGCTCCTTACCGTGGGAGTGGGCCCCCCCCCCTCCCACACCCCCCCCCCCCCCCCCCCCCCTTGCAGTTTCTCACTCTCAACTCTCACCCAATGTTGGCAGCCCTGTAGAAACCAGGGCCAGGAGTAGTACCAGGTGTGCAGTGAGACCCAGGTTGGCCAACATGGGCCAAAAGTTTGATTATAATCTGATTTCCATACATGAATACACTAAGATCATTCATGTGCTGCACCCTCCTCACACCACCCCCCGCCCCCAGTCGCTCCGCTACCATGGGCCTGGTCTCGCAATTTCTCACTCCCAACTCTCACCCAATGTTGGCAGCCCTGTATCTGTCATACCACATCTGTACTCAGTTCTTAAAACTAAGTTTAATGTTCATTTAACTTTACCATTAATGTTTTATTATTATTAATGTTTAGTGTTTTCCGAGTCATTCGTAACTGTCACTGCATGTCATGTTGTTACTTGTGGGCGGAGCACCTAGGCAATTTCCTTGTATGTGAATACTAGGCCAATAAACGTACTTACTTGCTTTATTGCTGTATATATTACAAACATAATGCTGAAAAAACAAGCTTTCCATGCACAAATCTCATGTCCACTTTTAAGGTGAGAGGGAAAAGATTTAATAGAAACCTGAGGGGTAACTTTATTACACACATGGGTGTACAGAACGAGCTGCCAGAGGAGGTAGTTGAGACAGGTACTATTGCAATGTTTAAGAAACATTTGGACAGGTATATGGATCGGACAGGTTTAGAAGGATATGGGCCAAGTGTGGGCAGGTGGGACCAGTGTAGATGAGGCATGTTGGTTGGTGTGGGCAGGTTGGGCCAAAGGCCCTGATTCTACGCAGTACATGCTTAATATTTCAATAAGTATATCAACTAATAAAATATTTTTGTGGATTGTTTTGGACTTTTTCTGCTTCTGAAGCGATCTTTGCTTCAGGCTGAGAGTCAGGGGAAAGAAAGGTATAGACGATGATATAGAGATATATAGAACAAATGAATGAAAGATATGCAAAGAACTAATGATGAAGAAGGGAATACGCCATTGGTAGCTGTGGGCTAGGTGAAATTGAGTTATAGACAATGAGACTCAACACACGTTTTTAACTGGATAAAAACCCTCTTGGTTTTGTCCTGTGCCAGAGACCAGGGTTCGATCCTGACCTCAGGTACTGTCTGTGCAGAGTTTGCACGTTCTCACTATGACCATTTGGGTTTCCTCCAGGTGGGGAGTGGATGAGAAAGAGGAATAACTTAGAACCAGTGTGAGCTGGTGATCGATGGTCGGTGTGGACTCGCTGGGCTGAAGAGCCTGTTTGCATGCTGTACCTCTAAACTAAATCTAGACTCCTCAATCTGATTGTTAAGGACATAGACCGTTTCTTGTTCCCTTTATACAATCTGAGATCACTTGTCCATTGGAATTCTAATCACTGCAAAATTGCTGGCAAAACCTCATATTTCGTTTGGGTAGCTTACACCCCAGCGGTATGAACATTGACTTCTCTAACTTCAAATATGCCTTTGCTTTCCCTCTCTCTCTCCATCCCCTCCCCGTTTCCAGTTCTTGCACCAGTCTCACTGTCTCCGACTACATTCTATCTTTGTCCCGCCCACTCCCCTGACATCAGTCTGAAGAAGGGTCTCGACCCGAAACGTCGCCCATTCCTTCTCTCCAGAGATGCTGCCTGTCCCGCTGAGTTACTCCAGCATTTTGTGTCTATCTTCAATTTAAACCAGCATCTGCAGTTCTTTCCTACATAAACTGAGTGAGCACCGAGTGCGCACCGACCAGCGATCCCCGCACATTAACACTATGCAACACACACTATGCACAATTTTTACATTTATACCAAGCCAATTAACCTGAAAACCTGTATGTCTTAGGAGTGTGGGAGGAAACCACGGAGAAAACCCACGCGGTCATGGGGAGAACGTATTAACTCTATACAGACACAGCCAGGATGGAGCCCGGGTCTCTGGCGCTGTGAGGCAGCAACTCTACCGCTGCGCCACCCTGTAGTGGCAAGTGTAGAACAATGGGCCATCAACTGAGCTGGCAATTGCCAAGGACCTCCATAGAGTTTAGTTTATTCATCACATGGATAAGATTTCAAGTTGAAAGTTGAGAATACTAAATTAAGAATGAAAGATTTTTTTTTTGCTGGATTTGGATTCTCACTGTATCATTTACATAGGGTTTGAATCAGAGCTCTGTTTAATGCATGGGAAGTCTTTGTATGGATTGTCTCCGTTCTCTGCTAGTGCAAGTGTAAGTTAAACACAAGGCATTCATTGACTGGACTGTGAGGTAGGTAACCCGAGCCAGGAAAGGTCTGCATGGTAGCATTGACTCCAGGGCAACTTGCATTACAGGTTCGCTGTTACACAAAGCAGAATGGTATCTGGTTGCTTATACAATGCAGTTCAGTTTAGAATTTCCCAGATGATCACATGACATAATCTGCTGAACAGTTGCTAACCGTCGGGGATTTGCACCAACAGGGAGTCCCTGCAACTTTCCTTGACTCAATAGTTCAATGGTTCAACAGGCCAATGGTTCAATGATAGTTCAATGGATCAGTGGTGGTTCAATGGTTCAATGATTCAATGGGTCAATGGGTCAATGGGTCAATGGGTCAATGGTTTAATGATTCAATGGGTCAATGGTTCAATGGGTCAATGGGTCAATGGGTCAATGGTTCAATGGTTCAATGATTCAATGGATTAATGATTCAATGGTTCAATGATTCAATGGGTCAATGGGTCAATGATTCAATGGGTCAATGGGTCAATGGGTCAATGGTTCAATGGTTCAATGGGTCAATGGTTCAATGGGTCAATGGTTCAATGGGTCAATGGGTCAATGGGTCAATGGTTCAATGGTTCAATGATTCAATGGATTAATGATTCAATGGTTCAATGATTCAATGGGTCAATGGGTCAATGGTTCAATGGGTCAATGGGTCAATGGGTCAATAGGTCAATGGGTCAATGGGTCAATGGGCATAGGTCAATGAGTCAATAGGTCAATGGTTCAATGATTCAATGGGTCAATGAGTCAATGGGTCAATGGGTCAATGGTTCAATGGGTCAATGGTTCAATGGTTCAATGGGTCAATAGATCAATGAGTCAATGGTTCAAAGGGTCAATGGGTCAATGGGTCAATGGTTCAATGGGTCAATGGTTCAATGGGTCAATGGGTCAATGTTGCTTTTATTGTCACATGTGCGAAGTGCAAATGCACAGTGAAATTATTTTCTTACAGTCAAGCAGAGTATTACCATAACCAACACATCCCCCATTGGCAATTTGTACAGAAATAGTCCACTGATCCCACATGAAAGAGCCGTCATGTTTTGGAGCCATTTTCAAAGTCAAGTCTGCACGGTAGTTTTTATGAGTGGCGCTCAATCCAGACAAGCCCCCAGGCTGATGCTGGTCCCTGATAAATGTGGATGATTTCTGATTAAGTTCTGATTAACTGCATATTTATATTCTTGTTTTATTGGAATGTTTTGTTTAGGTCAGGGATACTGCATGGGAACAAGCCCTTTGGCACATCCCAGTCTACACCGACCAACGATCTCCCGTACACTAGGTCTATCTTACACACTAGGGACAATTTACAGAGGCCAATTAACCTACAAATGTATCTGGAGTGTGGGAGTAAACTGGAGCAGCTGGAGAAAACCCACGCGGTCACAGGGAGAACATACAAACTCCGTACAGACAGCACCCATAGTCAGGATCGAACCTGGGTCTCTGACGCTGCAAGGCAGCAACTCTACCGCTGTGCCACCATGTCGCCCATGATCAGGAAGCCTAAAATTTGACTATATTAAGGAAAAAATGCCATTGTCATAGACATTCAATTCAAGTTGCTTCAGTTTGAAATGTTGCTCTTGAAGATTCATAAAACTATCTAATCAGTGGACATGGTTGAGAGGTGTTCATGTTAACTAGATACCTTATTAGTGGGGGGGGTGTTTATTGATGCTACTGGTTCTATGCAGGTCGCACACAAATTTAACCTTTTGGCCTTTGCGTTAACCAAGTTTTACACTGATGCTTGACTGCAAGTGAAAAGAAAGTAGGTTGTTATTACTGAAGTCAATATTTGGGTGGGAGGAGGAGGGAAGGAAAGGTGGAAGGACTAAATTAAGGCCATCAGTAATTTTACATGTCATATTTTGGGTGCTTAAGAAATTAACGGAATGGACATCTGAAAAGGATTTAGCTATTTCCATTCTAATTATTTAATGTTGATTATGAAAACCACTCGAAAAGAAAGAGCTAGTGAACAATCTGCGAACAATGACAACAGTTTTGAATCTGAAGCATTCAGATTGAGCTATTACATTTATGCTCACATGATCTCCTGGTTGTTCCACACTTTAACTCCTCCTCCCATTCCCACACTGACCTTTCTGTCCTGGGCCTCCTCCACTGTCAGAGTGAGGCCCAACACACATTATAACCATATAACCATATAACCATATAACAATTACAGCACGGAAACAGGCCCTCTGGGCCCTTCCAGTCCGTGCCGACCATTTGTTTTCCCCTAGTCCCATCTACCTGCACTCAGACCATACCCCTCCATTCCCTTCACGTCCATATACCTATCCACTTTACTCTTAAATGTTAAAATCGATCCTGCCTCCACCACTTCTGCTGGAAGCTGATTCCACACAGCCACCACCCTCTGAGTAAAGAAGTTCCCCCTCACGTTACCCCGAAACTTCTGTCCCTTAATTCTCATGTCATGCCCTCTTGTTTGAACCTTCCCTACCCTCAATGGGAAAAACGTATCCACGTCAACTCTGTCTATCCCTTTCATCATTTTAAAGACCTCAATCAAGTCCCCCCTTAACCTTCTGCGCTCCAAAGAATAAAGACCTAACTTGTTCAACCTTTCTCTGTAACATAGTTGCTGGAACCCTGGCAACATTCTAGTAAATCTCCTCTGTACTCTCTCTATTTTGGAGGAACAGCATCTCATACTTTGCTTGGGCAGCTTACACCCCAACGGTATGAATATTGACTTCTCAAACTTCGTTACCCTTGCTTTTCCTCTCTCTCCATCACTCCCCCTTGCTAGTTCTCCGACTAGTTCACTGTTGGTGTGCCTCGTTGTCACCTTCCCCTCAGCCAACAATGAACCATTCTACATTCTCATTGCTCACAGTCCCCTTTGATCTCACGTTTTCACATCTTACCCTTCCATATCTCTGTCACCCTCTCCCCTGACTCTCAGTCTGAAGAAGGATCTCAACCCGAAGCAACACCTATTCCTCCTCTCCAGAGATGCTGCCTGTCCTGCTGTAAAAAACATTCAACATTTCTGCAAGGATATCAGTATAAAAATAGCTTCATCACCATTGCAGCAATTTCCATTGCTTTCACATCCTACCTGAAAACTATAGCCCAAGTAAATGTTCCATAGTGTGAATGGAACAGGGGGCCTTGCCAGTACAGTGGGTGTTTTTAAGGGCCTTTCCCGAGTTATTCACAAATTCTCCCGATTGATTCACGTATTCTCCTGAGTTTTCCCCTTGATTCAAACTCGCAGAATGTTCGTGACGAGTCCGTAGGAGTCTGTGGATATATCGTAGCGGCTCGTTATGTTGGCCGTAGATACTCGGGGCATCAGGTAAGTCGGGACTTATTTTCCAGCCTGATAGAAAATGTCATTGAGTAAAGAAATAGCTCAGAGTACCTACGGCTGGCATAACGAGCCACTACGATACATCCACGGACTCCTACGGACTCGTTACGAACATTCTGCAAGTTTGAATCAAGGGGAAAACGCGGGAGAATTCGTGAATAACTCGGGAATATTTGTGAATAACAAGGGAAAGTGGGACAGGCCCTTTAATATGAAGAGGTCACCATCATTAGTCCTGCACATCCTTTAAGGAAAGTGTTTAGTTTAGTTTTGATTCTTATTGTCACTTGTACCGAGGTGCAGTGAAAAGCTTTTTTGTTCCCTGCTAACCAGTCAGCAGAAAGTCTATAGGTAAAGGGGCTCAACCCGACAAATCACCCATTCCTTTTCTCCAGAGGTGCTGCCTGTCCCTCTCAGCATGTTGTGTGTATCTTCAGCGTAAACCAGCATCTGCAGTTCCCTCCTACACACGCATGATCAAGTCACCCACAGTGTACTAATACAGGACAAAGGGAATAATGCAAAACAAAGTCCAGCAAAGTCCAATTAAAGATAGTCCGAGGGTCTCCAATGAGGCAGATGGGAAGTGGAAAGGTGAATCCACTCCCTTTAATAAACTAGACATGATTTCAATGAAAATAATGATGTTTAACTCATTATAATCCCTGGTCATAAAACAGAGCAAAGCCAAGGTACATGAAGTGGAATGGAGAAATAAGGAACTGCAGATGCTGGTTTACAAAATAAGGCACCGAGTGCTGGAGTAACTCAGTGGGACAGGCAACATTTCTGGAGAATTTCATATTCCGCTTGGGTAGCTTGCAACCCAATGATATGAACATTGAATTCTCCAACTTTAGGGAACAAAAAACCGCCACCCCCCCCCCCCCCCCATCTTTTCAACCCCAGCCCTCCCACCCACCCCACCCCCCCCGATACCCACCTGTTTCTCCCTTCCCCCTCCCACATCCCCCTCCCCTTACAGCATTCCTTCCTCCAGCTTCACAATTCATCTCAATCCTTTAGTCTCACACCTTGTCTTTACGTCTCTGGCCTTTCTCCAATCATCTGCCTATCAAAATGCCCACCTCATCAAGATGCAGCACAGAATGTCACAGGAGATCCCTGTGGCTATCAAACTGTACAACTCCTCCCCTTCTGCCGTGTGTAACATAAAACATATAACATATAACAATTACAGCACGGAAACAGGCCCTCTCGGCCCTTCCAGTCCATGCCGACCATTTGTTTCCCCCCTAGTCCCATCTACCTGCACTCAGACCATACCCCTCCATTCCCTTCCCGTCCATATACCTATCCACTTTACTTTTAAATGTTAAAATCGATCCTACCTCCACCACTTCTGCTGGAAGCTCATTCCACACAGCCACCACCCTCTGAGTAAAGAAGTTCCCCTCACGTTACCCATAAACTTCTGTCCCTTAATTATCATGTCATGCCCTCTTGTTTGAATCTTCCCTACCCTCAATGGGAAAAGCTTATCCACATCAACTCTGTCTATCCCTTTCATCATTTTAAAGACCTCAATCAAGTCCCCCCTTAACCTTCTGCGCTCCAAAGAATAAAGATCTAACTTGTTCAACCTTTTCTCTGTAACATAGTTGCTGGAACCCAGGCAACATTCTAGTAAATCTCTGTACTCTCTCTATTTTGTTGACATCCTTCCTATAATTAGGCGACCAAAATTGTACACCATACTCCAGAATTGGTCTGACCAATGCCTTGTACAATTTTAACATTACTTCCCTACTCCTATAGTCAATGCTCTGATTTATAAAGGCCAGCACACCAAAGGCTTTCTTTACCACCCTATCTACATGCGATTCCACCTTCAGGGAACTATGCACAGTTATTCCTAGATCTCTCTGTTCCACAGCATTCCTCAATTCCCTACCATTTACCATGTACGTCCTATTTTGATTTGTCCTGCCAAGATGTAGCACTTCACACTTATCAGCATTAAACTCCATCTGCCATCTTTCAGCCCACTTTTCCAAATGGCCCAAATCTCTCTGTAGACTTTGAAAATCTACTTCATTATCCACAACACCACCTATCTTAGTATCATCTGCATACTTACTTATCCAATTTTCCACCCCATCATCCAGATCATTGATGTACATGAACAAACAACAGTGGACCCAACACAGATCCCTGAGGCACCCCACTGGTCACCGGCTTCCAACCTGACAAACAGCCATCCACCATTACTCTCTGAACCATCTCCCATTCAGCCACTGTTGAATCCATCTTGCTACTCCGCCATTAACACCCAAAGATTGAACCTTCTTAACCAACCTTCCATGGGGAACCTTGTCAAGGTCTTACTGAAATCCATATAGACAACATCCACTGCTTTACCCTCATCAATTTCCCTAGTAACCGCTTCAAAAATTTCAAGAAGGTTTGTCAAACATGACCTTCCAGGCACAAATCCATGTTGACTGTTCCTGATCAGACCCTGTTTATCCAGATGCTTATATATATTATCTCTAAGTATCCTTTCCATTAATTTGCCCACCACTGACGTCAAACTAACAGGTCTATAATTGCTAGGTTTATTCTTTGAACCCTTTTTTAAACAATGGATCAAACATGCGCAGTACGCCAATCCTCCGGCACTATTTCCCGTTTCTAATGACATTTGAAATATTTCTGTCATAGCTCCTGCTATTTTACACTAACTTCCCTCAATATCCTAGGGAATATCCTGTCAGGACCTGGAGACTTATCCATTTTTATATTTTTCAAAAGTGTCAGTACTTTCCTCCTCTTTGAATCTCATAGTTTCCATAGCTCTCTACTTTTTTCCCTTACCTCACATAGTTCAATATCCTTCTCCTTGATGAATACCCGAAGAAAATAAATGTTCAATATCCCCCATCTCTTTTGGCTCTGCAGATAGCTGTCCATTCTGTTCTCTAATGGTCCAATTTTATCCCTGTTATCCTTTTACTATTAATATAACTGTAGAAACTGTAGTGTAGACTGACTCCACCCACCCCCCCCCCCCCTCCCCTCCCCCTCCCCCCTCCCCAATCTTTTCACATCCCCAATCGTTTCACATCCCCAATCCTTTCCATTTGTCACTTTAATTTCATGTTTCATGTCATGTTCCATCAGGCTATTAAACCGGGCTCGGACAAAACTCTGATAACTAATAACCCATTATCTGTTATTTGCACTTTATTAGTTTATTTATTCATGTGTGTATATATTTATATATGGTATATGGACACACTGATCTGTTCTGTAGTAAATGCCTTCTATGTTCTGTGTGCTGAAGCAAAGCAAGAATGTCATTGTCCTATCAGGGACACACGACAATAAACTCACTTGAACCTGAACTTTATGTTTCATGTACTTTGTGTTTTATGACTGTCGGCAGATCCATTTCCCTCCGTGGATAAATAAAGTTCTGTTGTATTGTATCGTATCATATATCTGTTCACCTATCACTCGCCAAGCTTTGTCCTGCCCCTCCTCTCTTCCAGCTTTCTGCCCCCCCTCCCCTCCCCCCCCCATAATCTGTATGAAGAAGAGTCCCAACCTGAAACGTCACCTATCCATGTTCTCCAGAGATGCTGCCTGACCCGCTGAGTTACTCCAGCACTCTGTGAAACGTCACCTATCCATGTTCTCCACAGATGCTGCCTGACCCGCTGAGTTACTCCAGCACTCTGTGAAACGTCACCTATCCATGTTCTCCACAGATGCTGCCTGACCCGCTGAGTTACTCCAGCACTCTGTGAAACGTCACCTATCCATGTTCTCCAGAGATGCTGCCTGACCCGCTGAGTTACTCCGGCACTCTGTGTCTTTTCATGCAGTAAAAACTGAAACTATAGACATACAAGGTTTGCAGAAATAAAGATAAGAATTTTAATAGAATGGTATAAAGCACAACGATAAATCTTTGGACAGTGATGAATATATGGCTGTGTTTATTGGTGTCACTGCCTGCCACAGCAGCAGCGAAGGGACTGTAACCATAACAATGTCTTTATTGTAGCAGATGGGGAAGGCTGACAGTTCAGCGTTTTAGCAAAATAATACAAAGGATTGATGTTTAACCTTGCGTCTGCTTGCAGTAACTCATGCAACAAGTTACCTTGTACCAGGCCCTATTTATGTCAGTGCATCATGAGGCTGTATCAGTTCACAACTGTACATCAGGGCGGCATGGTGGCACCTCACAGCACCAAAGACCCGGGTCTGATCCTGACCATGGGTACTGTCTGTGTGGAGTTTGTATGTTCTTCCTGGGTAACAATAGATATTGAATATCAGAGTCTGGAAAGATAGGGGTGGGGAAGTTGCGAGATCAGATCGGGACACTCAGTAGGTCAGGCAGCATCTCTGCAGGACATGGATAGATATCAGACTTGCAGAAAATATACTTTCAAACTTGAAAGTACTTGTGCAGCTCGGTGTTTTATGGAGAGATTAAAGAAATCTTCCCGAGAAGAAGCCGACAGGAAATGTTTAGAGAATAATTTTGTTTGGCTGTTTTGAATTCTTTCAGTGAAATTCTGAGTAAAGAATGTACTGGTAGAGTTGCTGCCCTCTGCAAGTTGCCCGTAAAGAAAGTGGGATAACATAGAACTAGTGTGAAGGGGTGATCAATGGCCAGCCTGGACTCAGTGGGGCCTGTTTCCATGCTGTATCTCTGAACTAAACTAAAATAAAATATTTCTGTGTACAGAATCTTACAGGGTACAGGGTTATTTAATCATTATACTCAAATTAATAGTAAGATTAAATGAGAACTTACTAGTTTGAAGTTTGATTTTTATTTTATGAGGAGTTACGATGAGGGATTACGTGAAGACCCCGCCAGCACGCATGCGCGACATTCTTCAAAGCAGTGGTGTGAAATCACAGATACCACAGTGACTAATATAGTAAGATAAGAGAGAACTTCCATACCAGTTGAACTTTATAATAGAGGGTTTTGGGAGCGGAGGGCACGTAATCCCTCATCGTAACTCCTCATAAAATAAAGATCAAACTTCAAACTGGTAAGTTCTCATTTAATCTTACTGTTTTACTTCGGAGTCACGTGAGTGACTACGTGAAGATTTCAAAGCTCTGTGATTTCATGCCCTGGAACGAGTCCATACTTACACCCTGCCATGCTAGGAAAAAGAGGATGAACGTAATTCAGTCATGACACTGTGCAGAAAAACAAAGAAAAGGTATTTATTCATACCTAACAGTATGCCCCACATTGGGTAATTTATTTTACAGAACTCAAAATTTTTCCTGCCAACATGTCAGGAGCAGCCACGGGTTTATTATAAAAGCGTTGAAAAGTTTGTTCATTGCTCCAACCCGCTGTGGCAAGGATGTGGTCCAAAGGAACTTCCATCATCCTAGCCGCCGATGTAGATGCGCCCTGGTGGAGTGAGATTTGAAAACATTAGTATCACACCCCCGCTGCATCTAATACCACCCTTAACCCATCTGGATATGGTTTGCACTGTGACCTTATGGTGAGGGCGTTTATGGGTTATGAGTAAAGCTCTCTCGGTGCCTCTAAGAGTCTTGGTGACTTCTATATATTGCAAAATATGTGTCACAATGCAGAGCCGACTATCTGCAGGATAGGCCAGAAACTCTAATTTTTGGCCAGAAGAACCGGGTCGGTCGTGTTTGAGTAACCCCTGTATTAGAAAAGTTATCTTGCCACTTGTGATATACATGGCGTCCATATTTAGCTTGTGTAAGGACCCGTTGTGCTGTTACAAGTGCCATTATCATTACCATCTTGTATGTTAGTTTGTCCAGAGTGAGCCCCGATATGGGTGTCCATCCTCGTAACATAGTTAATACTATGCCTATGTCCCATGTATGGGTGTATCTGGGCCTGGGGGGATTGGAGTTAACTATACCCGTCATTACTTTAGATACTAGTGGGTGTGATCCTATAGCCAGGTGATCACTCCCTCTGCCCAGATAATTGGAAAGGGCACTTCTTGCACAATTAATGGCACTGTAACTCAATCCGTCACCGAAATGAAGGGTGGCCAGAAACTCCAGCACTTCAGTGATGGTGGCTGAGTCATATGTAGTGTTCGTCCTGGTGCAGAACTCTTCCCATTTCCTAACATATGTCAGGTACTGTTTCCTCGTGGACTCCCTGCATGACGTTGAGATGGCATTGATCGTCCTATCGGAGAGTCCGTACCCCAGGAATGGCCTGTTCAGAATCTGCAAATCAACAAGTTCATGCAGTCATGGCACGGATGACTTTTCCCTGTCACGGGGTGTACCAACAAACTCGGCCGTTTGTTGATCCGGATGCAGCGTTCCGAGGCCATCTTTTGTACTGCTGGGAACCAAGGTTGGGTAGGCCAGTCGGGAACAACCAAAATACCCGTTGCGGAGTCTTGTTTAATTTTTTGTAAGACCCGACTGATGAGGCAGAAGGGGGGAAATACATAGCAAAACAAATCCCCCCAATGCAGCGAGAAAGCATCCATCGCTGCTGCCCCTGGGTCTGGTTCCCAAGCAACATATGTTGGAAGTTTGTGATTAAGTCTGGATGCAAAAAGATCGATATCTGGTGTCCCATACCGTTCTATAATATCTGTAAACACTTTCCGATCCAACATCCATTCAATGTTGTCGTTGAATTTACGTGATCTGGTGTCTGCCACGGTATTTAGCTTACCTGGGAGGTAAGTGGCTGAAATCCAAATCTCTCTTTCCAGACACCAGTGCCAGATATTATTAGCCAATTCATCACATGATATCGACTTTATTCTTCCCATATGATTAATATAGGCCACCACTGTGGTATTATCAATTTGTAACCGTACATGCAACTGGTGCATATCTGAGCAGTAGGCCCTCAGTCCATGAAATGCTCCCAGCATTTCTAAATAATTAATCCCTACTGCTTTAAACAGGGTTAATTCTTGTGCACTCCATCTGCCACCACAACTTGTGATGGTATTAGTTGCTCCCCAACCTTTAGCACTGACATCAGTTTGTAATGTAACCGAGGGGTTCATAATAGTGATGGGGTTAGAACAATGCTGAACATTTTCTATCCACCATTTTAATTCTGATTTTGCTTTCCCTGGTAGTTTCATAGGTCTATCGAAATGGCCTGCATGATTTTTGAGAGCTGAAATTTTTGCTCTTTGCAGATTTTGATAATGGAGAGGTCCAAACCGTACTGCTGGGAACGCAGCCACTAATTTCCCAATCACTCTGGCTACTTGCCGAATAGATGGTTCCCTGATGTCAGTGAGGCTTTTGCATGCTACCACCAAGTCTGTTACTTTGTGTAGTGGCAAGGTGATAGACATTCAAACTGAGTCAATAGTGAAGCCCAAATAATCCATTATAGTGGAGGATTCCAATTTTGATTTATCTGGATGTATGATAAATCCCAGCTTTTGAAAAAGATGTTTTGTGGCTGTTATTGCCAATGTAGCCATTTCCAAATTCTCACCTACAATGAGAATATCATCAAGGTAAGCCATGACGATATGGTTATGTTCCCTTAAGTATGCTGGTTTTAATAATTTAGTAAACAGCCTGGGTGCTGATGACAACCCATTGGGTAAGGCCTTATACTGCCATAGCTGTCCCATCCAGACAAATTTCAGGTATTTACGATGATCCTTGTGTATTGGTACTGAATAGTATGCATCTTTAAGATCGATGCAAGCCATGTAGTACCTATCAGAAATCAGCTGTGTGGCTGTGACAAACGTGTCCATTTTGAAATGGGCATACTGAATGGAAGTATTTAGTTCGGTCAAATCTATAATGATGCGGCAACCGCCATCTTTTTTGTTTCTTGTAAATATATTAGATACAAACTCTTGATATCTGATTGTCTTCTCAATTACCCCTTTATTATTTAATCTCAACAGTTCAGCATGGCCTGCTGTTCTCTCTTTTTGTGAAAGTATGAACTTCCGGCTAGGCGTATGCTGAACTGGGATGGGGAGTTCGTTCACAAATTCTAGTTTGTAACCCTGAATACTTCCGAGTATGTAAGTATCAGATGTAAAAGTGCTCCACACGTGATGAAACAGGTGCAACCGTCCACCAATTTTTGATGAACCTAAACATGCAATGTTTTTGAGGCAACCAGACCCACCTACCTCCATGGTTACCGCCGGTGTTGTGTGGGTTGTCTCTGCCCATGTTTCTTCTGATGTTGTGTTGCTTCGTTGTGGGGATGGCGCATTTTCCAAGAAGGCCGGGCTGGGCCATGGCCTAAAAAAGACCGCTGTGCAGGTGGACTGGCCCTCAAGCTTTCACCACCAGGTGTTCTTTCATTGTACCGATGTCTGGTGGTTGTGTAGGGGTGCTGCCGCTGTTGATAGTGGGGTTTAGAGGTGTTTGGCAGCTTGGTCAGGCCTATAGCCTTGGCCTCTTCATCTAGGTCTTTCACCTGCTTCGGAAGGTTGTCCCCAAACAGTAAATTTGGCGGCTGAATACTACTGGTCCTGCATAATCCCGCAAACTTGGGATTAAGTGCTGGTTTAATGATGCTCTTCCTATAATTATTAATCTCAAACTGAGTATTACACAGTAAGGCTAAAGCATCTTGTAGCTCTTCTGGCAAATCCACCCCATCAGCTGTTCTGGTGTGATTCTGCTATGATTCCCGCAGCCAGCAGTTTAAGGATTCTCTGGAGCTTCACCTCCTGGCTCCTTATAGATGGGCTCATGTTGCCCCAGATGGGGTTGTTGACTACTGGTACATTGAGAGAATTGCAATTCTCTGGAGCAAGGTATTTATCAGCCGTGGAGTTAATGGCTTGCTCCTGCAGCTGGTTTGTAGCCATGTAATTTATGCTGGCTGCCAGCTTTGGGTGTATGGGCAGTCCTTTCTGTGTTGGCACAGCATGTTTATTTGCCATGCCCAGCAGTTCTTCTGGCACCCCTGACACAGATGACTGTTCAGCCATTGCCCCTTCTTCATGGTCAGCCCAGCTCTGACCCCTAATGCCCCCCTGCGAAGAGGGTGAGACATTTGGCAGCCCTAGTAAGGATGCTGCCGTGGGTCTGCGAGGAGACCCACTGTGACTCTGCCCCTGCATAAGCAGGTCACGCTGGAGCAACTGCTCCACCATCCGCTCCAAGCGGGAAAGACGCCCGCCGTCGCTATCCGCGAACGGGGTGTCTTGAGGACCGGACCCAGCTGAGTCAACGGTCCTGTCCGACTTCCGGGTGGCTTTGCCGCCTGGCCGCGACGTACCTTCGGACTGTAGCGGCAGGAAGTCAGGAACTGCTGGTAGCACCTGCAGCTCTGGAGAAACGGCACGCTGCTGGCTGCTTTCCACAGCAGCTGTTTTTGCCGCTCCTCTCCTGGACTTGCGCGACTCCATGGCGTTCCTGAAACGCAAACACGCGCAGTCCCCACGCTCACCAGAATGGTAAGACTTACCTCAATAAGTTTTTTAAACTTACGCTGGAGGAGCAGCGCTCCTCCCGACTGTCGCTTCCGCAATGCGTTCGACGATATGTCGCGCATGCGTGCTGGCGGGGTCTTCACGTAGTCACTCACGTGACTCCGAAGTAAAATTAATAATCTTTGTTACTAAATGCATCTGAAAGCATTAATTAGGCACTGATGGTCATTCTGTGCAAAGTTCATGTAGAGTATTGAGTGCTGCCTTTACAAACCAGTAGTGCTGCTGCAAGTAAGAATTTCATTGTTCTGTTTTGGGTACATATGACAGTAAAACACTATTGACTCTTCAAGAGTTGGAAGATTCACAATGACTTTCTTAGGACCAACAATTCACAGAAACTACTTAGTTTAGTTGAGTATAGTTTAGGGGTACAGTTGTGGAAACAGGCCCTTCGGCCCACCGAGTCTGCGCCGGCCATTAATCACCCTGGGTACCAGTTCTACCCTACACACTAGGGACAAGGGACAAGGGACAGAAGCCAATTAACCTACAAACCTGTAGGTCTTTGGAACGTGGGAAGAAACTGGAGCACCTGGAGAAAACCTACGCGGTCAGTGGAAGAATGTACAAATTCAGTAGTCAGGATCGAACCCAGGTCTCTGGCGCTGTGAGGCAGCAACTCTACCTGCTCGCCACCCGTGCTGCCATAATCATAACATGGTCTTACAAATTAGAGATTGGCCACTGCTGGATGATAAAGGGCAGTAGAACTTCTAGAACTCTTTGACCACAGAGGTTGTGGATAGTGAGTGAGATGAATATTTCTAGATGATGAGTGATAGATTTATACTGGGACATGGAGTTACATCTAAATCGAGTGGCGGAGCAAACATGGACAAGCCTACTCCAGTTTATATTTTATCATCAATCTTTGCTTCATTCTGGGCTTGTCTCTAAAGGGCCTGTCCCACTTAAGTGATTTTTTAGGAGACTATGGGCGCCACATGGTCGCCGGGGTGTCGCCTGTATGGTCGTGAGTCGTCTCCTCAGTCGCCCAAAGAATCTTAGCGTTTTTCTGGTGGCTGCTGGATGTTCAACATGTTGAAACCTTTTCAGAGACAGTCGGCGACGGTGGGTTTGACACCAATGAGCGTAGCTTGACTTCTCCTGACGTAGGTGCTGTTGTAGGTGCCAACAAGTTAACGTAGGTTGTCGCCGGTGCTGACTTCATTTTTTTTAATGTGAAAGTTATGATTCTATTTCAAATTTTATGTCGAAGGGGGATCCAGTCAACATTTTTTTCGGCGACCTGCTACGATTATGACAGTCGCCAGCAGTCGCCTAAAAATAGCCTGTGGGACAGGCCCTTTAGCTGGATTAATACATGCCTGGGTTTTTCAAATAGAGTTGATGTGGAGAGGATGTTTCCAGCAATTCTAACGCTGCGCCACTGTGCTCGCCCAAATGCCTGCATCGCCCGGTATTCCCAGGTGGTCTCCCATCCAAGTACCAACCATGCCTGAGCCTGCTTAGCTTCCAACCAGATGAGATCGGGCTGGCTTGGAATGGAGGTGATGTGCTTTAGGCAGGAGGTAAAAATCCTGAATGAAGCAGAGAATGATACCTGGGAAATATAAAATGATGCAAAGATGAAAACTCCAGCTGTGATGGGACCTGCGCTTGTGGGTCAGTACGAGTAGTTGCGCATCGGTAGTCGATAGTCTGCCATCTGGGAAACAATATGGAAAATCAGAGGCTGGAATGTTAGGGGGTGAGAAGTTGAGAGTCAGGTCAGGACACAAAGTGCTGGAGTAACTCAGTAGGTCAGGCAGCATCTCTGCAGGACATGGATAGATATCAGACCATCACACAATGCTTGCAGAAAATATACTTTCAAACTTGAAGGTACTTGTGCAGCTCAGTGTATTATGGAGAGATTTTAAAAAACTCCCCGAGAAGAAGCCAACAGGAAATGTTTATAGAATAATCTTGTTTGGTTGTTTTGAATTCTATCAATGAAATTCTAAGTAAAGTATGTATTTTTCAAAACAAAATGGGGCAGCACAGCGGTAGAGTTGCTGCCTCACAGCCCCAGAGACCCTAGTTCGATCCTGGCTACGGGTGCTGTCTGTGCGGAGTTTGTACGTTCTCCCCGTGACCCGCGTGGGTTTTCTCCGAGATCTTTGGTTTCCTCCCACACTCCAAAGACGTACAGTTTTGTAGGTTAATTGGCTTGGTATAAATGTAAAATTGTCCTTAACGTGTGTAGGGTAGTGTTACTGTGCGGGGATCGCTGGTGGGTGCGGACTCGGTGGGCCGAAGGGCCTGTTTCCTCGTTGTATCTCTAAACCTAACCCCAAATAGAACAAAAGACTGGATGTGTTTTGTTCCCTCAGTCGCTTTGTATTGTGTGGGCTTTTCACACACAAGAATGTCTCTGTATCACCGCTCCTTTGTTCAGCATCAAAACCGTGAGGCAGATGTGTACAGCGAACCCCTAGGGAATGAGAGGCTAACACGTGTTTGAATGCCGTTAGTTGACAGCAGTGTCCCTTCAAGCTGCAGTCCTAGACTTCCCCCAGCAGAAAACATTGTTAACGATACCTTAAACTCACAAAGGCACGTGCTTGTGAGTGCGTCTCAAGTGACATTACTTCTGGGAAATCAAATTAACATTGGCGTTACAATGACTATTATAGCACTTGGTTTTAACTGGGCTTTACTGGACATTGCCTTGCACTAAACATTATTTCCATTATCGTGTATCTGTGCGTTGTGGGTGACTTGATTGTAACCATGTGTAGTCTTTCCATTGAAGATGGAAGACACAAAATGCTGGTGTAACTCAGCGGGAGGCAGCATCTCTGGAGTGAAGGTTTCGGGTCGTGACCCTTCTTCAGACTGAGTCAGGGGAGAGTGATGATTAAAGGAAATGTAGAATGTTTCATTGTTGGCTGAGGGGAAGGTGTCCAACGAGGTATACAATCAGTAAAACTAATCAGGAGGACGGTGAAACTAGTCGGAGAACTAGGGTGGGGGAGGGATGGAGAGAGAAGGAAAGCAAGGGCTACTTAAAGTTAGAGAAGTCAATGTTCACACCGCTGGGGTGTAAGCTGCCCAAGCGAAATATGAGGTACTGTTCCTCCAATTTGCGCTGGGCCTCACTCTGACAATGGAGGAGGCCCAGGACAGAAAGGTCAGTGCGGGAATGGGAGGGGGAGTTAAAGTGTTTAGCAACCAGGAGATCGTGTAGGCCTAGGTGGACTGAATAGGGATGACTGGATAGCATGTAACAAATAAAATATGTTCACTGTACACTTGACTATAATAAACTAAGGTTTTATTCTGACATTGAAATGGAGTTGGCCTCAAAGTTGTCCTTTCTCTTCAGACAAAAAAATCTAATTGCTTTAAGCAAGTTTAATTTACTTATGAAAATTGTAAATTGTTATCGAAAACACAGGACATTTAAGACTTTGGTCAAACAAACGTACTGCTTCGGAAATGTTTTGCTCACAAAAACATAACGCAGAAAGATTAATTTGCATGGTGACAAATTCTGTGAAAGATTGAAAGATGCCATGTAAATAAAACGTGTTATTGAACACAGAGGTTTTATGACTCATAGAAACATAGAAACATAGAAAATAGGTGCAGGAGGAGGCCATTCGGCCCTTCGAGCCAGCACTACCATTCATTGTGATCATGGCTGATCGTCCCCTACCAATAACCTGTTCCTGCCTTCTCCCCATATCCCTTGACTCCACTAGCCCCTAGAGCTCTGTCTAATTCTCTCTTAAATCCATCCAGTGACTTGGCCTCCACTGCCCTCTGTGGCAGCGAATTCCACAAATTCACAACTCTCTGGGTGAAAATGTTTTTTCTCACCTCAGTCTTAAATGGCCTCCCCTTTATTCTCAGACTGTGGCCACTGGTTCTGGACTCACCCAACATTTAGATTCACGGAGTGAATCCTGGTGTCAGAGAATTATGTGGTCGGCAAATATCAATGGTGTTTACAACAGCAATATCCAGAATACCTCAAAATGACACCATCCATCTGTTTTCTGAAAGAACATGTGTCATAACTCATCATCATTCAGCAGGGGAACAGGCCCTTTAGCCCATTCTGGCCCAGCTACACGAGTCCCACCTGCCCACATTTTTCCCATATCCCTCTAAACCTTTCCTATCCATATATCTGTCCAAACATCTTTCCTGTCTCTGCCTCAACTACCTCCTCCAACAGCTTGTTCCATACATCAACCACCGTCTGTGTAAAAACGTTGCCCCTCAGGTTCCTATTAAATCTTTCCCCTCTCACCTTAAACCTATGTCCTTTGGTTCCTGATTCCCTACCCTGGGTAAAAGACTCTGTCCATTAAGGTTACACAGAAAGCATTAAGGCGTGTCCTACAGAGTGTGCAGAGTTCGCATGTTCTCCCCGTGACCCGCGTGGGTTTTCTCCGAGATCTTTAGTTTCCTCCAACACTCCAAAGACGTACAGTTTTGTAGGTTAATTGGCTTGGTCAATGTAAAAACTGTCCCTAGTGGGTGTAGGATAGTGTTAATGTGCGGGGATCACCGGTCGGCGCGGACCCGGTGGGCCGAAGGGCCTGTTTCCGTGCTGTATCTCTAAACTACAATAACGAAACTAAAGATATTGTGTGGAAACAGGCTGTTCGGCCTTCCGAGTACGCACCAACCAGCAATCGCCTTACACTAGTTCTATAGTTCTATCCTACATACTTGGGACATTTAGACTAGGGGGGTGGCACAGTGGTGCAGCAGTAGAGTTGCTGCCTCACAGCGCCAGAGGTCTGGGTTCGATCCTGACTATGGGCACTGTCTGTACGGAGTTTGTACGTTCTCCCTGTGACCATGTGGATTTATTACGGGTGCTCCGGTTTCCTCCCACATTCCAAAACTTACAGGTTTGTAGGTTAACTATCTTTGGTAAATTGTAAAATTGTGTGGGTTAGTGTGCAGGTCGATCGATGGTCGGCACAGACTGGTGTAGGAAGAGACGGCAGATGCTGGTGCATGTGTCGAAGGGCCTGTTTCCACGCTGTATCTTTAAAGTCTTAAGTCTAATTTACAAAATCTAATTAAGCTACAAACCCACACGTGTTCGGGATGTCGAGAGGAACCGGAGCACCCGGAGAAAACCCACGTGGTCACAGGGAGAACGTACAAACTCCGTACAGGCAGCACCCGTAGTCGGGATCGAACTTGGGTCTGTGGCATTGGCAACTCCGTTATTGATCCACTGAATTTCTGAATTGCAATTCTGAATTGTTTCTTCTTCTTGCGTATGGCGTGCACAGCCTAAAGTTGTCAGACAACTTGTTCTGTTTGATCTTATTTGATCGTGCACACCAGGTTGATTGCATTCGTTGAAACAGGGCGGACCACGTGAAGGTTGCAATCTCCCACCCCTGAATGGTGGTGAATCTGTGGAATTCATTGCCACAGACAGCTGTGGAGGCCAAGTCAATGGATATTCATAGACAGATTCTTGATTAGTACGGGGAGAAGGCAGGAGAATGGGGTTAGGAGGGAGATTAAATAGTGGAGTAGACTTGATGGGCCGAATAACCTAATTCTGCTTCTAGAACTTATGAGCATGAATTTATTATTTATCTACTGAATTGCACAACCCAAACAGCTAAGAGATAAGGTTTAAAATGGTTTGTTTGGTATCCTCTTAGTTGCCAGTGTTTATACTGTAGGGGGATTAGCTAATGTAGTTGGAAAGATTGGTGAGCAGATGGGCCAAGAAAATGAGCTGCCTGAGCAGAAACCAAGGAGCTGGGCTGAGAAAAGCAGATCACCAGGGCTGCACATCCCACAGCAAAGCCATCATTTAGAAACTGCGCTTGTTTCCAGCAAGTTGCGACCCAATTATGGGCAGGATGAGCAGTGACTGGACACCGATCTGTGAATCACTTGCACAGAGGTGTGGGAGGAGACGGTGTAGCAGATGCAGAGGAGAATTATGAGTCTGAAGAGCGGTCACGACCCGAAACGTCACCTATTCCTTCTCTCCAGAGAACCTTTTAATTTATTTCCCTTTTAACTTTCTCTGCAAAGTTAAGGGGCGAGTTGGCTTAGATAGTGTGTGCTTAAGGCAGATGGGTGGAGAGTTGAACATTTCACAGTCCAAGCTTCCTAACACATTCACACATTAAAACCTAAAGTCTGTCAGCGGGACAGGCAGACAAGATTCTGCCTGTCCCGCTGAGTTACTTCAGCAGTTTGTGTCATCTGCAGTCCCTTCCAACACGAGAGGAGAATTATCTCAGGTATAAACACTGGAAGGAAAGCCGGCACTTGTAAATATTTGAACATTTTTGTTGCCTTATTAAAATCACATGGTTTTAATGTGCTGTGTAGGAAGGTACCTCAGATGCTGGTTTAAACCGAATGCTGGAGTAACTCAGCGGGACAGGCAGCATCTCTGGAGAGAAGGAATGGGTGACGTTTCGGGTCGAGACCCTTCTTCAGAATTTAGGTTTTAATGTGCGAATGTGTTTGGAAGCTTAGACTGTGAAATGTTCAACTCTCCACTCATCTGTCACGCACTATCTATGCCAACTCACCCCTCAACCTTGCAGAGAAAGTTAAAAGGTAGAGAAATTAAAAGGTTAAATCAAACTCATGAGGTCATCGTGCTTTAAACCCATAACAGCTAAATATTTAGAAAGTTACTCATTTCTTGGCAAAGAACAATCCCTTAGAAACTCCCACTGACTAAATCAGTTTTGAAGAAGTTATACTTCGGATTAGCCAAATAAGGAATAAAATATCTTCTTCAACAGCTGATGGGAGGTTTAAGAATCCGAGGAGGTCTCTCTCAGAGCCTCGGATGATTGGAGATGTTGGTGTGTTTTATCAGCTCAAAGGTTCAAAGGTTCAAAGTCAGTTTATTGTCGTGTACAGTGAAACTCGAATTACCACGCAGTCATACTAAAAAAAGCAACAAGACACACAGCTACAGAAAAGCTAACATAAACATCCACCACAGGCAATTCCCACATTCCTCACTGTGATGGAAGGCACAAAAGTCCAATCTTCTTCCTCTTTATTCTCCTGCGTCAGGGCAATCAAAACTTCTGCAGCTTGGAGTTGATCCGAGGTTGATCCCCGACAGGGACCGCCAGCTCCACGATGGTAATAGACAATAGACAACAGGTAACAGGTGCAGGAGGAGGCCATTCGGCCCTTTGGCCCTTTGAGCCAGCACCGCCATTCAATGTGATCATGACTGATCATCCACAATCAGTACCCCGTTCCTGCCTTCTCCCTGTATCCCCTGACTCCACTTTCATTAAGAGCCCTATCTAACTCTCTCTTGAAAGCATCCGGAGAACCGGCCTCCACCGCCTTCTGAGGCAGGGAATTCCACAGACCCACAACTCTCTGTGTGAAAAATGTTTTCATCATCTCCGTTTTAAATGGCTTACCCCTTATTCTTAAACTGTGGCCCCTGGTTCTGGACTCCCCCAACATCGGGAACATGTTCCCAGCCTCTAGCCTGTCCAAACCCTTAATAATCTTATATGTTTCAATAAGATATCCTCTCATCCTTATAAATTCCAGAGTATACAAGCCCAGCCGCTCTATTCTCTCAGCATATGACAGTCCCGCCAATCCGAGAATTAACCTGGTGAATGTCCTTCCTCAAATTTCGAGACAAAAAACTGCACACAATACTCCAGGTATGGTCTCACTAGGGGCCTGTACAACTGCAGAAGAACCTCTTTGCTCCTTTACTCAACTTCTCTTGTTATGAAGGCCAACATGCCATTCGCTTTCTTCACTGCCTGCTGTACCTGCATGCTTACTTTCAGTGACTGATGAACAAGGACCCCCAGATCCCATTGTACTTCCCCTTTTCCCAACTTGACACAATTTAGATAATAATCTGCCTTCCTATTTTTGCCACCTAAATGGATAACCTCACATTTATCCACATTAAACTGCATCTGTCATGCATCTGCCCACTCACCCAACCTGTCCCAGTCACCCTGCATCCTCATAGCATCCTCCTCACAGTTCACACTGCCACCCAGCTTTGTGTCATCCGCAAATTTGCTAATGTTACTTTTAATCCCGTCATCTAGATCATTAATGTATATTGTAAATAGCTGCAGTCCCAGCACTGAGCCTTGCGGTACCCCACTAGTCAATGCCTGCCATTCTGAAAGGGACCCGTTAATCCCTACTCTTTCTTTCCTGTCTGCCAACCACTTCTCTATCCATGTCAGCACTCTACCCTCAATACCATGTGCTCTAATTTTGTCCACTAATCTCCTATGTGGGATCTTATCAAATGCTTTCTGAAAGTCCAGGTACATTACATCCACTGGCTCTCTCTTGTCCAATTTCGTAGTTACAGCCTCAAAAAATTCCAGAAGATTAGTCAAGCATGATTTGATTTCCCCTTCGTAAATCCATGCTGACTCAGACTGATCCTGTTACTGCTGTCCAAATGTGCCGCTATTTCATCTTTTATAATAGACTCCAGCATCTTCCCCACCAGCGATGTCAGGCTAACTGGTCTATAATTCCCTGTTTTTTCTTTCCCGCCTTTCTTAAAAAGTGGGATAACATTAGCTACCCTCCAATCCACAGGAACTGATCCTGAGTCTATGGAACATTGGAAAATGGTCACCAATGCATCCACAATTTCCAGAGCCACCTCCTTAAGTACCCTGGGATGTAGACCATCAGGCCCTGGGGATATATCAGCCTTCAGTCCAGGACCGGAAGAGAGGCCCTAGGCTATTCCACTTGTGAGGCCCCTCCCAATCCCCCACCCCCACGACGAGAGGAAGATGGAAGAATCCACCAGATTGACACCGATGTGCAGCCGAGCGTGGCCAATGAGATAAGGGCTGGAAAGCTACGCTTTTTATTTATTGCCAGTGCTAGTGTCAAGTTATCGGCTTAAAACACTATTATTCTGAAATGGAGGGCAAGGAAAATTACTGAAATGTTGTTTATAGACTACAGTGCGTTGTGACAGCATATGGAAGAAAGGCCTATGACAGTGTCAAAAATATTATACACCAGGCCCGTGCGAAGCTTTTCAAAAAGGGGGGTGGCATGGTAGGATTACAAAAAAATTACGTGAAATAAGTGCACGCAGCGCATATCACAAGCGCGAAACTCAAAGACCCTTGCGGCCCTGAAGCAGGCCCTGGAAGCTCTGGGGTTTTAGATGCTCTCTGGTGCATTCTGAGCCTTATTTTGGAGCATTGTTACACCAATGTTATGACCAATATTTCAGAAATAATTTTGGTTGAGTCAAGAATAATAAGTGGTTGGAATGGGATGATCAGGGTCATTGTTGTATACATTTTTTTAATCAATAATTGAAGCTGTCCTTGTTTTAATAATCAAGTTGTATTGTAAAATGTTAAGTAAAATGTTATAAAGGAGCATGCAAACACTGCAAATAAAATACTGAAAGTTTTTTCAGTAAATAAAGCCTTTCTTTAGAAAATGTTTTGTGTGTTGATTTGATTGCCTGTTAATGTTCGACTGTGTTAGTGTGTGCACGTTAAAAATATGATGCAAAATGAAAGTCGCAAACTATGGAATACATATTTTTTAGTATTGTTATCAAGGAAAAGAAAGCAGTTCCAATTGTTTGATATTATTCATATGGAGGAGAAAATATAATTGCTCTAAAACCTACCTTAATTTTGCAATCTCACTGAAGATAATCCCCCTTTCCCTCTCTCCCTCCTCCTTCCCCCACCACCTCTCTCTCCCTCCCCATCTCACTCTCTCCCTTCCCCCTCTCTCTCTCTCTCTCCCTCCCTCCCTCTCTCTCCCCCCTCTGTCTCAACCCCCCCTTTTCCCCCGTCACATCCCCCCCCTCTCACCCTCCCTCCCCTCTCTCTGCTCCCACGCAGCGAGGCTCCGACTCCGCACCGCATACACCGTAGCCCCCCCCCCAAAAACAGCCCGGAGAAACGGCACTCCCGCAACACAATATTCCGCTACTTACCTGGATTGGACACCTAGGACTTTGATAGACATGAGGCATCAAGGTGATTGTGTGGAGTGCAAATGGAGGTCTGAACCCGCCTGGGCACACTGCGCACACGTGGAGAGACAGCGTCATTTTGCATCGCTACTGCATCACCGGCTTTCCCCAACTACGCAGGTGCAGATGGTCGCAATTTTTTTCCCTAAAACTTCCAGCGGGCCGGAACCAGAATTTTGGGTAATTTCCGTCAAGTGGAAACACCGTTAGAGCTCCAATTTTCTTTTCTCTGGATTTTTTTAAATCTGGGAAAAAAACACCTTGGCCGGAGGCCCCCTAGATTATGAGGCCCTAGGCTTCCACCTATGAAGCCTATAGGTAAATCCGGCCCTACCGCGTCCCCCCCTAGATCTCGAGGCCCTAAGCTTAAGGTTGTGAAGCTTATACGTAAGTCTGGCTCTGCTTCAGTCTACCCAACACCATTTGCTGCCTAATGTGTATTTCCTTCAGTTCCTCCGTCACCCTAGATCCTCTGGCCACTAGTACATCAGGGAGATTGTTTGTGCCTTCCTTAGTGAAGACGGATCCAAAGTAAGTCCGCAGGCTCCCGCGTTTGGAGCTCCGAGGTCAATCCCCGACAGGGATCGCGAGCTCCACAGTGGTAAGTCCGCAGGCTCCCTCGGTTGGAGCTCCAGAGGTCGGTGTCCAGCAGAGGCCGCCAGCTCCAGGATGTTAGGCCGTAGTGCGGATGGAGATACGATACGGAAAAAAATCGCATCTCCATCGAGGTAAGAGATTAAAAAAGTTTCTACCCCCCCCCCCCCCCCAACCCCCCAAATAAAACAAGCTAAAGAACACTAAAACATACATTTAACACAAACAAAAAAACAACAAAGAAGGAAGGACCAGACAGACTGTTGGCAAGGCAGCCATTGCAGGCTGCCTTGCCACCTGGTGGTGATAACCTTCTTATCCCGGGGCAGGATTGCATTGCTTCTGCAGGATGTGGGAGATTAGAGGAGCTTCCCTCTTCCCTCTCCCCTGACTCTCAGTCTGAAGAAGGGTCTCGATCCAAAACATCACCTATTCCTTTTCTCCAAAGGTGCTGCTGATGGACCCGCTGTGTTACTCCAGCATTTTGTGTGTATCTAGGGGAATATCCAGTGTCCAAGGGACGATAGCACGGTGGCGCAGCGGTAGTGTTGCTGCCTCACAGCGCCAGAGACCCCGGTTCGATCCTGACTACGGGTGCTGCCTGTACGGAGTTTGTACGTTCTCCCCGTGACCACGTGGGTTTTCTCCGGGTGCTTCGGTTTCCTCCCACACTCCAAAGACGTGCAGGTTTGTAGGTTAATTGGCTTCTGTGAAATGTAACTTGTCCCTAGTGAGTAGGATAGAACTAGTGTATGGTGTGATCGTTGGTCGGCACAGGCTCAGTGGGCTGAAGGGCCTGTTTCCACACTGTATCTCTAAATGGTGCCCTGCTCCTGACTGACTGTTGAGGAAATGGAGCTGGAGATGAGGCAATCTTTTTTAATAATCAATGGACAATTTATTGTCACGTGTGCAAATGCAGTGAAATTCTTTTTATACGCATCGAGTTCAGTGAAGTATTGCCATGCCCAATTAGCAAAGTGTGCAGAAACTGTCCACTGAGCTCACATGCAAGAGTTGAAGGTTTTGGCTCCATTTCCAAAGCCCAGTCCGGTCCGCGCTCTCGGTCTCCTGGGGCGGGTCCCATTCCAGGCGAGCCCCAGGCTGTTGCAGGGCCTCCAGCCGCCACCTCTGTCTGGATCGTCCAGCGAACCATCGCCCCTCTCCTCGCCCGGCTCCTTCAGCCTTGTTGCCCGGGGGCACCTCCTGCAGCTGACCATGAGGGGACGGAAAGTCAGACCCCGGTTCGCGCTGTCCTCGATCCTCACGTCCAGCTTCTCTCTGGTCTTCAGGGACGAGCAGCGGCCGGCTCAGCAGCTCCCTCTGCAGGCTGCAGCCCGTCGGGTCTTCTATGTTCAGCCAGACCCACATCCGAGATGTCCTCATTCTTTGGGGAACGGGGGTTCCCCTCTTCCATTATAGATGAGGCCCTCACACGTGTCTCCTCGGTTTCCCGCAGATCCACTCTTGCTCCCCCTCCCCCTAGTCACAACAGAGACAGAGTCCCCCTAGTTCTCTCCTTCCACCCCATCCGCTGTCGCATAATAATAATAATAATAATAATAATAATAATAATAATAATAATAATAATAATAATAATAATAATAATAATAATAATAATACACTTTATTGTCATTGCAAATACAAACAACAACATTTCAGGCGCACTGGGGGACGATCAGCCATGATCACAATGAATGGTAGTGCTGGCTCGAAGGGCCGAATGGCCTACACTTGCACCTATTTTCTATGTTTCTACTGCCCGAGCAGAGCTACAATATAACATAAATAATAACGAATAACAAATACCAAAAACGGCAAGAAAACGTCATCATGATGTGCAATATTTCACAGTGTAGTGTTGTGGCAGTACCAAATATTGGCTATGGGGGGCTGTGTATTCAGTGCGGAGTTCAGAGTGGTGATGCCCTTGGAGTGGACATCACATTATCCTCCACATTTTTGCCACCTCCAACGGGATCCCCACCACTAGTCACATTTTCCCATCTCCACCCCTTTCTACTTTCCGCAGAGACCGTTCCAACCGCAACTCCCTGATTAACTCGCCCCTTCCCACCCTTCCCACCCCCTATCCAGGTACCTTCCCCTGCAACCGCAGGAGATGCAACACCTGTCACTATACCTCCTCACTCCACTCCGTCCAAGGACCCCGACAGTCCTTCCAGGTGAGACAGAGGTTCACTTGCACCTCTCCCAACCTCATCTACTGTATCCGCTTGTTCCAGGTGTGGATTCCTGTATATCAGCGAATCCAAGCACAGGCTCGCCGATCATTTCGCTGAACACCTCCGCTCAGTCAGCCTAAACCTACCTGATCTCCCGGTTGCTCAACACTTTAACTCCCCCTCCCATTCCCAATCTGACCTTTCTGTCCTGGGCCTCCTCCATTGTCAGAGGCCCAGCGTTCATTGGAGGAACAGCACCTCCTATTTCGCTTCAGCAGTTTACACCCTAGCAGTATAAACATTGACTTCTCTAACTTCAGGTAACCATTGTTTTCAATCTCTCTACATCCTTCCCCTTCCCAGTTCCCCGACCAGTCTTACTGTCTCCGTCTACATTTTATCTCCGTTAGCTTTGTTGTTACCTTCTCCCAGCTAACAATCATCTATTCTACATTTTCCTGGAGTGTTATCCCCTTTGTCCTATTTTCACACCGTACGCTTCCTTATCTATGTATAGAAACATAGAAACAAAGAAATTAGGTGCAGGAGCAGGCCATTCGGCCCTTCGAGCATGCACCGTCATTCAATATGATCATGGCTGATCATCCAACTCAGTATCCTGTACCTGCCTTCTCTCCATACCCCCTGATCCCTTCAGCCACAAGGGCCACATCCAACTCCCTCTTAAATATGGCCAACGAACTGGCCTCAATTACCTTCTGTGGCAGAGAATTCCACAGATTCACCACTCTCTGTGTGAAAAACGATTTTCTCATCTCGGTCCTAAAAGACTTCCCCCTTATCCTTAAACTGTGACCCCTTGTCCTGGACTTCCCCAACATCAGGAACAATCTTCCTGCATCTAGCCTGTCCAACCCCTTAAGAATTTTGTAAGTCTCTATGAGATCATCCCTCAATCTTCTAAATTCCAGCGAGTACAAGCCGAGTCTATCCAGTCTTTCTTCATATGGAAGTCGTGCCATCCCAGGAATCAGTCTGGTGAACCTTCTCTGTACTCCCTCTATGGCAAGAATGTCTTTCCTCAGATTAGGAGATCAAAACTGTACGCAATACTCCAGGTGTGGCCTCACCAAGACCCTGTACAACTGCAGTAGAACCTCCCTGCTCTTGTACTCAAATCCTTATGCTACGAATGCCAAAATACCATTCGCTTTCTTCACAGCCTGCTGCACCTGCATGCCTACTTTCAATGACTGGTGCACCATGACACCCAGGTCTCTCTGCATCTCCCCTTTTCCTAATCGGTCACCATTCAAATAAGTCTACCTTCCTGTTTTTGCCACCAAAGTGGATAACCTCACATTTATCCACATTATACTGCATCTGCCATGCATTTGCCCACTCACCCAGTCTATCCAAGTCATCCTGCAGCCTCCTAGCATCCTCCTCACAGCTAACACTGCCCCCCAGCTTCGTGTCATCAGCAAACTTCGAGATCTTGCATTTAATTCCCTCGTCCAACTCATTAATGTATATTGTAAATAGCTGGGGTCCCAGCACTGAGCCTTGCGGCACCCCACTAGTCACTGCCTGCCATCCTGAAAAGGACCCGTTCACTCCTACTCTTTGCTTCCTGTCTGCCAGCCAGTTCTCTATCCACATCAATACTGAACCACCAATACCGTGTGCTTTAAGTTTGTATACCAATCTCTTGTGTGGGACCTTGTCGAAAGCCTTCTGAAAGTCCAGATATAACACATCCACTGCTTCTCCCTTATCCAGTCTACTAGTTACATCCTCAAAAAATTCAATAAGATTCGTCAGACATGATTTACCCTTCGTAAATCCATGCTGACTTTGTCCAATGATTTCACCACTTTCCAAATGCGCTGCTATCCCATCTTTAATAATTGACTCTAGCAGTTTCCCCACTACCGATGTTAGACTAACTGGTCTGTAATTCCCCGTTTTCTCTCTCCCTCCCTTTTAAAAAGTGGGGTTACATTAGCTACCCTCCAATCCTCAGGAACTACTCCAGAATCTAAAGCGTTTTGAAAAATTATCACTAAGGCATCTGCTATTTCTGGGGCTACTTCCTTAAGTACCCTGGGATGCAGCCTATCTGGCCCTGGGGATTTATCGGCCTTTAATCCATTCAATTTACCTAACACCACTTTCCGGCTAACCTGGATTTCACTCATTTCCTCCATCTCATTTGACCCGCGATACCCTGCTATTTCCGGCAAATTATTTACGTCTTCCTTAGTGAAGACAGAACCAAAGTAGTTATTCAATTGGTCTGCCATGTCCTTATTCCCCATGATCAATTCACCCGTTTCTGACTGCAAGGGACCTGCATTTGTATCTCCCTCTCCTGGTTCATCATCAGGCTGAAGAAGGACCTTGACCCGAAACATTACTCATCCCTTCTCTCCAGAATTGGTCCCGCTAAGTTACTCCAGTTTTGTGTGATTGTCTTCGGTTTAAACCAGCACCTGCAGTTCCTTCCTACAAATCCAGTCTCGATCATCTGGGATGCTGAGAGAGTCACAGACAGGAGCTTCACAGAGGGGGTCACAGTGTCAGTTTCAATTTAGTTTATTGCCACGTGAAAAGCCTTTGTTGCGTGCTATCCAATCAGCAGAAAGACAATACTTGATTACAATCGAGCCATCCACAGTGTATAGACACATGATAAGGGAATAACGTTTAGTGCACAGTAATGCCAGCAAAGTTCGATCATGGACAACCCAAGGGTCACCAAAGAGGTAGATAGTAGGTCAGCACTGCTTTCTGTTTGTGGTGGGATGATTCAGTTGCCTGATAACAGCTGTGAACAAACTGTCCCTCAATCTGGTGGTGTGCGTTTTTACTCTTCTATACCTTTAGCCTGATGGCAGAGGGGAGAAGAAGGAGTGACCAGGGTGTGACTGACTGGTCCTTGATGATGCTGCTGGCCTTGCCGAGGCAGCGTGAGGTGTAGATGGAGTCGATGGAAGGGAGGCTGGTTTGTGTGAGGGTCTGGGCTGCGTCCACAATTCGCTGCAATTTCTTGCGGTCTTGGACGGAGCTGTCCCCAAACCAAGCTGTGATGCATCCTGATAAAATGCTTTCTATGGTGCATCTGTAGACGTTGGTGAGAGTTGGAGGAGACATGCTGAACCTCCTAAGCCTTCTGAGGAAGTGGAGTCATCGGTGTGCTTTCTTGGTCATTGCATCTATAAGGGTGGTCCAGGAGAAGTTGGTGGTGATATTGACTCCGAGGAATTTGAAGTTTTCGACCACCTCTACTTTGGCGCCATCAACGCAGACTGGCGTACGTGTACCGCTTCACGTCCTGAAGTCGATCACCATCTGACATTGAGAGAAAGGTTGTTGTCTTGACACCAGGCTTGAAGTTCTCAATCTTCTTCCTGTACTCCGTCTCATCAATATTTGATATCCGGCCCATGATGGTGGTGTCGTCTGCGAATTTGAAAGTTGAATTAGATTTGTACGTGGCTGCACAGTGGCGGGTGCACGGGGAGTAAAGAAGTGAGCTGGGAGCACATCCTTGCAGAGCACCAGTGTTGAGGAATACCGTGGAGGACGATTTGTCCCCTTTCCTGACTGATTGGGGTCTGTTGGTCAGGAAGTCGATGATCCTGTTGCAGAGATGAGAGCTGACACCTAGTCCCACGGGTTTGGTGACACTGATAAGCTTGGACGGTATAATAGTATTAAAGGCAGAGCTACACTCTATGAATAGGAGTCTGACGTAGGTGCCTCTCTTATCCATGTGTTCTAGTGATGAGTGCCGGGCCAGGGCGGTAGGTGAACTGCAGTTGGTCAAGGCCGCTGGGTAGACTGGATTGCATCGTGGCCTGGTTTGGTAACTTGAACATCCAGGAGCGGACCAGATTGCAGAAAGTTGTGACCACTGCCCAGTCCATCACCGGCTCTGACCTCCCCACCATAGAGGGGATCGATCACAGTCGCTGCCTCAAAAAGGCTGCCAACATCATCAAGAACCCACACCCTCCTGGCCACACACTCATCTCTCCATTGCCATCGGGAAGAAGGTACAGGAGCCTGAAATCTGGAACATCGAGGTTCAGGAACAGCTTCTTCCCCACAGCCATCAGGCTATTAAACTCGCCATCAAACAAACTCTGAACAATAACAGCCTATTGCACTTTAGCTGTTTATTTATTGTGTATCTTTATATTCTATGGTATATAGGCACACTGAACTTTTATCTCCTGTTCTGTATTATGTTTACATATTCTGTTGTGCTGCAGCAAGCAAGAATTTCATTGTCCTATCTGGGACACAGGACAATAAAACTCTCTTGACTTGACTTGACTTGACTTTAATGTGTTCCATAGTTATTATCTCAAAACATTTCCTGATGGTGAATGTCAAGGCCACTGGACAGTAATCGTTTAGGCATCTTCTTCTGTTCTGTGTCTTTTAGACCCGCAGCTCCGTTGAGGCGAGCCGGGCCAACGTGTCATCGTCCAGGTCAATCAGACCTCGTTCACCATGCGGTGGCCTGTGTTTGGGGCAACTGGTGACTCTGTGCTCCACTGTCTGTGTTGGGTCCCCACACTCGCAGGAGGCGCCCGCTGTCCACGAGGCCCCTCCTCCTCATCGCTACTCCATAGCGTCCGACTGTCCTCAAGCGGTTGAGGGTTGTCCACTGCTTTCGGGGCAGGTCCTGGCCAGGGACGTCCATGGGGTCATCGATGTAATGGTGTAGCCTAGATGGTTCTGCTGACTTCCACTGGTCTCTTCATCTCGTCTTGACCCAGGCGGCCTTGGAAGCGCCAGCTGGTGTTGTGCAGAGCAGCTCTTGGCCTTGCGTGGCAAAGGTGCGCCGTGACTTGAGGCGCACTCGTCGTGGTGTCTCTGTGACCATCTGATGGAGGAGGTGGGGTCCACTGGTCTGTGCCTTTCGAGAGAGGGCCAGCGTGGCTGCTTCTCGTCTGATGCTGGCTGGGGCGATGCCAGCGAGGGCGGGCAGTTGGTTTACTGGGGTGGCTCGTAGGCATTCGGAGACAGTCCGCAGGGCGCTGTTGAGGGCAGCATCCAGCTTCTTGGCGTGAGGGCTACAGCACCAGACCGGAGCACGGTACTCGGCGGCTGAGAACACCAGGGCCACTATGGAGCCGTTCCAGGAGCTTGGAACACACAGCAGTGAGATGGGTCGGTATCCCTTGGGGTCATCGCTAGGCTTGTTTGGCTTCGGCAGAGCGGTCACCTTGGATGAGGCCTTACTTTTGTTCCGCACTGGGATGATGGTGGTCTTCCTGAAGCAGGTGGGTACCTCAGAACGAAGTAGGGGGAGATTAAAGATGCCCGCAAATACTCCCACTAGCTGGCCCGCGCAGCCACTAAGGACAGGGCCAGGAACTCCGTCTGGACCGGTTGCTTTTCACGGATTTACCCACAGGAAGGCCGATCTAACCTCCACAACAGTCACCCTTGGGAGAGGCACATTGGAGTCTGAAGGGCCAGGTGTCACCAGCGTGTCGGCCTTCGGCTCAAAGCGAGCACAGAAAGCATTCAGTTCATCAGGCAGGATCACTCTATCACCAATCATAGACACCCATAAACTGGAGAAAAGGGCCTGTCCCACATTCACCACCTAATTCACCACCTCTGGCGAATTTGCCCTTGACTCATACTCGCAGCACGGTCGTCATGAGGTCGTAGGAGGTCGTAGGTCGGTCGTAGCAGGCTGTGATGCTACCCGTAGGTATTCGTAGGCATCAAGTAGGTCGGGGGTTTTTTTCTAGCATGATGAAATATGTCCACGAGCAAAAAAGGTCGTGAATTAGGTTGTGAAAGTGGGGCAGGCCCTTAACTCAGCGGGACAGGCAGCATCTCTGGAGAGAAGGAATAGGTGATGTTTCGGGACGAGACCCTTGTTCAGACTGGTTAGGGATAAGGGAAACGAGAGATATAGACGGTGATGTGGAGAGATAAAGAACAATGAATGAAAGATATGCAAAAAAGTAATGATGATAACGGAAACAGGCCATTGTCAGCTGTTTGTAGGGTGAAAATGGGAAACTAGTGCGACTTGGGTGGGGGATGGATAGAGAGAGAAGCAATGCCGGGGCTACCTGAAGTGAGAGAAATCAATATTCATAGGATTCATGAGGATATTTATATGCTGTATGTACAGGTGAATACTCTCTCACGTAAGTTTGGTGCAAGTACAGATGTGGTGAACATGTCTTTGTTTAGAGAATATAGCACACTATACCTGCAAACCTGTGGTCAAACTGTGGAAAGACAAGTTTTCAGAGACTAAAGGTGGCTTATAATTAATTGAAAAGACTAGGCTTGTTTTCACTGAAGCTTAGAAAGATGAGGGGGGATCTTATAGAAACATATAAAATTATAAAAGGACTGGACAAGCTAGATGCAGGAAAAATGTTCCCAATGTTGGGCGAGTCCAGAACCAGGGGCCACAGTCTTAGAATAAAGGGGAGGCCATTTAAGGTTGAGGTGAGAAAAAACTTTTTCACCCAGAGAGTTGTGAATTTGTGGAATTCCCTGCCACAGAGAGCAGTGGAGGCCAAATCACTGGATGGATTCAAGAGAGAGTTGGATAGAGCTCTCAAGGCAGGCACGGGTTATTGATAGGGGACGATCAGCCATGATCACAATGAATGGTGGTGCTGTTCTATGTTTCTATATTTCTATAATGATGCCATGAGAACACTGCTAAGGAAACCTAGATGGTGTAGTGCTAGTGAAATGTTTGTGGCTGTAGGAGTCAGTACTTTAGAAGCTATAAATTAATTTGCAGGATCTGAAAATGTAATTATTGTGGCCTTGTCAAACATAAGGTTTAGCACTACCCGGTACGAATACTAGTTTTGGAGATATTGGTCTCGTTGTCTCGTTGTAAGACACTGATCTTTCTTTTCATTCTGGACTTTAAAACATGTATTGTATTTTTGAATATAATTTATGATGCTCTTATAAGTAATTTATGAAGCTTTTATATGTATTTTATGGTGTTTTTATATGCAGTATATTTTATGTAATATCATCTCTTGTCTGCACCTCGAGTCTGAACTAAAGTATAATTTAAAAAAAATAATACCACTGAGCTGTAAGCTGCCCAAGCAAAATATCTCTCGTTTCCCTGATCCCTGACCAGTCTGAAGAAGGGTCTCGACCCGAAACGTCGCCTATCTCCTTCGCTCCTTAGATGCTGCTGCACCCGCTGAGTTTCTCCAGCCTTTTGTGTACCCAAGCAAAATATGAGATGCTATTCCTCCAATTTGCGATTAGCCTCACTCTGACAATGGAGGAGACCGAGGACAGAAAGGTCCGTGTAGGAATGGGAAGGAGATTGAAAGTGTCCAGCAACTGGGAGATCAGGTTGGTTCACGCGGGCTGAGCGAAGGTGTTCCGCAAAGCGATCGCCCAGTCTGCGTTTGGTCTTCCAGATGTATAAGAGTCCACATCTTGAACAATGGATACAGTAGGTGAGGTTGGAAGAGGTTTAAGTGAACCTCTGCCTAACCTGAAAGGACTGTCGGGGACCCTGGACAGAGTCAAGGGAGGCGGTATAGGGACAGGTGCTGCATCTTCTGCGGTTGCAGAGGAGGGTACCTGGGGAGGGGGTGGTTTGGGTGGGAAGGGATGAGTTAACCAGGGAGTTGCGGAGGGATTTGTCTCTACGGAAGGTGGAAAGGGGTGGTGATGGGAAAATGTGGCTAGTGGTGGGATCCCGTTGGAGGTGGCGGACACTTCGGAGGATTATGTGTTGACCATTGACTATGTGTCACCAATGATGTTGCCTGACCTTGCTTTGCAGCCAGTTACCTTATTCAGACCTTGCCACACTCTCCGTGTGTCCGAGTCATTATACTGGGACTCGCGTTTGTCCCGGTATTGTCTATTAGCATCCTTGATGGCTTTGCGGAGATCATAACGAGCGTTCTTGTACCACTCAGGGTGGTTTGATGTATGCAGCAAACTGTACCTCACAGTCCATCCATGGTTGGGTAACCCTCGGATTGTCTTCGTCGGCACGCAGTCTTCCACGCACTGGCTGATGAAGTCAGTCACGGCAGATGGCGTACTCATTCAGGTTAGCTGCGGAATCCCTCAATATGGACCAGTCCACTGACTCAAAGCAGTCACATCACGTAAGATGTCTTCCATGTCCAATGACCAGCATTTCACACTCTCTCTACCGGATTATTTTTTTGTTTGCAGGCAGGGAGCAGAAGCACAGCTTGGTGATCAGGTTTCCTGAAATGTGGTCGTGGGACAGAGCGGCAGTCATTGTTCATTGGTGTTTAAGAGGGAACTGCAGATGCTGGAAAATCGAAGGTAGACAAAAATGCTGGAGAAACTCAGCGGGTGAGGCAGCATCTATGGAGCGACGGAAATAGGCAACGTTTCAGGTCCAGAACCATCTGCAGACCCGGAACGGTGCCTATTTCCTTCGCTCCATAGATGCTGCCTCACCCGCTGAGTTTCTCCAGCATTTTTGCCTACCATTGTTTATTGATGTGTAGTTTAGCGATACAGCGCGGAAACAGGCCCTTCGGCCCACTGGGTCTGCACCGACCAGCAACGCCCGCACATTTACACTATCCTACACCCTCTAGGGACAATTTTTACATTTACCAAGCCAGTTAACCTACAAACCTGTACGTCTTTGGAGCGTGGGAGGAAACCAAAGATCTCGGAGAAAACCCACGCAGGTCACAGGGAGAACATACAAACTCCCTACAGACAGCACCTGTAGTCAGGATCGAACCTGGGTCTCCGTCCTGCATTCGCTGTAAGGCAGCAACTCTACCGCTGCGCCACCGTTCTGGGGGTTCAGGGGGTTCTGGCTGATATTACATTGGTCATACGCCCCTGTGGTTGGCTTGGTTGAAGTCTCCAAGTATAATGACCAGGGCTTCAGGGTGTTCTGTCCAGAGGCTATTGATAGTGGAGTACAGTTTGTTCAGAATAAGCTTGACATCTGGCGGGGGGGTGGCAAAGAGACTGCTTTCATGATAGCTGAGGTGGATTCCCTCGGCAGGTACAGTAGTAGGAACACACCTACAGTAAGATGCAGGTGACAGATAGTTGGGTGTGGGTGTACTGCTGGATTGTAAGCTGCCCAAGTGAAATATGAGATACTGTTACTCCAATTTGCGTTTGGCCAGATAAGAGGTTTGATCCCTGGACAGTGAGTTTGGGTCATAAGGTCATAAGTGATAGGAGCAGAATTAGGCCATTCGGCCCATCAAGTTTACTCCGCCATTCAATCATGGCTGATCTATCTCTCCCTCCTTACCCCATTCTCCTGCCTTCTCCACATAGCCCCCGACACCTGTACTAATCAGGAATCTAGATCTGCCTTAAACATATCCATTGATATTTGGTAGTGATCCATAGATCAGGGAATCTGTCCCAACATCGCTGGGCCCAGGATGGGAACAAGAACCATCAGTCAGCTGTTTCTAGGTTCCTGGTAGGTTATACTGACCTCTGCTGTCGGGTAAATAATATGGATTCAGAATCAATCTTTTTTGCATGTTGTGGATAGTTTTCATGGGATCACCCTAATGCTTTTCAACCAATAGACAATAGGTGCAGGAGTAGACCATTCGGCCCTTCGAGCCAGCACTACCATTCAATGTGATCATGGCTGATCATCCCCAATCAGTACCCCGTTACTGCCTTATCCCCATATCCCTTGACTCCGCTATCTTTAAGAGCTCTCTCTATCTTACCAACTTACAGCTATCAAGAGGGTAGGTAAAGTAAAAGATTCTTTAGCCTTTAGACTTCAGAGATACAGGTCCTTCGGCCCACCGAGTCCACACCGACCAGCGATTACCCCTTACACTTGCACTATCCTACACACTCAGGACAATTTACAATTTGTACAGAAGCCAATTTAACTACAAACCTGTGGGAGGAAACCGGAGCACCCGGAGAAAACCCACGCAGGTCACGGGGAGAACGTACAAACTCTGTACAGGCAGCGCCCGTGGTCAGGATCGAACCCGGGACACTGGCGCCGTGAGGCAGCATCTCCACCGCTGCGCCACCGTGCCACTATACCAAAGGCTAGAAGTGAGAGGGAGACAAAAGAGTGGCAGATTGAGGAGAGAAGAAAAGTGAAATGTAAAGCCAGGGGGAAGGGTGGAGAGGGAAATGGGGAAATCGAGATGGGAGGTGAGTGTATGAAGGAGGGGAAATATGTGCACAGTTGGGTGGAGGGATGCACATGATTCTCCCACCATCTTCCACCCCCCCCCCCCTCCCCAGTCTCCCTGCTCCTTTCCCTCCTTCAAACACTCATCTCCCATCCACAAGTTCCCCATTTCCCTATCATAATGTTGTAACAGTTGAACCCAACTTCCCTGCACTCAAAAATTGAGCAGCCATCTCTTACACCACAACAGTAAGGTGAGAGGGGAGAGATTTAATAGGAACTAGATAACAACGTGCGGTTGCGGGGGGGGGGGGGGGGGCTGGGGTTGGGGGCACACATTCTAACCACCCCCCACACACAAGCTAACTACCCCCCTTGATATTATATTAATACTATTAATTTGCTCCATAACCGCCCCATAACCGCCCTATCCACTGACACATAGCCCCCAACTCGCAGGCCCGTCTAGAGAGGGTGGGGGTGGGGGGTGTAGAGAGTGAGGGCAGAGCGAGAATGGGGTGAGACAGGGAGAGAGGGCAGAGACAGAAAGGCAAGAGACAGAGGGAGAGGGGGGTGGAGGGGAGGAGGAATGGGGGGGAGGGGGAGATGGGGAGAGAGTGGGGAGGGGGAGGAGAGGGGAGGGTAGGAGGAAGGGAGAGAGAGGAGGATGAGGATGGGGAGGAGAGGAGAGTGGGGAGGAAGGGGAGACAGGGTTAGGGGGAAAGGGGTGGTGGAGGGGGAGGGGGTAGAGAGGGGTGCGGGGAAGGGGAGGGGGGAGGAGAGGGGAAGGGGAGGTGAGAGGAGAGGGGTGGGGGGAGGAGGGGGATGGGGAGAGAGGAGAGGGGAGGGAGAGGAGAGGGGAGGGGGAAGAAGAGGGGGAGGGGAGAGATTGGAGAAAGAGTGGAGGGGGAGAGAGAGGAGAGGGGAGAGAGTGGAGGGGCAGAGAAGAGGGGGAGAGAGATAAAAGGGGGAGAGAGAGAAAGGGGAGAGAGAGAGGAAGGGGGAGAGAGGGAAGGAGGAGAGAGAGAAGGGGAGAGTGGGGGAAAGGCATGGAGGTGGTAGGGAGGGAGGGAGGGGGAGAGATCTCCCACCTCTGTCCCATTGTGATGTCATATGTAAATTAGATCCATTGTGATTGTACATCTGGGATTCAGGAGAGCAGCCTGCCGCATCACACACAAACCAATGGAATCTACAACCTGGCAGGCTGGGGGGGGGGCGACAGGGCTGGGCGGGGCCTGGAAGCAGTTGGGCCAGGTGCAAAGGCATTGTGAGGTCAGCAGCTGGGCAACCTTATTTTTTTTTTAATATGTCAGTTTGGTTATAAATGTTAGTAAATATCTCAGGAAATAATCGATCAAATGTATAGAGGATTGGAGATCAGCAGCTGGGCAGCGATGGCATGAGATGGTGGCCGTTTAATTTTAGTGGGACCACGTGAAGGTTCCAATCTCCCACCCCTGTCCCATCGTGATGTCATATATGTAAATGAGATCGATTGTGATTGGACATCTGTGAGGTGGCACTGTGACTCATGCAGCAGTTTGATTTAATTTTTTTTTGATGTTTTGTGAACAATTTTATTCAAAATCTGGGGAAATAATTGACTAAATCTAGAGAGGATTTCTGAAATCATGTTAAATCTCTATCGAAATATGTTAAAATCTCAACGCTTTAGCGTCTGGTTTTCGAGGAAATACAATGGAATCTACAACCTGCCAGGCTGGGGGGGGGGGGCAGTACCAGGCATCACACACACTAACTACCCCCCGCACACACACTAACTACCCCCCTTGATATATTAATGTTATTAATTTACTCCTTTTACCCCATAACCGCCCTATCCATTGACGCATAGCCCCCAACTCACAAGCGCATCTAGAGAGGGGGGGGGGGGGTAGAGAGTGAGGGCAGAGAGAGAATGGGGAGAGACAGAGAGAAAGGGGCAGAGACAGAAGGGCAAGAGACAGAGGGAGAGGGGGGTGGAGGGGAGGAAGAGAGGGAGGGTGGTTGAGGGGGGTAGGGTGGGGGAGGAGGGGTAAGAGAGATGGAAGGAGAGAGGGAGGGGAGGAGAGAGAGAGGGGAGGAGAGAGAGGGGGAGAGTGAGAGAGAGGGGGGGGTAGGGAAGAGGGAGAGCGGGGAAGGGAGGGGGAGAGGTGGGGGGAGGGAGGGGGAGGGGGAGGAGGGTGGGGAGGGGATAGGGTGGAGGGAAGGGGGTGGGGAGGGGTGGAGGGGAGGGGGGGGAAGGGGGTTTAGGGGAGGGAGGGTGTGGGAGGGCAGGGGGGTGGGGGAGAGGAGGGGGAGAGAGAGGGAGGGTGGAGAGAAAGGGGGGGAGAGAGAGAGGGGGGGAAGGAAAGAGAGGGGAGAGAGACAGAGAAAGCGAAATGCAATGTTGTTCTGGAAATGAAGCAGCTCCCCCCACCCCGTCCCCCCATCCCCCTCCGTCCCCCCCCCTCGGCCCCCCCGTTCCCGTCCTCCCGCCCCCCCGTCCCCTGTCTCCTCATTCCTCCCCCCCCCCCCCCCCGCCCGTCCCGTCCATGCACGCACACACAGCGGGTCCGATCAAAGCTGTAAATGAAGACAGCAATTTATTTTAAACTGTCTGGGGGCAGTTGGGCCAGGTGCAAAGGCATTATGAGGTCAGCGGGGGGGGGGGGGGGGGGGGCAGCACCAGGCTGGGGGTTAGGGCCGGGCCGGGCCTGGAGGCAGTTAGGCATGAAGGTACCAATTTCCCACCCCTGTCCCATTGTGATGTCATATATGTAAATGAGATTCATTGTGATTGAACATCTGTGAGGTGGCACTGGGACTCATGCAACAGTTTGATTAAAACATTTTTTGATGTTTTGTGAACAATTGTATTCAAAATCTGGGGAATTAATTGACCATATCTAGAGAGGAGTGGATTTCTGAAATCATAAGTTAAATCCCTACCAAAATATGTAAAGATCTCCACGCTTTTGCTTGTGGTTTTCGAGGAAATATGTTTCAAAGGCAAAATGACACACACCCACACACACACACAGAGTTCTAATAGATACTAGACCAAGTGCAGACCGTTGGGTCTGATCCCCCCCATCGTGTGGTTGCGGGGGATGGGGGGGCTGGGGCATGCGGCGTCATACACACTAACTACCCCCCGCGTTTTTACGTCTGGTTTTCGAGGAGATACGTTTCACATGCAAAATCACACACACACACACACACACACACACACACACACACACACACACACACACACACACAGGAGATACTAGACTAAGTGGGACCCGTTGGGTTCCATGTTCACATGGGAGGGCTGGTCCCCCGACGCAATATTCCACCTCTCCACCAATTCCAATATTGGTGGCCTGTGGGGGGGCTTTCTGTAGCGCTCGTATGGGTTATTGGGGTAGCAGCTCAGTCCCTCAAGCCTGGTGTGCTTTCAGCTCACTCACAGCTGGTGGGCTGGCAGTTGACTCATGGCTATTCCTTGAAATTCCATTTCAAGCAGGGTGCAAGGCCACCAAATTCAAATCCATTTTCCTACCATTTCAAGCAGGGTGCAAGGCCACCAAATTCAAGTGCAGTTTCTTACCACTTCGAGCAGGGTGCAAGGCCACCAAATTCAAGTGCAGTTTCAAACACTTCAAGCTGGACCCAGGGCCACCAAATTCAAATGCAGCTTCATACCATTTCATGCAGGGTGCAATGCCACCACATTCAAATGCAGTTTCACACCCTTTCAAGCAGGGTGAAACCACCATAAAACCACACAAAATACCAACCACACAGTAGACATTCAGTGTGTTCAGTTTATTCACAGCTCGGACAGAGTCGTGACCTCTCCCTCCCCCATCATGCAGAGACTGAGCCATACCCACACTTCTAGGTTTTATAACCACTCCCCCCCTCACCGGAAAAGGTGTGGCCTTCATGACAGGAGAGAGATTCTCAACATTTTTTAAACACTAATAACACTTTTATTTTTCATTGAAGGGAAGAATCCTCTGCAATTGCTGAGCGGAGGGGGACTGAGTAAGATCGCCAAAAGTCACAGCCGTAAGTGGTAGCATTTTATCTAAAATCAATATACAGTGCAAACATGAAGTTAGCCAAAGCCCCCAAGCCACCATTTGCAGCCGTGCCTTTTCACTTCAAGTCAAAGCCCCCAAACAAACATTTGCAGGCAGTGCCTTTTAACTTCAAACCAACCATATTTTCATTTTCAAACCATATTAAGGGCACTTACAGTTGAGTAGACGTGTGTCCAGTGCTACTCAGAGCTCAGAGAGATGTGACCCTCTTGTTCCTCCATCTTGCAGTGAGTGAGTGAGGCGCACCACTTCCTGGTTTTATAGACCCTCCCCCTCCCTCCAGCAGGGGCAGCAGAGAGAATGGGGAATTTGTTAAAAACATTAATATTTTTCTGATTTTTCATCGATGGTAAAAATCCTCTGGTCCCGGAAGGCGGAGGGGGGCTCTGTGCGAGCTGGCCAAAAATGACGGCCATAGGTGGCAGCATTCTCTTGGAAATCACAGCACAGCGAGCCAAAACCGGTCAAGATCAGACTTTTAGTAATATTGATATGTTATGATATATGATATGATATATGATATGATATAATCAATAGAAACATAGAAATTAGGTGCAGGAGCAGGCCATTCGGCCCTTCGAGCCTGCACCGCCATTCAATATGATCATGGCTGATCATCCACCTCAGTATCCTGTACCTGCCTTCTCTCCATACCCCCTGATCCCTTCAGCCACAAGGGCCACATCCAACTCCCTCTTAAATATGGCCATTGAACTGGCCTCAACTACCTTCTGTAGCAGAGAATTCCATAGATTCACCACTCTCTGTGTGAAAAACGATTTTCTCATCACGGTCCTAAAAGACTTTCCCCCTTATCCTTAAACTTGTGACCCTTGTCCTGGACTTCCCCAACATCGGGAACAATCTTCCTGCATCTAGCCTGTCCAACCCCTTAAAAAATATAAGTCTCTATGAGATCACCCCTCAATCTTCTAAATTCCAGCGAGTACAAGCCAAGTCTATCCAGTCTTTCTTCATATGGAAGTCGTGCCATCCCAGGAATCAGTCTGGTGAACCATCTCTGTACTCCCTCTATGGCAAGAATGTCTTTCCTCAGATTAGGAGACCAAAACTGTACGCAATACTCCATGTGTGGCCTCACCAAGACCCTGTACAACTGCAGTAGAACCTCCCTGCTCTTGTACTCAAATCCTTTTGCTATGAATGCCAACATACCATTCGCTTTCTTCACAGCCTGCTGCACCTGCATGCCTACTTTCAATGACTGGTGTACCATGACACCCAGGTCTCGCTGCATCTCCCCTTTTCCTAATCGGTCACCATTCAAATAATAGTCTACCTTCCTGTTTTTGCCACCAAAGTGGATAACCTCACATTTTATCCACATTATACTGCATCTACCATGCATTTGTCCACTCACCCAGTCTATCCAAGTCATCCTGCAGCCTCCTAGCATCCTCCTCACAGCTAACACTGCCCCCAGCTTCGTGTCATCCGCAAACTTCGAGATGTTGCATTTAATTCCCTCGTCCAAATCATTAATGTATATTGTAAATAGCTGGGGTCCCAGCACTGAGCCTTGCAGCACCCCACTAGTCACTGTCTGCCATCCTGAAAAGGACCCGTTCACTCCTACTCTTTGCTTCCTGTCTGCCAGCCAGTTCTCTATCCACATCAATACTGAACCACCAATACCGTGTGCTTTAAGTTTGTATACTAATCTCTTGTGTGGGACCTTGTCGAAAGCCTTCTGAAAGTCCAGTTACAACACATCCACTGCTTCTCCCTTATCCACTCTACTAGTTACATCCTCAAAAAAATTCAATAAGATTCGTCAGACATGATTTACCCTTCGTAAATCCATGCTGACTTTGTCCAATGATTTCACCACTTTCCAAATGCGCTGCTATCCCATCTTTAATAATTGACTCTAGCAGTTTCCCCACAACCGATGTTAGACTAAACTGGTCTGTAATTCCCCATTTTCTCTCTCCCTCCCTTTTTAAAAAGTGGGGTTACATTAGCTACCCTCCAATCCTCAGGAACTACTCCAGAATCTATGGATTGTATTGATACAATCAATACAATACAAAACAATCAGTTTTATTCGTATCAATTTAATCATATCAATTTTATGATATGAAATGATATGATAGATAGATGAGGGGTGATCTTATAGAGGTAGATACATTCATGAGGCGAATAGATGGGGTATATGCACAGAGTCTTTTAACCAGAGGACATTGTTTTAAGGTGAGAGGGGAAAGATTTAATAGGAGCCTCAGTGGTAACATTTTCACACAGAGGGTGGTGGGTATATGGAATGAACTGCCAGAGGAAATAGTTGAGGCAGGTACTATAACAGCATTTAAAAGACATTTGGACAGATACATGGACAGGAAAGGTTTAGAAGATCCAAAATGAAGTTAGATGGGTCGTGCATATGGGGCATCCTGATCGACATGGGCAAGTTGGGTCAAAGGGCCTGTTTCAATGTTGTATGACTCTTTGGGGTGGTAGCATGGCACAGGGATAGAGTTGCTGCCTTGCAGTGCCACAGACCTGGATTCAATCCTGACTACAGGTGTTTGTGCACAGGGATCACTGGTCACCTGGGGGGTCGAAAGCCCTCTTTGAACAGACAAAAGACTCAAACTCATTAACACCCTTCGAAGCTACAAGTGGATGGTCATCAGCCTTGTCAAATCTACTCACCATTTGCTCTCCGTCAGCATTCATTTCATAACTCGTATCTTTGGCTTCTGCAATTTTGTTTTTTAAGTATGTGCATATATATATGTGTATATATATTTTTTAATTTTCATCGATGGGAAAAATCCTCTTGTCCTGTGCAGTGGAGGGGGACTCTGAGTAAGACGGCCAAAAATCACAGTTGTAAGTAGCAGCGTTTTTTCTAAAATCAATATACAGAACAACAGGAAGTGCTCAAGATCAGACTTTTAGTAATATAGATGATTTTAGAACAAAAACGCTGCCACTATGGCTGTGATTTTTGGCCATCTTACTCAGAGTCCCCCTCAGACGTGCAGGACAAGAGGATTTTTGCCATCAATGAAAAATAAAAGCGTTATTAGTGTTTAAAAAATGTTGAGATTCCCTCTCCTGAAGGCCAGGCCCCTTCCAGAGGGACTATAAAACCCGGAAGTGTTGAGTGCCTCAGTCAGTCTCTGCAAGATGGGGGAGCGAGAGGGTCACGTCTCTCAGTCTGACCTGTGAATAACACTGAACACATGTCTACTAAACTGTGATTGTGGTATCACTGACCTTGAGTTGTGGTTTGAAAATGAAAATGTGGTTGATTTGAAAAAGCAAAGCAAATGGTTGGTGGCGGTTGGTTTGAAATAAAGCGCAGCAAATGGTTGGTGGCGGTTGGTTTGAAATAAAGCACAGCAAATGCAATAGACCAAGTCTTTGTGGAGAAGATCAGTTGCTAGCTGGTACATTGGCATATCATAATCAGTAGCATCATCATACTCCTCAGATTGTAACCAATATGCAACTCTGTACACCTTGTTTTTCCTCAACTTTTCAATTTTGGCATTGTAAACTACAGTTTTTGCTCTTCAAACCACGCATGACATGCCTTTCTGCCCACTACTTTCCCATTAAGAATGTCCTTTTGATCATCACATTTGGAGTGGTCCAAATTTGTATAATCTCTGCGAAAGCTGTCTAAGTCAGTCTCTTTTGCTGGGCATTTGGATTAACAATTTTGCATTTCTTCATCGGAGACATCTGTTTAAAATGTAAAGGAAAAAAAACACTGAACAGCATTAACAGAAACAAGTTATTATTTGCAGTTTTAGAAAAAAGGTAGAAATTATAACGTTAAACGCTAAAACAAATAGTAAATACCCAACAAAACATTTATATTAATCAGTTTCATCAAATCAATAAAATTCATCTAATCAATTAAATTCATCTAAATTCAATTACTAAATCTAAACATCGATCCATTTCTTAAGAAAAGGATAATTTTTTAAATAGCCTAAGTATCCAAATAACAAATTAACACACAAGAATTCACAATATAACATGATTTTTAAATCTCAGTCATGAACATATATGCCAGATGGAAGGAATTTAATGTTTAATTCCCATAAATTAATCTAGAAACATCCACTCTCAATATAATCAAATTATTATTATTTGCACAATACATGTGGCTAAAACTGTTGTGGATATTTAGTATAAAAATATTGACTATGGATTACACAAAATATAGACGATTTATGACATGATTATCCAAAAAAAAAGGATTTAAATCATCTTGCGAGTCGGTGTTTCTGGAATGCCAAGCCGTTGCCGTGAATTTTAACCCCATATCAGCAGGAAAGACACTGCCAGTTCGTATGGGGCCCAAATAACATATTCGCATCGTAAAATTAGATTAAAGCCACCCCAAGAAGCAAGATTATATGTGAAATAAATGACTCACCTTTTGTTTTGTCCTGGTATTACGATCCATCACATTGTAGGCGTTGAGGGCGTTCAAAGTCGCTTTTTACTTTAATCCAAGTATTAAATTGCCCAGCGATTTTTTAATTAAAAAAGTCCGATCGATTTTTCTTCATCGACTAGCAGCCTGAGGAAATCCCTCTCCGGCAAGCGATACAATCCTGCATTTTAATCCCGTCCCCAGCCCCTCAAAGGCGGCAAAGTCGCGCACAAGGCCTGTGGCAGATCTGCAGCGCCGCTGAAGGTAGGTTTTGTAGGCCAAGATATACAGATAAGGATCTGCAAATCCTTGTATACGGATTTATACGACAGAAAGGCCACAGACAGCACCGCCTCCCAGAACTTCCTGTCCTCTATCACGGAGGTCTTGGAGGACAGCAAGCAAGTCTGCTCTGGGAAAGGTGATCCACCCGGACCAAACCTGTGCAGTACCTGGCAGGAAAATCTCAGACAGCCTAGCGCTGCTGAGAGATACCATCGCCTACGTGCAGGACAGACGGGTGGATGCCTGCCTAGTCAGCTTGGACCAGGAGAAGGCCTTCAACAAAATAGAGAGAGTACAGAGGAGATTTACTAGAATGTTGCCAGGGTTCCAGCAACTATGTTACAGAGAAAGGTTGAACAAGTTAGGTCTTTATTCTTTGGAGCGCAGAAGGTTAAGGGGGGACTTGATTGAGGTCTTTAAAATGATGAAAGGGATAGACAGAGTTGACGTGGATACATTTTTCCCATTGAGGGTAGGGAAGTTTCAAACAAGAGGGCATGACATGAGAATTAAGGGACAGAGGTTTCGGGATAACGTGAGGGGGAACTTCTTTACTCAGAGGGTGGTGGCTGTGTGGAATCAGCTTCCAGCAGAAGTGGTGGAGGCAGGATCGATTTTAACATTTAAGAGTAAAGTGGATAGGTATATGGACGTGAAGGGAATGGAGGGGTATGGTCTGAGTGCATGTAGATGGGACTAGGGGAAAACAAATGGTCGGCACGGACTGGAAGGGCCGAGAGGGCCTGTTTCCGTGCTGTAATTGTTATATGGTTATATGGGTATATGGTTATATGGTAGGAGAAGGCCTTCGACAGGATATCGCACACGTACATGAGGGATGTGCTCTCCAAAATGGGTTTTGGGGAGGGAATCAGGAATTGGATCAAACTGCTTTACACCAATATCCGTAGTGCAGTCCAAATCAATGGGTGGGAATTAGACGGCTTCCCCATCAGGTCTGGAGTCAGGCAGGGTTGCCCTCTCTCTCCTGTCTTGTTCGTCTGTTGTATTGAATCCATCAGGAAGGATGCGAGCATAGGAGGAGTGACATTGCCAGGCAGTGGGGGCATTCAAGTAAAGACCTCCCTGTACATGGACGATGTCGCTGTCTTCTGCTCGGAACCAGGGTCGGTCCGCAGACTGATTAGTATCTGCGACCAGTTTGAGTCAGCCACGGGAGCCAGGGTGAACCGCAGGAAGAGCGAGGCCATGCTCTTTGGCAACTGGCCCGACCAATCTTCCGTCCCCTTCACCATCAAGCCTGACTTCTTGAAGGTGCTGGGGATCTGGTTCGGGGGGGCTGAGGCGTGACAAGAATTGGCTGGAGCGGATAGCCAGGGTGGGGAGGAAGCTGGAGCTGTGGAGGCAACGCTCCCTCTCCATAACGGGGAAAACATTTGGTCATCAGGTGTGAGATGCTCTCGGGGCTGCTGTACTTGGCGCAAGTGTGGCCTGTCCCCCCCTCATACGCCACAGGGATCACCCGGGCCATCTTCCAGTTCATCTGGTGGTCGAGGATAGACCGGGTGCGACGGGCCACAATGTACAAGTCGGCAGACAACGGGGGTAAAAAGCGTGCCCAACGTCGCCCTCATTCTGATGGCCACCTTCGTGTGTGGCTGCATCAGGCGGAGTGTAGAGCCAAGGCACGTGGGCACCAAGTGTCACTACCTGCTGAGGTTCTACCTGTCCCCGGTGTTGAGAAGGATGGGCCTGGCGCAGGTACCACGCAATGTGCCAGTCAGCTGGACATTGCCGCCCCATCTGTCATCGGTGGAAGGGTTCTTCCGGACCAACACCTTTGACCACATGTCCATCAGGCAGTGGTCAGCACAGAATGTCCTGCAGGCACTGCAGGGAAAGGACTCTATGGACCCGGTGGCGTGGTTCCCTGAGCAGACTGCCCAGCTCGTCTGGCAAAATGCCTCATTGCCAGAACTCACCAACAAGCACCAAGACCTGGCTTGGCTGGCGGTGAGGGGAGCCCTCCCAGTCAGATCCTTCCTGCACCGTCGGAACCTCACTGCCAGCGCACGCTGCCCTCGGGACGGCTGCTATGGAGAGGAGACGGTTGCCCACCTCTTTGCAGAGTGTGGATTCGCAAATAAAGTCTGGAGAGGTCTGCAAGGGTCCCTGGTACGCTTTATCCCGAACAGCTCCGTCACAGAGGACTCTATGATTTACGGACTGTTCCCAGGGACACATTCAGAGACTGACATCGAGTGCTGCTGGAGGGTCATCAACTCGGTAAAAGACGCCCTTTGGTCTGCCCGAGCATTGTTCACCACCCAGCAGAGCGAGATGTCCGTCAGGGAATGTTGCCGACTGGCCCGCTGCAGACTGCAGGAGTACGTGCCGAGGGACGCACTGAAGCTCGGTGCAGCCAACGCCAAGGCTCGGTGGGGGAGGGCCACAGTCTAGGGTCCTTCCGCTGCTGGACATGGGGGGCACGGTATGGTGGAGACGCCCCTCAATATAAGTGAAGGGATTCCACGCCAGTGGGTCACATGAGTGGCAAGGGTAGGGGATACATTTGTGAAATTGGTGCAATGTATGTAGACTGTATTGAATAATTTGTATAGCCTTCAAAAATGTCGGATGAATTTTTTTCAAGGTTCATGTATTGTATATTAATACCTGAATAACGTCTATTTTGAAATAAATTTTTTAATTGCGAATTGAGCGGAGGTGTTTGCAAAGCGATCGCCAAGCCTACGCTTGGTCTCACTGATGTAGAGCAACTGACACCTAGAGCAGCGGATGCAATAGAAACATAGAAACAATGAAACATAGAAAATAGGTGGAGGAGTAGGCCATTTGGCACATCGAGCCTGCACCAACATTCAATATGATCATGGCTGATCATCCAACTCAGTATCCTGTACCTGCCTTCTCTCCATACCCCCTGATCCCTTTAGCCACAAGGGCCACATCTAACTCCCTCTTGAATATAGCCAACGAACTGGCCTCAACTACCTTCTGCGGCAGAGAGTTCCACAGATTCACCACTCTCTGTGTGAAATATGTTTTTCTCATCTCAGTCCTAAAAGATTTCCCCCTAATCCTTAAACTGTGACCCCTTGTCCTGGACTTCCCCAACATCGGGAACAATCTTCCTGCATCTAGCCTGTCCAACCCCTTAAGAATTTTGTAAGTTTCTATAAGATCCCCCCTCAATCTTCTTAATTCTAGCGAGTACAAGCCGAGTCTATCCAGTCTTTCTTCATATGAAAGTCGTGACATCCCAGGAATCAGTCTGGTGAACCTTCTCTGCACTCCCTCTATGGCAAGAATGTCTTTCCTCAGATTTGGAGACCAAAACTGTGCGCAATACTCCAGGTGTGGTCTCACCAAGACCCTGTACAATTGCAGTAGAACCTCCCTACCTATACTCAAATCCTTTTGTTATGAATGCTAACATACTATTCACTTTCTTCACAGCCTGCTGCACCTGCATGCCTACTTTCAATGACTGGTGTACCACGACACCTAGGTCACATTGCATCTCCACTTTTCCTAATCGGCCACCATTCAAATAATAGTCTACTTTCCTGTTTTTGCCACCAAAGTGGATAACCTCACATTTATCCACATTATACTGCATCTGCCATGCATTTGCCCACTCACCCAGTCTATCCAAGTCACCTTGCAGTCTCCTAGCATCCTCCTCACAGCTAACACTGCCCCCCAGCTTCGTGTCATCCGCAAACTTCGAGATGTTGCATTCAATTCCCTCGTCCAAATCATTAATATATATTGTAAATAGCTGGAGTCCCAGCACTGAGCCTTGCGGCACCCCACTAGTCACTGCCTGCCATCCTGAAAAGGACCCGTTCACTCCTACTCTTTGCTTCCTGTCTGCCAGCCAGTTCTCTATCCACATCAATACTGAATCACCAATACCGTGTGCTTTAAGTTTGTATACCAATCTCTTGTGTGGGACCTTGTCGAAAGCCTTCTGAAAGTCCAGATATAACAAATCTACTGCTTCTCGCTTATCCACTCTACTAGTTACATCCTCAAAAAATCAATAAGATTCGTCAGACATGATTTACCTTTCATAAATCCATGCTGACTTTGTCCAATGATTTCACCACCTTCCAAATGTGCTGCTATCCCATCTTTAATAACTGACTCTAGCAGTTTCCCCACTACCGATGTTAGACTAACTGGTCTGTAATTCCCCGTTTTCTCTCTCCCTCCTTTTTAAAAAGTGGGGTTACATTAGCTACCCTCCAATCCTCAGGAACTACTCCAGAATCTAAAGAGTTTTGAAAAATTATCACTAATGCATCCACTATTTCTGGGGCTACTTCCTTAAGTACCCTGGGATGCTGCCTATCTGGCCCTGGTGATTTATCGGCCTTTAATCCATTCAATTTACCCAACACCACTTTCCAGCTAACCTGGATTTCACTCAGTTCCTCCATCTCATTTGACCCACGATCCCCTGCTATTTTCGGCAGATTATTTATGTCTTCCTTAGTGAAGACAGAAGCAAAGTAGTTATTCAATTGGTCTGCCTTGTCCTTGTTCCCTATGATCAATTCACCTGTTTCTGACTGTAAGGGACCTACATTTGTTTTAACTAATCTTTTTCTCTTCACATATCGCATAGATGAAGTTGGAGGAAGTGCAGGTGCAGCACCTCATATTTCGCTTGGGTAGTTTACACCCCAGCAGTATGAACATTGACTTCTCCCATTTCAGGTAGTCCATGCTTTCTCCCTCTTTCCCCTCCCCTTCTCAGTTCTCCCACAGCCCACTGTCTCCGCCTCTTCCTTTCTTCCGCCCCCCCGCTCCCCCACATCAGTCTGAAGAAGGGTCTCGACCCGAAAGGTCACCTATTCCTTCGCTCCATAGATGCTGCCTCACCCGCTGAGTTTCTCCAGCATTGTTGTCTCCCTCAGATTCCAATGAAATCTTTTCCCCTTCACCTTAAATCTGTCCTCTGGTCCTCGAATCACCTACTCTGGGCAAGAGACTCAGTGAAATGTATATTTCTAATGCATTTCAGATTTCTCAAAAGTCTTACTTTTTAAAAAAGTAATGCTTCCACAAACATATACCTCCTTTATTGTCATGGTTTAATGATTCTAAATTCAAATCAAAATGAAATATATGTCAAAAGGAGAACGCATATTTTCACATTTTTTTCCCCTAGCAAAACATAATCTGTATGACTGCAAAATCAGGAAAAGTTATGATTATTTCTTGTCCCTTTTTCCAACCACAAACAAAAAAAACTTGAAATTATAACACATTTAAAAGTTTTTTGGTCAAAGTTTCTATACGGTGGAAGGCTCTGGCGTTGATCCGGGGGTGGGGGTGGGGGGGGGGTGGAATGGGGAACATATCCCCCCATTTTTTGAGGTGGGGGATGGCCTGTATTATGATACCCCAGTTTTTGGAGGTCGCGCAATAACAAAAATAATAATCAACTGCTCCTATCACTCATGTAGGCCCTACATTATCTTAAATATACTTCAAACAAAAAACATTGAAATCATACTTCTACAATGCACTAGAACATCATTTTAACACATCAAATTTCAAAAAGCCCTTACTGGCACCCCCCTCCCACACCCTCCCCCCACTCGGTCACTCCACTCCCTTGCCGGGTACCCCCAAGGCCGGTGATCACATACACACACACACATGCAAGGTGAGACTTTTATAGGTATAGAGATGTCCCAGATAGAACAATGAAGTATGTGCCGGTCGGTGCGCACACAGTGGGCCAAAGGGCCTGTTTCCGTGCTATATTTCTAAACTAAACTATAATAGGATTGTCACTGAGCTGTATGCAAAAAATAATTGAATGAACTTGGGTATACGTGACTGTAAAGTATCATTGAACCATTTCTTCGAGAAAGGCTCAGTGATTTTTTTCAACTACACCATTGCATGGAATAATTCAGTGCATGCCCAGAGGATGATTGAAGCTATTATGTGTGGGACGGAAGAGCAGGTGCTGGTTTATACTGAAGATAATCAAGGAAATGTACTATGAATCATTGCTAGCTGTGGGCAAGTTGACAACCAGGCTTAGAAACAGTAAAATTAATCAGGCGGAGCTAGTCGGAGAACTAGTGTGGAGGAAAGGTGGAGAGAGAAGGAAAGCAAGGACTACTCTAAGTTAGATGAATCAATATTCATACCACTGGGTTGTAAGCTGCCCAAGTGAAATATGAGGTTCTGTTCCTCCCGGTTGTGTTTGGCCTCACTCTGACAATGGGGTTCAGGTGTTCAGCGAAACGATCGCCAAGTCTGCGCTTATTGGTGAGGCGAAACACGGACTGGCCAATCATTTTGTTGAACACCTTTGCTCAGACCTGATCTCCCGGTTGCTAAACACGTTAACTCCCCCTCCCATTCCCACTGACCTTTCTGTCCTGGGCTCCATTGTCAGAGTGAGGCCCAGCGCAAATTGGAGGAACAGCATCTCATATTTTGCTTGTGCAGCTCACACCCCAGCGGTATGAACATTGATTTCGCTAACTTCAAATAGCCCTTGCTTTCCTGCTATCTCCATCCGTCCCCCACCCTAGTTCGCCGACTAGTTCACTGTCCTCCTGATTAGTTTTACTGTTTGTATTCCTCTTTGTCACCTTCCCCTCAGCCAACAATGAACCATTCTATATTTCCTTGACCATCACCTGCTTTGATTTGTCCTTTTCACACCTTACATTCTCTTTGTACCATCAATATCCCTACTTTCCCTCTCCCCTGACTATCAGTCTGAAGAAGGGTCTCGACGCGAAACGTCACCCATTCCTTCTCTCCAGAGATGCTGCCTGTCCCGCTGAGTTACTCCAGCATTTTGTGTTTGTCATTGATAGTTATTATTTCCACGCTAAAGAAGGTGTTATGGCGCCATCCGATAGTCGCGCCATTGTTTAGTCGAACCCTCGGAAGAAGCGCGTGACTGAGGGGCGGGGGTTGGAGATAAGGAGTTAAAAGGGAAGTTTTTGTGTTTGCCTGGCAGAGCGCCACGCAGCTATTCTGAGCTCAGCCACACCGCTATTGTTTTGAAGTTCCTGCGTATTTAACAACGCTTCTCTGGAGTTTACAACCAGCAACTCGCTTTATTGTGCTTCATGGGTGACCTCGACGTTTTCCATACTGTGCTTTTGGAAAAACAAGCTGATTAGCAAAATGTAAGCAGATAACAGCCCGCCCGACGCAGTCGACCCTCGGGCTCAGCAGAACGCCGTTGCGGTTAAATTACCCGTGTTTTGGAAGTCGCACCCGCACGTATGGTTTGAGCAGGCCGAGGCTCCATTTCATATCCAGCATATTACCGCTGACGACACGAAATACTATTATGTGGTCGGGGCCTTGGATCAGGACACGGCCGGTCATCTCCTTCATTCTCATCGCCAACCGCCGGTTGCCGGAAAGCATGATGGCCTTACGGCGCTCCTTTTGCGCATTTTCGGGCCCAGCGAGCATGAGCGAGCGGTGAGGATTCTGAACATGAGTGGTCTCGGTGACTGCAAGACGTCAGTTGTGGTGAGCGAAATGCTTACCTTGGTGGGCGGTCATCAACCATGTTTCCTTTTCAAGCACATATTCCTGGAGCACATGACCGAGAACATCCGCCGGCTCCGATATTTCAGACCCGCTGCAGCTTGCTGAACGTGCTGACAAGCAGTGGGAGGCCAAACAGCATGGGGCCTTTCCCATCGGTTGGGTGTCGGTGGGGTTTCCGGTTCCGGCTTCGGTTGAGGGTTCCATCAGATGGCTGGTTTGGAGTGACGTGGGTAAAGGTAGGTGGTGCCACTACCACCAACGCTGGGGTCCTGCAGGCCCGAAGAATAGCCTCTACGCCTGGGACCGTCATTCAGGATGGCGATTTCTGGTGGACTAGGGTGCCGAGGTCAGCATTTTGCCCCCAGCGGGAGTCAACACTCGATCAGGTAAGCGGGGGCCTGCTCTTACCGCAGTAAACGGCAGCCCCATCCGTAACTTTGGTTTACGTACGGACCTGCTTATTTTCGGCTCCTGCCATTTTACATGGACATTCACTGTGTCCGACGTGTCCCAGCCATTGCTGGGCGCCAATTTTCTACGGGCATAAACCCTGTTGGTTGATGTGCGTGGGCAGCAGCTCGTACATTCTGGAACTGTGGAGTCGATTTCCCTTCGCCCCACACCAGTTCCACTGCCTCGCCTCAACCCGGTTTCCGCTGTTGACAATATATACGCTCAGATATTGGGGGAGTTTCCTGCCATTCTGACCCCTCAGTTTCAGTCGGGCGTTTTCAAACATAGGGTTTTACATCATAATACTACTGCCGGACTAATGCTGCATGCCCGGGCACGCCGGTTGCCTCCTGGCAAGCTTCGCATTGCCATGACGGAGTTCCGCCAAATGGAGGAGATGGGGATTGTGCATCATTCTGATAGCCCGTGGGCCTCTCCACTGCACATGGTTCCCAAAGCGAATGGGAGCTGGAGGCCTTGTGGGGATTATCGCTGTTTAAATGATGTCACAGTGGCTGATCGATATCCTGCTCCACATATCCAAGATTTCAGGGCCCATTTGCATGGGGCAAAAAAAATTTCAAAGATCGACCTGGTGAGAGGTTTTCATCAGATTCCAGATCATCCGGCTGAAGTCCACAAAACTGCTATCATTACCTCTTTTGGGCTGTTCGAGTTAATGCGTATGCTTTTCGGTCTTAAGAACGCTGCACAGGCTTTCCAGTGCCTCATGGACATGGTGGGTCGGTGGTTTGGACTTTTTATTTATTTACTTGGACGATATCCTCATCGCCATTCGCTCTCGTCAGGAGCACTGCGCCCACATCCGTTTGCTGTGTCAGTTTGGTCTAAGTTCCATCACTTTTCTGGGGCATCATGTTTCAGGGGGTGGTGTCACTCCCGAGTAAGGTTGACGCCATTTGGCATTTTCCTCGACCATCTACGGTGCATGGCCTGCAGGAGGTTGTCGGGATGGTCAATTTTTACCATCGTTTCGTGTCCGCGGCTGCTCGGATTATGCAGCCGTTGTTTAGGTTCATGCCCAGCAAGCGGCGTGACCTGGTGTGGGATGATGCGGTCACTGCTGCGTATGAGGGCGCGAAGGAGGCGCGAAGGAGGCGCGAAGGAGGCGCGAAGGAGGCGCTGGCGAATGCGACGATGTTGGTCCATCCGCGAGCTGATGCTCCGACTGCCCTGACGACTGATGCTTCTGACACTGCTGTTGGGGGCGTACTCGCGCAGGCGATGGATGGGTGCTGGCAGCCTCTCGCCTTTTTCAGTCGGCACCTGAGCCCGGCTGAGTGGAAGTACAGTGCGTTTGATCGAGAGCTCCTTGCACTTTGCCTGGCCGTTCGCCATTTTCGATATTTTCTCGAGGGCGGTGAGTTTACCGCTTTCACGGATCACAAGCCTCGTACTTTCGCTTTTTCAAAGATCTTGGATCCCTGGTCGGCACGGCAGCAGCGCCATTTGGCTTACGTGTCGGAATACATGACTTGCGCCCGGCACATTGCGGGGAAGAGCAACCTGGTTGCGTTGTCCCACACTGCCATCCATGCCGTCCATGAGGTATTGATTATACTGCCCTCGCGGATGCGCAGCGTGACGATGGTGAGGTGCTCACCTACCGCACCGCTATTTCTATTTAGTGTTGGAGGATATGCGGTTTGCTCCTGCTGGTGCCATGGTCCTCCTTGATGTGTTGACTGGTCAGCCGAGATCGTCGATACCACTGCTGCTACGTACGCTCGTGCCCTCGCCATTCATTGGATCGCTCGTTTTGGTGTGCCGGTGGACATCTCATCTGACAGGGGTGCGCAGTTCACCTCTGAGTTGTGGTCTGCCATGGCCCAGCTGTTGGGGGCTCAGCTGCACCAAACCACGGCCTACCATCCACCGCCGTCTCAAGGATGCTTTGAAAGCACGGCTCACAGATCCGGATTGGGTCCATGAGTTACTGTGGGTGTTGTTGGGAATTCTCACGGCCCCTATGGGAGATCCGGCTAGGTCCTCTGCCGAATTAGTGTACGGTGCTCCGCTTACGGTTCCAGGTGATTTCATTCCGGTTGCGCAGGAGCAGCAGGAGTCGCCCTCCTCTGTGCTGTTGTGTATTCGGGAGCAGGTGGGCAAGCTTTGTCCCGTTCCAACATCCCAGCACGGAGTCGCTTTTCCCTATGTTCCATCTGCCCTCAAGGCCTGCCCACATGTGTTCCAGCGTCGGGATGCTCATTGTACACCCTTGCAACGCCCGCATGAGGGCCCATTCCTGATGTTGCAGCACGGCATTTCAACTTTTGTGTTGGATGTGGGCAGAAAGCCTGAGACTGTATCGGGGGTGCGTCTTAAGCCGGCTCATGCGGACATTGGCCAGCCGTTGCAGGTGGCTCAGCCTCACCGTCAGGGGCATCTGCCGGCTCAGCCCCCGTTTCTCATGCCTGCGGCATGTCTGAATGCGGGTCTTGTGGTTACGAGATCAGGCCATTGCATTTGTCGGCCTGCTCGTATTTGTTCCTCCGTCGTGTTGGGCGTGTTGACGGGGGGTCCTGCTGCGCCATCTGATAGTCGGGCCATTGTTCAGTCGAACCCTCGGAAGAAGCACGTGACTGATGGGCGGGGGTTGGAGAAAAGGAGTTAAAAAGGGAGTTTTTTGTGTTTGACTGGCAGTGCGCCACGCACCAATTCTGAGCTCAGCCACACCGCTGTGGTTTTGAAGTTCCTTCGTATTTAATAACGCTTTCTCTGGAGTTTACAACAAGCAACTCGCTTTATTGTGCTTCAGTGTTATATAAATGCGCTGACAAGGGAGTGTGATGCTGCCCAAACTCTGCACAGCTGTTGCCATTTACAGATGGAAATGACTTGCAGTTGAACAGCACCATTGATGCCCTTGTTTTTTTTACAAGATTACAACAAATATATCGCAATAAAATGTAGTCACTGTTATAGAGGAGTCTAATTAAAATGTCCAAACACATGGCACAAAACTTTGTAAGGAAGAGAAACAAAGCGCTGGAGTAACTCAGCGGGTCATAGAGTCAAGGTCATACAGCACGGAAACAGGCCCTTCTCTCCAGCAAGACCCTTCTGAAGAAGGGTCTCGACTCAAAACGTCGCCAATTCCTTCTCTCCATAGATGCTGCCTCACCCACTGAGTTTTCCAGCATTTTGTGTCTATCTTCTCTCCAGGGATGGTGTCCGACCAGCTAAGTTCTCCAGAGATGCTGCCTGACCCAGCTGAGTTACTCCAGCACTTTGTGTCCCTCTTCGTAAACCAGCATCTGTAGTTCCTTGTTCCTTCGGTCCAACTTGTCCATGCCGACCAAGATGCCCCATCTACATTAGTCTCAGTTGCCTGCGTTTGGTCCATATCCCTCTAAACCTTCCCTACGGCACAGTGGCGGTGCCAGAGACCCAGGTTTGATCCTCATTACAGGTGCTGTCTGTACGCAGTTGTGTGATCTCCCTCCAGGTGCTCCATGACCACACCTCCAGGTGCTTCGGTTTCCTCCCACACTAGCGACTCGAGGACGGCAACTCCGGATTGTCCAAGCTGCCACAGCCAGACATAAAAACAGTTTTTATCCACGAGTATAACCATATAACCATATAACCATATAACAATTACAGCACGGAAACAGGCCCTCTCGGCCCTTCCAGTCCGTGCTCTACTCAACAGCAAAAAATCTGTAGTGTCCCTTTGATCTGGTATTTTGTTGGTTCACATGCTTGATCAATGGTGTTTTATCATTAATGTTTTATTATTATTAATGTTTAGTGTTTTCTGAGTCATTCGTAACTGTCACTGTATGTCATGTTGTTACTTGTGGGCGGAACACCAAGGCAATTTCCTTGTATGTGAATATTTGGCCAATAAACTTACTTACTTTTTTTTTAAGACGTGCAGGTTAAATGGCTTCTGTAAATTATCCATGGTGTGTAGATTAGAACAAGTAATTGTTGGTCAGTAGCTGTCGTAGATTGTCGTATGTGTTGTCGTAGGTTGTCGTAGGTGCTTTCGTAGGTTGTCGCCAGGTGTTGTAGGTGAATTCCATCAAAACTAGTCCCTTGCAGTCGCCTAAACAGTCGCTTAAGTGGGACAGGCCCATGAGGGGTGGGGGAGTCATTGGTCGTGGCCCGCAGACGGCCGGAGTACAGGTGAGGGTCGGCGGTAGTGCCAGTGGGAGTGGCCGGGGTGGCGATGGCAGGCGCGGCATTGGAACGTCTGGCGGGGCGGTGATGCCTAGGAGCAGCCGGAATGTTGGTGGCGGTGGTGGTGGGTGTGACCAGGATGGTAGTGGCAGTGGCAACAGTGGGAGAGGTGGTGCGAGCCAGGGACGGCAGCTACTAGGATAATCCAGAGACGGCCAGTATCGCCTCATCAAGCTCAAAGCTGAGCCAACAGGATAAACCTGAGACTGCCAGTGCCTCCTCTGGATAATTTAATAGCAGGAGTAAAATTTAAATCATTTTCTAATGCCATCAACGCTGACAACGGGACGGATCTCATTAAGGGGACAAGGCAAGGTACACCGTTTATTTTTTCATATAAACTTGCTTCTTAGGATGCCTTTAATCAAAATTTTACGTTGCGAAAATGTGACAGGACCCATACGAACCGGCAGTATTTATCCTGCGGATATGGGATTTAAATCCACCGCAACCGCAACGTTTCAAACGATCGCGTTCCACAAAATCCCACTTGCAAGATGATTAAAATGGCCATTAATTTACGGGAATTAAACATTAAATTCCTTCCATTTGACCTATAAATTCATGACAATGAAATTTAAAAATCATGTTATATATTGTGAATTGTTGTGTGAATGTTATTTGGACACTTGGGCTTTTTAAAAATGTTAACCTTTTCTTAAGAAATGGATAGATGTTTAGATCTAGTAATTGAATTTTGTAATTAGCTACAATTAGGTAACTAACTAATTATATGTAATTTCAGGTCATCCAAGTAAGATTGTTTCATATTTGTTTCAGAATGCTTCAATCTATAATAACTGAAATTTTCATTCAGTTCTCTTAATTTTTAAGAAAGTTATGGGCTTTTGACTGTCCTTGATCACAGTTTTTGTGTTAAATCAATGGAAAAGCTGTAGGGAACAAGATGCTAATTTCCGAGTATATAAATGGCCATAACTTTATTAATACTGAAGATATGAAAGTGAATTAGATGTCAAATTAAACTTCTTTTTATGCTTTATCTGATGGGATAAATTGCAGACTTGATTTTTTAAATCTCAAAATTTTGTAACATTGCTATATATATAACAAAACAAACAATTGCACAAAGACAAAATCAATGACCCCAACTCTGTAGTTCAGAGTTTATTTTGAGATTGTAATGTTTAATAGCCTCATGGTTGTAGATGGTTCACCAGGTCAAAATAGGAGTAGTCTACTCAATCATGTTTATTGATTTTTTTTCTGTTTTGTTTAGTATAGTATCTACTGAGTAATGTGCCGCGACATATTGTTTTGGTGCATATTACAATTGTTGCCTGTTGAAATGATTTCAGTATCTGCTGGCTGTGAAGTAACAAATCTCCCAGCCTGTGACACACCGATCACAGAACGTCTCGCTGCTATGAGGAGCAGCGGCGGTGTTCGCTGCAGGGCCCGGCTAGCTCAGTCGGTAGAGCATGAGACTCTTAATCTCAGGGTCGTGGGTTCGAGCCCCACGTTGGGCGATACCTTTTTTTCTCTCCCTGTCGCTCAAACTCAATCTAATCTCGATTAATTTTCTATTCTGTCAAAATAACAGACATTTAATTTGTGGAGATTTATAATTTGCTGCCATTATCTTATTATCTCTGAGGTAATAGTAAGATATCATTTTGAGGCATTTTTTTAAATGCTTTTAAAGGCATGCTTTCAAGAGAGAGTTAGATAGGACTCTCTTTTTTAAAAATAGCGGAGTCAGGGGATACGGGGAGAAGGCAGGAACTGATTGGGGATGATCAGCCATGATCACATTGAATGGTGGTGCTGGCTCGAAGGGCCGAATGGCCTCCTCCTGCACCTATTGTCTGTTGTCTAAATGTGTGGTCAGTGTTGAAGTTCTTCACAAATTCACCAGTACTAGTAGGGCTAGAGTAGTGCTTACTAGTGTGGATGGGGTACCATGGCCAGCATGGACAAGTGGGGCCGAAGGGCCTGTGTCCAGGCTGAATTACTCTAAAGCAAGCCTGAACATGCATTTGAAAACGTACATGAAACAGTAGATATGGTTAGAGGGATATGGGACAGGTGGAACTAGTATAGCATGGCCGAGAAGGGCCGAAGCACCTTGGTTCCACGCTGCATGGCTCTATTCATTTAATTAACTGGCCTGAACATGCATTTGAACAGGTACAGGGATCAGGGGAGAGGTTTAGAGGGATAAGGGACCGACGTGGGGCAGGTGGGGCAAGGTTAGCAGAGCCGAGATGGGGCATGTTTATGGTCAGCACGGACGAGAAGGGCCGAAGGGCCTGTTTCCACGCTTTATTCCTAACTTTATTCATGCATTTAATTAAAAAAAGCCTGGCATGCATTCGGGTGGACACGCGGACAGGAGGGAGGGGGATATGGGGCCCAAGTGTAGCATGGGCGAGAAGGGCCGAAGGGCCTCTGCTGCTGCACCCGCTGAGTTTCTCCAGCATTTTTGTGTACCTACACCAAAGGTCGACTTTAGCTGTGTTGTATTTTTATTAGTGTGCTGCAAGGACGTCTGAATTTCCCCGGTATTTATTATTATTAAAATGCTGGAGTAACTCGGCGGGGCAGGCAGCATGTGTGGAGAGAAGGAAGAATCCCGCCGCCGCGGCGGGGGGGGGGGGGGGGGGGGGGGGACGCGGCTGTTGCGCGGCCGCCGTAGCCGGGCCGGCCGCCATGTTGTGTGTCGGGCCGTGAGCGGCGCAGGGCGACGGCCCCCAGAGCACAGACCAGCCCCCTGGCCCACAGAGCGCGGAGCGTAAGACCAGCCCCCGGCCCCCGGCCCCCCCGGCCCACAGACCAGGGCCCAAAGAGCACAGCCCGGCCCACAGAACATAGCCCGGCCTCCAGCCCCCGGCCCGGCCCGGCCCACAGACCAGCCCCCATCCCGGCCCACAGAGCCCAGCCCTCCCGGCCCACAGAGCCCAGCCCACAGACCAGGGCCCAAAGAGCCCAGCCCGGCCCACAGCCCCCGGCCCGGCCCACAGAGTGCAGAGCATAGCCCAGCCCCCGGCCCGGCCCACAAGGCCCGGCCCACAAAGCCCAGTCCGGCCCACAGACCAGGGCCCACAGGGCCCACAGAGCCCAGCCCCCGGCCCGGCCCACAGAGTGCAGAGCATAGCCCAGCCCCCATAGCCCGGCCCAGCCCCCATAGCCCGGCCCACAAAGCCCGGCCCGGCCCACAGACCAGGGCCCACAGAGCCCAGCCCGGCCCGTCCCGTCGTGTGTCGGCCCGTGACCCTCCCACAGCCCCGCAGCGACGGCAACTCGCTCGCTTGCCCTCCCTGCCTGTCGCCTCACTGACTAACCTATCCCGGGACCCGCCCTCTCCCTCATGGGGCGAAACAAAGTGCGGTCGGGCGGAGCGTGACTCCCGACTGGCGCTGCCCCCAACATGGCGGAGGAGGAGGACGGCGCCCTGGCGGCCGGCGAGAGGGCTGAGGGCGGCCTGGTGGCCGCGGACAGCGGCCTGGGGGAGGTTCCTGAGGGCGGCGGGCCGCATGGTGCCGACCCCTCGCCGCCGCCGCCGCCGCCGCCGGGCCGGGCAGCCTCGCCCCGCCAGCCGCTGGAGGTGCACTCGGTGCTGCCCGACTTTGTGCGGGTGGCCGTGGAGGACGGCGCCGCTCGGGTGGTCGGGCCGATGCCGATGCCGATGCCCGGGGGCGGCCTCTTGGCCTCGATGGCCGAGCCCCCCGGAGCCGTGGGCGACTTCGCCGTGGCCCAGGAGCTGGACGGCATCTCCATCGAGACCGCTCCCAGCACCATCATCTACGTGCAGCCCGACGGCACCTTGGTGGAAGGGACCGGCCTGAGCCCCGAGGAGCAGCAGCAACTGGTCGAGCAGTTGGCCAAGCAGCAAGGGCTGGTGGAAGTCAGCGAAAGCGAAGCGGCCCAGATGTTCGGCAGCCAGCAGCAACATCACACACAGTTTGTGCAGCATGTGGCGCTGACCGATGAACTGCAGCAAGTCATCGCTCACGTTGCTAAATCCCAGCAACATGCCGCACAGTTCGGCAAACCCGCCGCCGTCCAACTCGGTTCTGCACCCCTTGGAAATCAGGTTCTACAGAAAACCAGCTTGACACCGTGCATTTCCACCGAAACGCGAATGCTTGCAACGGATCGAAGTCGGATGATACAAGTCCCTGTGTGTAATGCTTTGATGCCGCAGGTACAGACGGGTGTTCAACCAAGTCAGGTTGTCCATAGGATTGATTCGTGTAACCCGGTTCAAGTTCAGCAAATATGTATCTCCACTCAGTCTTCTACAGTCAACCAACCCAGCCAGCCTAAGGTTCTAACGGCACTTTCACAGCAGCAGGCTGCCTATACTCAGCCGTTGACAATCGTTCAAAATGCAGCACGACAGTTGCAGAACGCTGCTCATCAGGCTGCCCTTCATCAGAATTTACACCAAAGTATTGCACATGTACAGCATAAGATGGCTCCATTGCGTGTTACATCTTCAACACAGGTATTGGTATTTCCAGATACTTTGTACACTGATTTCAAGAAACTGCTTTACCATATTTTCCGATGAGAGAAAAATTCCAAGGGGTGACCAAAAGATATTATCTCTTAATTAATGTAAATGTTAGTCGATTGGTGGGCAGATCAATGACAGTGTCTATATATGTGAGAATTGTGGAGTTAAAGGAAGGGGGTGTGGGGGCTTGATAGTAGGAGGAATGGGTTTGCATTGGTGTCGCGAGAGGGCATACAATGAGTCGCTTAAAATTGGAGAATTCAGAATATTGTTGGTTGTAAGCTACCCAAATGGAAGATGAGGTGCTGTTCCTGTAGTTTGCGCTTGGTCTCTGGCAGTGTAACAGACCCGGGACAGAAAGATCGGCGGTGTGGGAGGGGGAGTCTGACAAAAAATATATATTAATAAATAAATAGATAGATAGATACTCTATCTAAATGGCGTCAAGTTAGGAAAAGGGGAAAGACAACGGGAGCTGGGGGTTATTGTATATCAGTCTATGAAAGTAAGCATGCAGGTACAGCAGGCAGTGAAAAAAGCGAATGGCATGTTGGCCTTTATAACAAGAGGAATCGAATATTGGAGCAAAGAGGTCTTTCTGCAGTCGTACAGAGCCCTAGTGAGACCACACCTGGAGTATTGTATGCAGTTTTGGTCCCCTAATTTGAGGAAGGGCATTCTTGCTATTGAGGGAGTGCAGCGTAGGTTTACAAGGTTAATTCCCGGGATGGCGGGACTGTCATATGCTGAGAGAATGGAGCAGCTGGGCTTGTACACTGGAGTTTAGATGGATAAGAGGGGATCTCATTGAAACATATAAGATTGTTAAGGGTTTGGACACGCTAGAGGCAGGAAACATGCTCCCGATGTTGGGGGAGTCCAGAACCAGGGGCCACAGTTTAAGAATAAGGATTAAGCCATTTAGAACGGAGCCGAGGAAACACTTTTTCTCGCAGAGAGTGGTGAATCTGTGGAATTCTCTGCCTCAGAGGGTGGTGGAGGCAGGTTCTCTGGATGCTTTCAAGAGAGAGATAGATCGGGCTCTTAAAAATAGCGGAGTCAGGGGATATGGGGACGAGGCAGGAACGGGGTACTGATTGGGGATGATCAGCCATGATCACATTGAATGGCGGTGCTGGCTCAAAGGGCCAAATGGCCTACTCCTGCACCTATTGTCTATTGGGAAGGGGGTGTAAAAGGTTAGCAAATGGGAGACTCGGCTGTTCTTGGTAGACTGAGGGTAAAAACCCCCTGAAACGATCGCCGAGTTTACGCTTGGTCTCGCCGATGTAAAGGGTGCAACATCAGGAGGACCAGATGCAATAGATGAGGTTAGAAGAGGTGTATGTGAACCTCTGCCTCACCTGGAAGTCCCGCTGAAGTCCCTGGATGCATGTGAGGGTGGAGGTATGTAAGTGCAGGTATTACATCTCCTGCAGTTGTACTTGGGTGGGAAGGGATATTTTTTAAGTGTGAAAGGGAAATTATGCATGTCCAATTTAATGGATTTCTTTGATAGAGTTGCATGTCTAGGGGATAAAGGGGAACCAATTAATGTATGATATAAAGATGTGCTAAGGGCATTTGATATAATGTTGCATCAGTTGTAATTTCAGAAAATGAAAGTTTGTGTTGCAATATGGATAGATTAGCTGGAGAATGGAGCAGTGTGAATGGATCATTTTCAGGTAGGCAAAAAGTAACAAGTGGCATGCCACAGGAATTGTGCTGGGGTTTCTTAATTTGTCTAAAGGCATTAAAGATACACTTGGTAAATATCCTGACAATGCAAAAGTTGTTGGAAAGTACATTGTGAGGAGAACACAAGGAGATTAGGAAGACGGGTGATCCAGTAAAGGAAATATAATGTAGGAAAATGTGAAATTGTCCATTTTAATAGTAATATTAATGCATGAGGACATTGATGACACCGTGTCTGGAGTATTGGGTACATTATTGATCTTATTTTATGAAAAACGATATTATGTGGGAAACAGTTCAGGGAAGGTACAATGGAATTGGTGGATTGTCTCATGATGGATGATGGGCTATTTTTTGGAATGTAGACGGGTGAGAATTGATTGAAACACATAGGATCCAGAGGAGCTTGATCCAATGGATGTGCAGAGGATGTTTCCTTTTGTGGAAGGGTCCAAAATATTTTAAAGGTAGAAAGTTGATGAGTAAAAGAAGCGCAAGTGAATTAAAGGTGACGTGGTCATAAATGCAAAATTAGAGTTGCAATTAGATCTGCCATGGTACCATTTAAATGACAGCACGCTCAAAAAGCCAAGCTTATTCATAAAATAGTTCAATACTTTTATATTATTGAGTAAAATATTAATCTTGTCAAAATATACAAGTTGTGGCCTTGCTACATTTCAAAGTGAATAGTTCTAATGGCACCTTCAAAATAGTCTTATTTAAATTCATTTTTTCTCTCCCCTTTGAAAGTAAAAGCGTAAAACTCTAGTACACCCAACCATGTGCCTGTGGTACTATCACGCATCTTCTGTGTCAATGCGATGCGTGACTGTACCACAGGTACTATCATGCATATTATTGGCATGATAGTAATGGTAATCATTGCCAATAAGCAATGATTATGTTTCACATTGAGACACAGTCTTGGAGAAACCAGTTAGAAACATAGAAAATAGGTGCAGGAGGAGGCCATTCGGCCCTTCGAGCCAGCACCGCCATTCATTGTGATCATGACTGATCGTCCCCAATCAATAACCCGTGCCTGTCTTCTCCCCATATCCCTTGACTACACTAGCCCCTTGAGCTCTATCCAACTCTCTCTTAAATCCATCCAGTGATTTGGCCTCCACTGCCTTCTGTGGCAGGTAATTCCATAAATTCACAACTCTGCGTAAAAAAGTTTTTTCTCACCTCAGTCTTAAATGACCTCCCCTTTATTCTAAGACTGTGGACCCTGGTTTTGGACTCACCCAACATTGGGAACATTTTTCCTGCATCTAGCTCGTCCAGTCCATTTATAATTTTATATGTTTCTATAAGATCCCCCCTCATCCTTCTAAACTCCAGTGAATACAAGCCTAGTCTTTTCAATCTTTCCTCATGTGACAGTCCCGCCATCCCAGGGATCAATCTGGTGAACCTACGCTGCACTGCCTCAATCACAAGGATGTCCTTCCTCAAATTAGGAGACCAAAACTATACACAATAATCCAGATGTGGTCTTACCAGAGGCCTATACAACTGCAGAAGAACCTCTTTACTCTTATACTGAAATCCTCTTGTTATGAAGGCCAGCATTCCTTTAGCTTTCTTCACTGCCTGCTGTACCTGCACGCCAACTTTCAGTGACCGGTGTACAAGGACATCCAGTTGATTTTGTAGAAGTTCACTGAATGAGCAAGCCAGCATGTCACGCTCCAGAAATGGGATACAAATTACAGAATGGTGTTTGTGGTGGACCATGCAGTGGCAGGAGTTTCTGGGAGAAATTTGGGAAGATGCAGAATCTTTTCATCCCAAAGAGGAAGAGAGATTCTAAGGGGAGAATGAGGTGACTGGCAGAAAAAGGAAGTAAAATACAGCATAAAACAAAAACAAAAGGCATACAATATTGCAAAGATCAGTGGGAAGTTAGAGATTGCAAAGCTTTTAAAACACAACAGAAGGTAACTAAAAAGGCAATATAGGAAGAAAATATGAAAAGTTTCTTCAGATATATAAAGAGTAGGAGAGGCAAGAGTGGATATTGGACCACTGTAAAATGTTGCTGGAGAAATAGTAATGGGAAATAAAGAAATGGTAGATGAACTGAGTAAGAGACAAACTGGAGATATAAGGATGGAGTTAAAGGGAAAGAGAGTATAAGAAAAGTTAAGAAAGACACCAGAATTAACAGGGCAGAAAGCACAGGGAGGGATAAGAGAGTCGGGCCAAGTAAAATAGGAATGGATGAGAAAGGTGAGGGGAATAATGGAATAAAGTATTGCATATGAATGCACGGAGTATAAGAAATAAAGTGGATGAGCTTGAGGCTCAGTTAGAAATTGGCAAGGATGATGTGGTGGGAATTACAGAGACATAGCTGCAAGAGGACCAGGGCTGGGGTCTGAATATTTAGGGGTATACATCCTATCAAAAAGACAAACAGGTGGGCAGAGGGGGTGGGGAAGCTCTGTTGGTGAGGAGTTAAATTCAGTCCCTTGCGAGGGGTGACATAGAATCAGGAGATGTAGTCAGTGTGGATAGAAGTGAGGAATTGTAAGGGTAAAAATACCCTAATGGGATTTATCTACAGGCCCCCAAACAGTAAGAAGCCTGGAGATAGGGTGCAAGTTGAATCAAGAGTTAAAATTGGCATGTCGCAAAGGTAATGCTACGTTTTTTTTGGGAGATTTCAACATGCAGGTAGACTGGGAAAAGCATGTTGGTACTGGACCCCAAAAAAGGGAGATTTGTGGAGTGCATCCGAGATGGATTCTTAGAGCCGCTAGTACTGGAGCCTGCCAGGTAGAAGGCAATTCTCGATTTAGTGTTGTGTAATTAACCGGATTTGGTAAGGGAAATCGAGGTAAAGGAGCCATTAGTAGGTAGTGACCATAATATGATAAGTTTTAATCTACAATTTGAGAGGGAGAAGGGAAAGTCAGAAGTGTCAGTATTACAGCTGAACAAAGGGGTCTATGGAGCCATGAGGGAGGAGCTGGCTAAAGTTGACTGGAAAGAGACCCTAGCAGGGATGACAGTGGAACAACAATTGCAGGTATTTCTGGGAATAATACAGAAGGTGCAGGATCAGTTACAAAGAGGAAGAAATATTCCAAGGGGAGTAAGGGGCGACTGTGGCTGACGATGGAAGTCAAAGACAGTATAAAAATAAAAGATAACAAGTATAACATAGCAAAGATGAGCAGGAATCCAGAGGATTGGGAAACTTAAAGAGCAACAGAAGATAACTAAAAAGGCAATGCGGGGAGAAAAGATGAGGTACAAAGTTAAGCTAGCCAAGAATATAAAGGAGGATAGTAAAAGCTTCTTTAGGTATGTGAAGAGGAAAACATTAGTTAAGACCAAAGTTGGACCCCTGAAGATAGAGGTGAATTTATTATGGGGAACAAGGAAATGGCAGACGAGTTGAACAGGTACTTTGGATCTGTCTTCACTAAGGAAGACGCAAACAATCTCCCAGGTGTACTAGTGGCCAGAGGACCAAGGGTGACAGAGGAACTGAACTCACATTAGGCAGGAAATGGTGTTGGGTAGACTGATGGGACTGAAAGCTGATAAATCCCCAGGTTCTGATGGTTTGCATCCCAGAAGGAAGTGGCTCTAGAAATTGTGGATGCATTGGTGATCATTTTCCAGTGTTCTATAGATTTAGGACCAGTTCCTGTGGATTTAAGGGTAGCTAATGTTATCCCACTCTTTAAGAAAGGCGGGAGAGAGAAAACAGAGAATTATAGAACAGTTAGCCTGACATCGGTGGTGGGTAAGATGCTGGAATCAGTTATAAAGATGAAATAGCAGCACATTTGGATACCAGTGGGGATCGGTCCGAGTCAACATTGAATTACGAAGGAGAAATCATGCTTGACTAACCATATAACCATATAACAATTACAGCACGGAAACAGGCCCTCTCGGCCCTTCCAGTCCGTGCCGACCATTTGTTTTCCCCTAGTCCAATCTACCTGCACTCAGACCATACCCCTCCATTCCCTTCACGTCCATATACCTATCCACTTTACTCTTAAATGTTAAAATCGATCCTGCCTCCACCACTTCTGCTGGAAGCTCATTCCACACAGCCACCACCCTCTGAGTAAAGAAGTTCCCCCTCACGTTACCCCGAAACTTCTGTCCATTAATTCTCATGTCATGCCCTCTTGTTTGAATCTTCCCTACCCTCAATGGGAAAAACGTATCCACGTTAACTAATCTTCTGGAATTCTTTGAGGATGTAACTCGGAAAATGGACAAGGGAGAGCTAGTGGATGTAGTGTACCTGGACTTTCAAAAAGCATTTGATAAGGTCCCACATAGGAGATTAGTGGGCAAAACGTCTAGTGGATAGAAAATTGGTTGGCAGACAGGAAACAGAGTAGCGATTAACAGATCCCTTTCAGAATGATAGGCAGTGACTAGTGGGGTACCGCAATGCTGGGACCACAGCTATTTACGATATATATTAATGATTTCGATTAGGGGATTAAAAATAACATTATCAAACTTGCAGATGACACAAATGTGAACAGTGAGGCTGTGTGAACTGAGGAGGATGCTATGAGGATGCAGGGTGACTTGGACAGGTTGGGGGAGTGGGCAGATGCATGGCAGATGCAGTTCAATGTGGATAAATGTGAGGTTATCCACTTTGGTGGCAAAAACAGGAAGGCAGATTATTATCTGAATGGTGTCAAGTTGGGAAAAGGGGAAGTACAATGAGATCTGGGGGTCTTTGTTAATCAGTCACTGCACCCGCTGAGTTTCTCCAGCCTTTTGTGTACCCTCGATTCTCCAGCATCTGCAGTTCCTTCTTTAACACTTTGTCTACTCCACTGCGATATCTCCTCAAGGTATGCCTACTTTGAAGAAGTTCTCCTCCTCCCTACGGAGACAGTTTCACAACCTCCTCTCTAACTGCTCCCCCTCTGTGATACCCCCTTCCCTCCAACTCTATCTTTCATTCATTGTTCTTTATCTCTCCACATCACCGTCTATATCTCTCGTTTCCCTGATCCCTGACCAGTCTGAAGAAGGGTCTCGACCCGAAACGGCGCCTATCTCCTTCGCTCCTTAGATGCTGCTGCACCCGCTGAGTTTCTCCAGCCTTTTGTGTACCCACTGAAAGTAAGCATGCAAGTACAGCTGGCAGTGAAGAAAGCTAATCGCATGTTGGCCTTCATAACAAAAGGAATTGAATATAGGAGCAAAGAGGTCCTTCTGCAATTGTACAGGGACCTAGTGAAACCGCACCTGGAGTATTGTGTGCAGTTTTGGTCTCCAAATTTGAGGAAGGACATTCTTGCTATTGAGAGAGTGCAGTGTAGGTTCACCAGGTTAATTCTTGGGATGGCAGGATTGTCATATGTTAGAATGGAGCGGCTGGGCTTGTATATTCTGAAATTTAGGAGGATGAGAGGGGATCTTATTGAAACAAATATGATTTTTAAGGGTTTGGACATGCTATAGGCTGGAAACATATTCCCGATGTGAGGGAGTCCACAACTAGCAACCAGAGTTTAAGAATAAGGGGTAGGCCATTTAGAACGGAGACGAGTAAAAACGTTTTCACCCCGAGAGTTGTGAATCTGGAATTCTCTGCCTCAGAAGGCAATGGAGGCCAATTCATTGCTTGCTTTCAAGAGAGAGTTAGATAGAGTTCATAAAGATAGTGGAGTCATGGGATATGGTGAGAAGGCAGGAACGGGGTACTGATGTGGATGATCAGCCATAATTACATTAAGTGGCGGTGCTAGCTCGAGGGGCCGAATGGCCTACTCCTGCACCTATTGTCTATTGTCCAACTGAATACGTTTTTCGTCAGTCTTCAAGGTGGAAGACGCAAGCAATGTGTCAGAAATTCAACATAGTCAGTGCAGAAGTTAGTGGAGTTAATATTACTAAGTAGAAGGTGCTTGGGAAGTTGAAAGATTTGAAGGTGGATAAGTCACCTGGACTTGATGGACTACACCACAGGTTTGAAAGAACTTGTAGTGGCAAGAAGGGAGGGATGGGACAATTCCCAAAGGTTAATTTGCAAGTTACATCGGTAGTAAGGAAGGCAAATGCAATGTTAGCATTCCTTTCGAGAGGACTACAATATAAAAACAGGGGTGTAATGCTGAGACTTTATAAGGTGCTGTTTAGTCCACATTTGGAGTACAGTAAGCAGTTTTGGGCCCCCTATCTGAGGAGGGATATGCTGCCGTTGGAGAGGGCCCAGAGGAGGTTTACGAGAATGGTCTGGTGATGATGGGGTTAACGTATTATGAGCGTTTGACGGCTCTGGGCATGTACTCGCTGCAGATGAGGGGGGATTTCATTGAAACTTACCGAATAGTGAAAGGCCTGGATAGAGTGGAGTTGGGGAGGATGATTCCACTGGTGGGAGAGTCAAGGTCCAGGGGGCAAAGCCTCAGAATAAAAGGATATACCTTTAGAAGGATGAGGAGGGTGGTGAATCTGTGGAATTCATTGCCACAGTAAGCTGAGGAGGCCACGTGACTGGGTATTTTTAAAGTGGACATTGACAGATTCTTGATTTGTAAGAGTGTCAAAGTTCGTAAGAGTGTCAAAGGTTTCTGGGAGAAGGCAAGAGAACGGGGTGGAGAGGGAAAGATAGATCAGCCATGATTGAATCATGGAGGAGACTCAATGGGTCAAATGGCCTAGCTCTGTTCTAATGACCTAGGGACATGGGGAGAAGGCAGGCACGGGTTATTGATTGGGGACGATCAGCCATGATCACAATGAATGTCGGTGCTGGCTCGAAGGGCCGAATGACCTCCTCCTGCACCTATTTTCTATGTTTCTATGTATGAAACCCTACCACCTGGTTGAGGTCCACTCGATCACAGACGCACGCAAGCTATTGTGCACTATAATTACTAGAATTATTTTAGTAAAGCGCATAAAACTACATGAAATAAAATGAGATTTATTTGAATAAAATTAAATTGCATTTAGAATTTACGGTCATTTTGTGAAAATAGTCAAATGTCAAGTCTCTTTAATTATCATATGCACCAGCAATGGAACAATAAGATTCTTATTTGCTGCAGCTTTACAGGCCTATTAACAGAATAACATACCAATAAAATACAATAATCAGTAATTCATTAATTAATAATCAGTACTACTATGTAACCAGCCCATAATAGTGCATGTTGATCTCTGCCTTATACTAAGTAGACTGATTGGGTAGAGAGTTCTGTGTATTAACAACCAGAGTTAAAACATGGCTTTGAATGGTAGAGACACATCTCTTATTTTGACACAGTAACTTTGGTTTTTGACATTCCGACAAAGGGAGACATAACGTCTGCCTTGTCAAGCCTCATCAGAATAAGTGAGTTCGGCATTCCGACTACGCATGCCCAGGGGTGTGGTGGGGGGGGACGGTCTAGTGGCAGTTCGGCGGCACCGGAGACCCAGGTTCGATCCTGGCTGCGGATGGGGCGCGGGTCTGTGTGCATGCGGCGGCACGGCTAGTTTTAGTATCCTTTTCCTAACTAGGCTGGAAGGTAATCTCACTAAATATTCCAGCATGAAAAGTTTTAAGCCACTGTCACTGAATTCCTTGATGAATTGACACATGTGATTGTAAACTTTAAGTCAGTAAATTAAGTTCTTTTTGTTTTATTGCAGCATCAACTAGATACTGTTCAAGTTCACTTACAAGCAGTTTCAGCACAGGAGGAGAAAGACAGGCCTATGCCACCTCTTGCAGTAGTGCAACCCAAAACCGCAGCATCCAGTCTGATGGCTAACCAAAGAACGACTGTGTCAGGGGGTATTAATATTTCTGGACCTCAGATCATTAGGATACAACCTCTTTCAACAAGTGGTTCACAACAATATATTTTGCACAGCACTTCAGAACCTCCAATTCAACTACTTGTTCAGCGGCAGCCCCCGCCACTTGCACCTGTAAACTCTATACGTACGATTCCTGGGATAACCATCAGTGGCCAGTCTGGCATTTCCACTGGTACTGTAACTACCAATATATCTACTACAACAGCAGTGGTAAATTTGGTTGCCACTAGCCATGCCAAGAAACTTGAAGGTAGTGATAAATCAAAGGAAAAAAAGCCAGTGAAGATCAAAACTCGATCCGGCCGTATATCGCGTCCACCAAAATACAAAGTTAAAGACTACAAGTTCATAAAAACAGAAGATTTAGCAGAGGGCCATCAGTCTGATTCAGATGACTATTCTGAATACAGTTTGGAAGAAGAAGAAGTGAAAACCAAAATGGATGATTTAAGCCTTTCAATGCCTTGTTCTTTCAAACCCAAAAAGTTTAAGTGTGACACCTGTGAAAAGTCTTATATTGGAAGGGGAGGATTAGCACGACATTATAGACTCAACCCATCGCACGGGCAGCTGGCTTCTGTCTCTGAGGAGCAGAGAACTTCTGTGAACAAATCCAATGGCAATGTGATTGGTGGGGACAGTGGGGGAGGTGGTGACAGAAATGGCACAATAACTGATGGGCTCGTGACGCCATCCATAACTATTGACACTACATCTTTGATGGTGGGGAGTACAGATTCATCTTCCCAAGACATCCAACAGGTGAGAACTGATACTTGATATTTGGATTTTATTTCCGTTCCAAAAATGATGATATGTTGGAGTTCAGTTTCAGGTGTGCCGGTAGTCCGTTGTATATGTTGCTCAGGTCGCCATATTCTCATGCGCAAGCTGAGAATTAGTATTATCAGCAAATTGTCCAACTTAGGATGTGCTGCCAATTTAGTGGGCTAAGTTCCAGACCAGGCAGTTCATGAATTAATTGAGATAGTGGCTATAATGATGATTACTTTTTGGTGACTGTGAGGCATAATACAGTATGTTATGTACATGTTGTCAGAATAATGGTCCAATACTCCAGTCAGAGCAGAAGTGGGAACATATTGTTTTTACTAATATCAGTTATTCCTCAATTTCTGTTCAAATGTAATATTATACTGTCTTGAAACCAAATTCTGATGGTCATGGACATTTTGTGTGATGTTTAGTATGTGTATTGACTTTCAAGGAAATATTACTTTGAAGCAGCCTTTTCCTGTGCTGTGATATTTGCTTACTGCAACTTAAATATGTGGCTTTATCCTCCACTTGTATTTATGTGGACTTCAGTGTGAACTAACACTGCAGTAAATTTGTGGCAAACGCAGAAACCTTTCCGCGATCATTTTAAACTTTTAAATTGTTGGGAAATGGTAGTCATTGTAACTTCCAATGCTGTTGTAAATTATTCATACTTGGAATTTTGGACGGAACTCACTTGTTTAACACTTATCCTTAAGTGGCTTTGAGAAGGCACAAACAAATTGTGTAGCCTTTGTAGTTTGTGTGGTTAATGCTTCCATCGTGTTCTGTGTATGGAGGTCAAAGATTTTGAATCTTTTGGAAAGCAGGTATGGTAATATTCTTACAAGGGTTGATCTTATTGAGGTGGGATGTGGTTATTTGGAAGATCTAATACTATGCACATGTTGCCCTTGTCCAACTACATGAAAGAAGTTGGGGATTTGGGTGGTGGTGTTGAAGATACTTAAGGGCCTGTCCCACTTAGCTGATTTTTTTTTTTGGTGGCTACAGGCGACTAGGCTTTCGCCGGGGTGTCGCCTGTATGGTCGTGAGTCGTCTCCTCAGTCGCCCAAACAATCGTAGTGTTTTTCTGGTCGCCGCTGGAATTTGAAATTTTCAAAACCTTTCGGTGACAATTGACAAGTTGTTGTAGGTTGTCGCCAGGGTGACGTTCTCGCCGGTGCTGATATCGGTGAATTCCATTGGGGACTACCTACATCAACCGCCGATAGGTACCAGCGACTGAATTGTCTGCAGGTGTCTTCTTTTGTCGCCAACAGGGTCTTACCTTATCGGGTTATCGTAGGTTATCGTAGATATGGTCGTAGGTGAACGCCCTAAATCGGTCGGCAGTTGTCAGTAGCTTGATGTCGACTAGGTGGTAGGTAGACATTGTCATGGGGGGGTCCAGTCACCGGTTTTACGGCGACCTGCTACGACTATGACAGTCGCTGAAAAATTGCCTAAATGGGGCAGGCCATTAGTTTCAGCAGTGCATTTTGCACATGGTGTCATCATGATATGGCTGAAGTAGAGGGAGTGAATTGCATAGATTTTGTTAGTCAAGGAGGGCTACATTGTCCTGGATAGTATTGAGTGTCAAGTATTGCTGAAATTACTCATCAGTTGAACGGAAAGTATTCCTTCCCACTCCTGACATGTATCTTGATGGTGGAAGAGGCCTGGTAGGGAATATGTGAAGTTATTGAGTCAATGCAGAAATGCCTAGGCAGAATCTGCTGTTGCTCTGTTTCACTGGTTTATAGAGTCCTAGTGATACAGGCCCTTCAGCCCAACTTGCCCACACAGACCACATGTCCCACCTGCCTGTGTTTGGTCCATATCCCTCCAAACCTGTGTAGGAAAGAACTGCAGATGCTGGTTTAAATCGAAGGTAGACCCACAATGCTGGAGAAACTCAGTGGGCCAAGCAGCATCTCTGGAGAGAAGGGATGGGTGATGTTTCGGGTCGAGACCCTACTTCAGACGACTCCAAACCTGTCCTATCCATGTACCTATTTAACTATTTCCTAAATGTTGGGATAGTCCCTGCCTCAACTACCTCCTCTGGCAGCTTGTTCCATACACCCACCACAAATGGTATGGAAAGGTTACCCCTCAGATTCCTATTGAATCTTTTCCCCTTCTCCTTGAACCTATGTCCTCTAGTCCTCGATTCGCCTACTCTGGGCAAGAGATTCTGTGCATCTACCCAATCTATTCACCTCATGATTTTGTACACCTCAATAAGATCACCCATCATCCTCCTGCGCTCCAAGGAAGAGAGTCCCAGCCAACTCAACCTCTTCCTACAGCTCAGACCCTCTAGCCCTAGCAACATCCTTGTAAATCTTCTCTGTACCCTTTCCAGCTTGACAACATCTTTCTTATACATGGTGCCCAGAACTGGACACGATTCTCTAAATGTGGCTTCGCCAACGTCTTGTACAACCGCAACATGACCTCTCAACTTATATACTCAATAGATAGACAAAAGTGGTGGAGAAACTCAGCGGGTGAAGCAGCATCTATGGAGCGAAGGAAATAGGCAATGTTTCGGCCCAAAATGTTGCCTATTTCCTTCGCTCCACAGATGGACTGAGAGGGCCTGTTTCCTAGGGCCGAGAGGGCCTGTTTCCAGGGCCGAGATGGCCTGTTTCCGTGCTGTAATTGTTATATTGTTATATTGTTTTGTCTACCTTCGATTTTCTGGCATCTGCATTTCATTCTTAAACATAATATACTCAATACTCTGACTGATGAAGGCCAATGTGCCAAACCCTTTTTTTGACCACCCTACCTGCAACTCCACCTTCAAGGAACCATGCACCTGTACTCCTAGATCCCTCTGCTCTATAACACTCTCCAGTGCCCTACCATTCACTGTGTAGGTCCTGCCCATGTTAGACTTCCCAAAATGCAACGCCTCTGTATTAAATTCAATCAACCATTCCTCAGCCCACCTGGCCAATCGATGGGGATCCTGCTGCAATTTTACACAACTGTCTTCACTATCTGCAAAACCACCCACTTTTGTAACATCTGCAAACTTGCTAATCTTACCATGTATGTACTTATTCAAATCATTGATATAGATGACAAAACGTAACGGGCCCAGCACCGAACCCTGAGGCACACCACTAGTCACAGGCCTCCAGTCCGAGAAGCAACCTTCCCCCATCACCCTCTGCTTCCTTCCATGAAGCTAATTTTCTATCCATTCAGCTATTTCTCCTTGGATCCCATGCGATCCAACCTTCAAGATTGGAACCTTGAGTTCCATTTTTGGTTGGTACTGACCCTAAGATATTTATAGTGATGAATTTGGTAATGGTGACACCAATGATCAGCAAGGAGAGTTCAGCATACCAGTGCATTCATTAAATTAACAGACTAGCTATCCAAATATGCTGCTTCAACATTCATGCGATGTACTTCATATGCATGTTCTGTATCCCATTGCAACCTTATGTCCTCTTCACCAAGCATAGTTGAGATGCAAACCTGGGAAGCTGCAACACAGCTTTACATACCTCCTAACCAACGTGCAGCAAGCAAAGTTAAGCAACGTACTGTCGCTTCCCTGATTCGGATTATTGTCATATCAACCAGTTTGCAATGAAAGTCCTTGTTCGCATGAAGCTCATAGAGTAAACAGAATGGTAATGCTAATGATAAATACAACTATAAATACAATGAAAACATGCAAAGAATGTAGTGCAATCTGATGTATTGCAACAGAAATGCTGATACAACAATAATGGAATAACTAAATGAGGTAGAGTTAAAAGTATGTGGCAACGCCTCCAGAAAGAGTGAAAGAGGTGAAGAGGGGACATGGGTGTAAAGCAGTGGGGAATTAGCTATTCTGGCAATCTAGGGTTTCAAGCTCCTTTTTCTTCTGCAGAAGATTGGAGAGACAAATGGGAAAGGACAGGGTGACAGGCATCCTCGAAGATATTCCCAGCTTTCCTGATGTACTGCATTGTGAAGATGGATTGAATAGAAGGAAGTGATGAGCCTGCGACGGACCGGGCTATGTTCACCACTCTTTGCAGGTTCAGGCGGACAGGAACAAAGCAGTTGCCATAATCAGGCTATACTTTCCATAGCGCATCAGTAAATATTCCAGAGGATCCTTTTGCGCATGTCGCTTCTTTTCAGACACCTAAAGAAGTAAATGTACTGATCCACATTCTTGGTCATTACATCATAAGGTCATAAGTGAAATGAGTAGAATTAGGCCATTTAGCCCATCAAGTCTCCTCCATCATTCAATCATGGCTGATCTATCTCTCCCTCCTAACCCCATTCTCCTGCCTTCTCCCCATACCCTCTGACACCGGTATTAATCAAGAATCCATCTATCTCTGCCTTTAAAAATACCCACTGACTTGGCCTCCACAGCCTTCTGTGGCAAAGAATTCCACAGATTCACCACTCTCTCACCCTCCTCATCTCCTTCCTTAAAGATTTTTTTTTATTCTGAGGCTATGACCTCTGGACCTAGTCTCTCCCACTAGTGGAAGCATCCTCTCCAATCTATCCAAACCTTTCACTATTCTGTATTTTTTAATGAGATCCCCCCCCCCCCCCCCCCCCCCCCCCCCCCCCCCCCCCTCATTCTTCTAAACTCGAGTGTTTGCCGGGCTGCAGCTCTGGCCATGGAGCAGTGCAAGAGTCCCGTTGGAGGTGTCGGATGTGTTGCGCTGCTGCCGTTAGTCTCTGTGCCAAATTCGCCCTGGTGACCGGCATGGATCCGGCAGCATCTCTGGAGAGAGGAATGGGTGACGTTTCTGGTCGTGACCCTCCTAAGGGTCTCTACCCGAAACCGTTAGGTCACCCATTCCTTCTCTGCAGAGATGCTGCCTGTCCCGCTGAATTGCTCCAGCATTTTGTGTCTCTCTTCGGTTTAAACCAGCATCTGCAGTTCCTTCTCACGCAATGAGAAGCTAGTACAAGGTGGGAGTTGGGTGGGGGAGGGACGGAGAGAGAGGGGATGTTAAAGAAATCGATATTCATACTCAATCGGGGACATTAGTTGATATCTGTCTTTAAATTAATATTTTGTTCATCTTTAAATGTAAGTCATGGATTCATGTATCGCGGGAACAAATAAGCAAAGGCAAGATGGTAAATATAAACTAGAAATTAACTTCAGAAAATGAAACTTGTGGAGATGAACTTTGCCCTTCACTTTACAAAGAATAACCTCAGGGATTATGCAGTAAATGCCATTCAAATACTCTGCAACTTTGGGATATTATTGTTCATGTTCAAATCTGATAGGTAAGTCTTGATTTGTTCAATATTATAATTCGTTCAAAGATGCAGTGTGGAACCTTCGGCCCCTCGAGTCCGTGCCGACCATCGATCACCCGTTCACATTGGTTCTATGTTATCCCACTTTCTCATCCACTCCCTACACACTAGAGGGCAATTTACAGAGGGCCAGTTAACTTACAAACCCGCACGTCTTTGGGATGTGGGAGGAAACCCACACAGTCACAGGGAGAACGTGCAAACTCCACACAGACAGCACCCGAGACCAGGATCGGACCCGGGTCTCTGGCGCTGTGGGGCATTAATTGTAATGCTAATACTTGGACCTCTGCTGATATGCTGGGATGATTACCCAATATTACTGATTATTAATCCATTGTTTTATTGAATATATATGTTGCGTCCGTTCTCCTTTATCTGAACATTGTGAGCGGCTTGCTTGCATTTACCGGATAACATGCAACAAAAACTTTTCCCTGTGCCTCGCTGCAGGGTGCAATAGTAAACTAAATCAATCTATTTACATGTATCTGTGTGTTGTTGCTTTAAGGTGCAGCATCTGAGAATGTGATTGCTCTGATGTCGCTGCACGCGACAACTAAACGCTCTTGTCTTCATTCTACACTTGAAATTACCACATTTAAACGGCATTTGGACAGGTACACGTGTAGGAAGGAACTGCAGATGCTAGTTTAAACCGATAGTTACAAAGTGCTGGAGTAACTCAGTGGGTCAGGCAGCATCTCTGGAGGGAAGGAATGGGTGACGTTTCAGGTCGAGACCCTTCTTCAGACTGAAGGTCTGGTTAATTGGCTTGTTATAAGTGTAAATGTCCCTAGTGTGTGTGGGATAGTGTTAATGTGCGGGGATCGCTGGTCGGCGCGGACTCGGTGGGCCGAAGGTTCTGTTTTCGTGCTGTATATCTAAACTGAACCCTGTCCGTCTAGCAGGGCTGTGTAGGGCCGAGTGCTGGGACACGGTGACATCTGGCTCTGATCTCCACAAAGCCAATCGCGTATCGAGCAGCGCCACAGATCATTGGGCTTCGGGTGCTTGGTGTCGGTCCACAGACACAGAGAGGAAATTGGATGTTACTCCGGCTTTTTGTGTCTATCAGTGACTTGGAGAGTGGGCTGGACAACAAGTGAGGCAGCTGGTCGCGGCTCCCCTGATCTACGCTATTCCCACGCACTTATGGGCCTGTCCCACTGAGGCGACTCTTTAGGCGATTGTCGGGGACTAGTTTTACTAGTATTCACCTACGACACCTCGCAACAACTACGACAACCTCCGACAGCAAAAATTGTTGCCACTGTCGCTTGTAGTCGGCCAAAAGATCGCCTAAGTGGGATAGGCCCTTCAGTCTGTGGACAACCAGTGGCTGCTGGAAGTAGGTACCAAGCACTGGGTAGAAATGGTGGAAAATAGTGGCCTTCAAATGGGGGTGGTTGGAGAAAGCATCCTGCTTGCCTGCTAGATTTTCACTTACTGTAACTGCAGGAAAAATGTTCAGAACCAGGGGTCACAGTTTAAGTATAAAGGGTAGTGATATGGGGAAAATCGAGGGATATGGGGAAAAAAACAGAAAAGATGTACTGATTTTAGATGAACAGCCATGATCATATTGAATGGCAGTGCTGGCTCGAATGGGTCGAATGCACCTATTTTCTATGTTTCTATGCTTGAGTATGTGGCATCAAACCCGACCACTTGATTTTGAAACATTCATGCATGGTGGACGTATAATGTAGTCATAGAGTGATACAGTGTGAAAACAGGCCCTTCAGCGCAACTTGCCCTCACCCGCCAATATGTCCCAGCTACACTACCTGCTTTTGATCCATATCCCTGCAAACCTGTCCTATCCATGAATCTGTCTAACTGTTTCTTAAATGTTGGGATAGTCCCTGCCTCAACTACCTCCTCTGGCAGCTTCTTCCATACACCCACCAGCCTTTGTGTGGAAAACGTTACCTCTTAAAAATACTTCAAACAAAACACATTGAAATCATACTTCTACAATGCACTAAAACATGATTTTAATACATCAATTTTCAAAAAGTCCCTACCCCCCTCTAATTTCCTTTGACAGGTTGAATAGAAATGGCCCCAATGTCGTTTTATTAATTGAACACGTAGATGAACATCCTCAAGGAGTGTAATCAAATGGAAACTGATTCAGATGCGATGTTTAAGAGCTTGTTCAAAGAAGGGGCATCTTTTAAATGAGTGACAGAGATACTTGCAGGGGAATATGTGAGGAGGTTATTATTTTTTTACTTTAGTTTTAGCTTGAACCAGGACATCTGAAGATTCAAAGTTTAATATAGTAATTGTGCTGATACTGACTCCAACCAACCACGTAATGAATATCATCCATTCGGAGGTTTTATTTTTCTGATGCCATTTAAGCTCACTTGGATTTCAATCACTTCAATGTAAAAGTAATTGGGAATGGGGAGCATTGGAACAAAAATTTGCCCTCGGTACATCTTAACTGTAATATGTAATACAAGATCACATTTAATAGAATAATATTGCTTAAATATATAGTTATTGGATTTTGCATTTCGGGAAAATCCTAGCTGAGAGGAAGACAGCAAAATACTGAAAATATTGGGGGTGAAAATTACTTCGGGACAGTTTGTTAGGAAAATGAAGGAAATGGTAACAAAATACTTATGCAGCTGAGTGAGTATAATTTTATGGATGAGAAATTGTGTTCGACCAATTGATTACTTCTTTGACAAAGTAACTAGCATGTTAGATAACAAGGAAGCCAATGGATGTAGCAAATTTTGTTATACAAAATTTGGTCCTTGAAGTGCCCCATAAAAGATTACCGCATTAGATAAGCACCTGTGGACTTGAATGTAATCGGTCAAGTCCAGGGGGTCAGATGTGTGGGCCAGATATATTGTCAGTGAAGAGGGGCTAGGAGCAAGGCCAAGTGTGCATCCAGAGTCAAGGTGTGGAATAGTACTAGGTGTGCAGTCACAGCTGGGACAATGGGAGTGTTCAGCACTGGGAACCTAAGCAGGTAAGCAGCTATGATCAGGGTAGAATAGGGGGCCAGGTGTCAGGCTGGACTCGGGGTCAGGAATGAGAGAAGGTATGCAACTAGAGTCGGGGTCAGGAGTAGTGCCAGGTGTGCAGTGAGACCTAGGATGGTCAACATGGCCAAGTGTTTGAATATAATCTGATTTCCATACATGAATATACTAAGATAATTCATGTGCTGCACCTGTTGATCAGAGCCTGGCTCTACTGTGGAATATAATTAGGAATGTAATTTGGTATAACCTTATTCATAGCTAATCCAATTTAAAGCATAATTATTGCATTCAAGTGTAGGTTAAATGACTCGCTACCAGATTGCACAATTTCAAGCGGAAAACTGCAAAAGCTCCGAAAGGATCCAAAAGGACCCCCACCCCATCTTTTCATTGCTACTGTTGGGCAGGTTGTACAGAAGCATGAGCCCTACATGACCAGGCTCAGAAATGGCTACTTTCCTACAATCATCAGGCTTCAGACTGAAGAAGGGTTTCGGCCTGAAACGTTGTCTATTTCCTTCACTCCATAGATGCTGCTGCACCCGCTGAGTTTCGCCAGCACTTTTGTCTACCTTCGATTTTCCAGCATCTGCAGCTCCTTAAACAGGTTATTGAACTGACCTACACAACCCTAATCCTACTTTGGCAACATAACACTGTGGAGCATCTCTTGCACTACCATTGGCCTGTTTCCTAATTGTACTTTGCATTATTGTTATTTTGCAGTCTTTTGCTTTTCACTGCCATGTAGAATCGTGTGTAATTTCTGTATAATTTGACTTTGTGTGTTTGAGTCTGTGTCTGTGATGCTGCTGCAAGCAAGTTTTTCATAATGGACTTATGCACGTACCCTTTACCAAACTTATGCACGTAACAAACACAACGACTTCAGAGTAGACTGAAGTGAGAGGTTGAAGGATGCCGGCTAAGGTTGTGTCCGATTGATTTCAAAACCTATCCGAGAACTCCATCCAGGATGGCTGCTTTCCAAGCGTTTACCCTTGAAAAGGCAGATCTGACGGCTGTGGGCCGAGCATAGAATTTAACTTACATGACCCATGTCTGGGAACTACTTGACATTTTGCACAGATTTAGATAAAATATAATTGAGAAGGAAGTCATAACTCGTCAGTGCCAAAAGTTGCACATTAATTAATTAAGCTAATTAGAAAATGAGATCGAAAAAGTAAGCGCCAGCTAGTGTTCAATGTTCATATTACTCCATGGGGAGCCTAATTCCGTGCTGCTGTCTATTTAAACCATGTATTATTACACTATATATTAACTTAAAAACATTTTTACATATTCTTGTAGAGTTTTATCTGGTGGAGTCCAAAATTGTCTTACCTGAAAAATTCATTCTTTATTTCCCGAGCTATTTATGAAAATGTTCAAATATTTAAAATTACTTTAGAAATTGAAAACTACTGGCTTTGGCTGATGATGCGATGACATCACGATGACTGCACGTTGTGTTCACGCGCTGCGAGTCACGTCACCTAGCCACGCTAGCCACGCTGCTCATAAGACCTTTGGGGGGGAAAAACCCCGCTGTCTTCTTGCTCTCTCTGCGAGCGACGTCTCCCCCACCGACCACCCGTTCTCGGGCCTTGACAGCAGCGGGGAGCGAGGTTCGAGAACCAGCACTCCTCTGACGATGCCCCCCCCCCCCCCTAGGCCCGCTACTCTCCCCCCCTTCCCCCCTCACACTCTCCCCCCTGCCTCCCCCCCCCCCCCCCCCCCCCCCCCCTTAGCGGACGGGTGCGTTTTGTAGCCGGGGGCGAGGGATTATTGCGTTCAGGAACTAGCCCTCCCCTTTGAAGATGCGCCCCACCCCACCAACCCCTCAAATGCCACCTCCCTCCCTCTCTGCCCCACCCCCCCCGGCACCCTCTCTGCCCCCTCATGCTCCCTCTCGCACCTCCCCCCCCCCCCCCCCCATCTCCCTCCTTCCCTTTCCCCCATCTTTCCTCCATCTCCACCCTTCCCCCCCCCTCCACCTCTCCCCCTCACCTCCCTCTCCCCCTCTGTCTGCCTCTGCCGCTCTGTGTCTGCCCCTCTCTCTGCCCCTCTCTCTGCCCCTCCCCCTTGCCTCTGCCCCTCCATCCCTCTCTGCCCCTCCCCCTTGCCTCTGTCCCTCCCCCTTGTCTCTGCCCCTCCCTCCCTCTCTCTCTGCCCCCTCCCCCCCTCTCTCTCTACCACCCCTCCCTCTACCCCCCTCCCTCCCTAGAACCACCTGCAAGTTGGGGGCTATGCGTCAGTGGATATGTTGGGGATGGGGTTAAAGGAGCCAATGAATAATATTAATATAATATCAAGGGGGGTGGTAGTGTGTGTGTGATGTCGCAGGCTGCTCTCTCCCCCCCCCCCCCCCCTCGCAACCGCGCATTGAGGGGACGTGACCCAACGGGTCTCACTTGGTCTAGTATTATGTAAAAATAATATAATGAATATAATTGTATTGTGAGTGTGTATTTTGAATGAGACTTCTGCAGAAGTCCGGCTTATTATTTTAAAGATAACTTTGTTGAACTGGTTGTACTGTGAAACCGTTTTCCAAAGGATATTACAAATTTGCCAAATTGTGGACAGTTAATAAAAGCAGACTTTATAATGTAGTAGTCTTAGTAGAATATGTCAGTCTTCAACAATCTGTGCAGGTAGTTTGTAATATGGTGTGCTTACAGTGATAGAATTTTAGATATTTCTACTTTAATCTGAAATATATTGCAGAGGCGGCTGCTTGCAGACCGCCAATATGCAGGAAAGGATCGGTTGTTCATCAGTGAATACATAATTGCATTTCAAATTCTTAAACTGAAAAACCAAAGGATAGACAGTGGGGAACTTAAATTTACGTTGTCTGTGTCCTTGGGGAGGAGATGGAACCAGAAGCCGTATCTGTTGCAAATATCAAACTATTGGAGGAATTCAGCAGGTTTTACAGCATCTGTCGGGGGAACTAGACAGGTACCATTTCAGATTGGGACCCTTCTTTAGTCTGAAGTCCATCCATTTCTCTTCATGGATGTTGCCCGACTTGTTGAGTTCCTCCAGCAATTTATTTTATTATCTTTGCTTCAGATTCCAACCTCTGAGGTTTTAGTGGAATCAGTCGTATTTCCTAAATCAAACTGATTTTGCTTTTGGTGAAGTAGAAGAATGTTTGCAGTGTGCATTTCATAAATTTCATAAATGCATGAGTCTACCAGCTGCCAGCAATCATTGGTTTGATCTATTGTTGTCCTTGGAAGGAGAACTTGTACAAATCTGCATTAAAAGTGATTGAACACAGCCAATGAAGTCTACTGCTCAGTTGATGTTCTTCCCCAAGTTGCTTATAATGCAGATTAAGGTACACTGTGGAATAACCTTTGTCTCTCCATTGTTTATGATTTTTTTCTCTTTGGTCAGTTTGCCACTTCCATAATTATGCCATTTCATGCCCTTATTCAAGCAAACCCTCAATCTCCCTTTGAGATTCATCAAAATGCTGCCACCTCATCTCACTCCCAAATCAATCTTTACTGCAATCCATGTTTCAGACTACACAAACACTACCTACTGGATATCCTGGTTCATAACCATTTTAACTCCCATTCCCACACTGACTTTTCTGTCTTGGGTTGCCTCCATTGCCAGACTGAGGCCACATGCAAACTGGAGGTGTAACATCTCATATTCCACTTGCATATCTTATGGTATGAACATTGACTTCCCCAAATTTAGGTAACCACCAAATAACTTCCCTTCCCCTATGCCCCACCTGGAATTCCACCTATTTCTCCCCTCCACCCACTTTACCCCCCCCCCCCCCCCCCCCCCCTCAGACAATTGTCATCTCTTCAATCGTATCTCACACCTTCTGTTCTTATTTCTGTCCCAACCATCTGCCTAACAGAACCCCACGCTCCCCATGTCAACCGCCAGCCGCACTTTGTCCTGGCTCTCTTCATTTCCAGCTTTCTTCTCTCTCCCCTGCTCTGCCATTCATTAGATCATGGTAGGTCTTTTATCTCAGTATCACTTTCCTGCACTAGCTGTAATCTTTAATGAACTCAATAGCAAAAGGTCGATCAGTCTCTATTGGATTCTCATGGGAACAGAATTCCTGAGATTTACTACACTTGATGAAAAGATTTCCTCATCTCTGTCCTAAATGACTGATCCTTTTTTCAGCTGGTATCCCTTGTTTCTAGACACCCTAGCCAGGGAGAACTTTAACTCTGCATTATCTCTCTAAGATGCATTATAATTTGGTATGTCTTGATGAGATTACCTGCGAAACTAGTTAACTCAAATCTGCGGATGTGACAAGTAAAATGGATGAAGGGGAGCCAGTGGATGTAGTGTATCTAGACTTTCAGAAAGCCTTTGATAAGGTCCCGCACGGGAGACTGGTGACTAAAATTAGAGCAGATGATATTGGGGTAGGGTGCTGACATGGATAGAAAATTGGTTGGCAGACCGGAAGCAAAGAGTAGGAGTGAACGGGTCCTTTTCAGAGTGGCAGGCAGTGGCGAGTGGAGTGCCGCAAGGCTCGGTGTTGGGGCCGCAACTGTTTACCATATATATTAATGATTTGGAAGAGCGAATTAGGAGCAACACTAGCAGTTTGCGGATGACATAAAGCTGGGTGGCAGAGTGAATTGTGAAGAGGATGTTAGCAGTGCAGCATAGGTTCACGAGATTGATCCCTGGGATGGCGGGACTGTCGTATGGGAAAGATTGAAAAGACTACGCTTGTATTTACTGGAGTTTAGAAGGTTGAGGGGATATCTTATAGAAACATACAACATTATAAAAGGACTGGACAAGATACAGGAAAAATGTTCCCAATGTTGGGCGAGTCCAGAACCAGGGGCCACAGTCTTAGAATAAAGGGGAAGCCATTTAAGACTGAGGTGAGAAAAAATGTTTTCACCCAGAGTTGTGAATTTATGGAATTCCCTGCCACAGAGGGCAGTGGAGGCCAAGTCACCAGATGGATTTAAGAGAGAGTTCGATAGAGCTCTAGGGGCTAATTGGAATCAAGGGGCATGGGGAGAAGGCAGGCACGGGTTATTGATTGGGGACGATCAGCCAAGATCACAATGAATGGCGGTGCTGGCTCGAAGGGCTGAATGGTTTCCTGCACCTATTTTCTATGTTTATATAAGTACAGTCACTGACTGCTTATTGTTTTCTCGTACAGCATCTCACTCATCCGGGAATCAAGCTGGTAAACTCTGACTGCACTCCCATCATTGCAAGTTAATCTTTCAATAAGGAGGCCAAATATTTACACACAATTGTAGACACAGTCTTGCCAGGCCTGTCTATTGGGGTAGAATGCCGCTGCTTTTTATTGGGAATTTCTTGCAATAAAGGCAAATAAACTTTGTTTATTGCACCTGCATGTTAACCATCAGCTGATGGTGTGTGTGTGTGTGTGTGTGTGAGATGACCTGGGCTCAGCACATAGATGCAATCATAAAGAATGCACATCAGTGCTTCTACTTTCTGAGATGTTCTAGGCGAATGTGCAAGACACTCCCGAGTATTGTATGTATAGTCCATCACAGGCACAACCCTCCCCAACAACGATAGCATCTACATGAGGCACTGCCTCAGAAAGGGGGCATTTGGTATCAAAAATCCCACAATCCGGACCAGTCCCACACTGTCCGGTTTAGGAACAACTACTAAAAACCTACAACCAGCAGGTTTTTGAATCGATCCACACAATCCTAATCGTACCTCAGCAACAGAGCCTACAGTTTATTTCTACTGTGTTTTTGCACTAATGTCTTCTGTTTGCATGTTTTTGTATGTTTCTCTTCATTGTCATGTATAATCTAGATATAATCTATGTACAATTATGTTGTGTGAGTTGTCAGATGCTGCTGCAGGCAATTGCATTGTTGTACAATTTCCTCAACTTTCTTGCGCTTGTGACAATAAACTCGACATGACATGGATATCTGATTCTCCCTGAACATTAAAACCTTTCAGTCTCTCACCGTTTTTAAAAAAATCCACCAAATTGGAAGACTTTGCCATTTTGCCAGAACATATCGCACTGCCTTGTCCTTGCCTATTTATTTAGCGTGCCTGCATTCCTCCTGGTACCTTTGCACATTCACCCGCAGTATCCGTTGTCATTGTTTGTTTGTGTATCACTTTTAGTTGTGATGTAGTGGGCCACCCTATCATCGCTGCAACTTTGATCACATTGAAAGATATTGGTCCTACTGTTCACTATTCCATCAAGTGTTCACTCGCCTCATTTACCATTAATTAGTCCGTGACCTTCTGTGCCTTGGTGATTCAGGTGCCCACCATAATACTACAAAAATGTTGAGGAACTACCTGCCTTCAATTTGCTTGGGCTGTGTGTTCCAGACTTCCGCTATACTCTTGGTGAAAAAAAATCTCCCTCGGGTCTCAGCTAAATCTTTGTGCTAAGCAGTATAATTTTGATCCTAGAACAGTCAATTCAAAGGTTCAAAGGTTTGTTTATTGTCACGTGTACCAATTAAGGTACAGTGAAACTCAGATTACCATGCAGCCATACTAAAAAAAAGCAACAAGACACACAGCTACATAAGTTAACATAAACATCCACCACAGCAGACTCCCTACTGTGATGGAAGGCAATAAAGTCTAATCTTCTTCCTCAATTGTGCATAAGAGTACCACCTTCAGCTATACCTTCTCTTCATCTACTCCTTGGCTGTCATTCACTTATGGGGTCAACTCTACATCTGTCCCCACCTCTCAATTACTGTTACATTTCCATTCATCACTACAGTTCCCCAACTAAACAGGCAAAGTCTGAAACTGTTGTACTGAAACTGAGGCAGTGCAGCGTAGGTTCACGAGATTGAACCCTGGAATGGCGGGACTGTCATATGAGGAAAGATTGAAAAGACTAGGCTTGTAGTCACTGGAGTTTAGAAGGATGAGGGGGGATGTTATAGAAACATATACAATTATAAAAGGACTGGACAAGCTAGATGCAGGGAAAATGTTCCCAATGTGGGGCGAGTCCAGAACCAGGGGCCACAGTGTTAGAATAAAGGGGAGGCCATTTAAGACTGAGGTGAGAAAAAACTATTTCACCCAGAGAGTTGTGAATTTATGGAATTCCCTGCCACAGAGGGCAGTGGAGGCCAAGTCACTGGATGGATTTAAGAGAGAGTTAGATAGAGCGCTTGGGGCTAGTGGAATCAAGGAATATGGGGAGAAGGCAGGCGCGGGTTATTGATAGGGGACGATCAGCCATGGTCACAATGAATGGTGGTGCTGGCTCGAAGGGCCGAATGGCCGCCTCCTGCACCTATTTTCTATGTTTCAACATAAAAACTCTGTTAATGCCACTGCATCTACCATGTTCCTATTCTCAAGGCTAATCCAGATTGTCCAATTTTAGTTTAGTTTAGAGATGGGGTCAACTGTAAACATGGGGTCAACGATAAACATGGGTTCAACTATTCGATGGAGTCAACTATCTGCACAGAAACAGACTCTTCGGTCCACCGAGTCCCCACTGACCCACGATCCCCGCACATTAACATCACCCTACAAACACTAAGGAGAATTTACACTTATACCAGGCCAATTTACCTACAAACATGTACGTCCTTAGAGTGTGGGTGTAAACTGAAGATCTTGGGGGAAATGTACAAACTCCGTACAGACAGCACCCCCAGGGTCGAGATTGTACCTGGGTCTCAGGCACTTCAATCGCTGTAAGGCAGTAACTCTAGTGCTGCGCCACCGTTGCTACCTGTAACTCTGACCAGTTATTTCACCACTAGTTCCCTGAACTGTCTTTATACCCTGGTTTGTGCATATAAACTACAAAATGCAATCCATTACTCACCAAAGCTACTTTGGCAGCACCTCCCAATCCCACAGTCATCAAGAAGAAAAAGGACGACGGGTGCATGGAAATACTATTGCTTACAGAACCCCCCCCCCCAAGTTGCTTCAGAGCAACAAGCCGTGAAAGTATGTCAATGTTCCTTCATCTCTGGCTCTACATCCTCAAGCCAATGTTGGGAGTGTCTTTGACAGAAGCATGGCAGGGATGGATGACACCCTGGGCCATTGTGGGGAAAAATATCATCCTGCTCTCAAGTGATTCAACTATAACATGCATAGGATTACCAGTTTAGTATCATCTTGCGCCCTATAACGCTGCCTATTTGTACGTTATATAAACAATAGCCTTGCCTATAATGGAAACCACTTGATTTTTGCTAACCAGCTCTAAAAGTGCAAGTTTGATTTGCTTGCAGACTGGAAAAGTAACATTAGCGCAGCATTTCCCTGCACGCCGGCGAACTGTAAGGCGAGGCCGACCCCCTAAACACCACAACAATACTCACTATCAAGACCAAGTCATCAAGAGGAAAGCAAGGCTAAAAGAGGTATGGAGTTTCTTTATTGAACTTAAATGCATGTTAAAATCTAACTGAATGTAAAATTTTGGTTGATGTCCGAATTATTGTATAGGAAGGAACTGCAGATGCTGGTTTAAACCAAAAATTGGCACAAAAAGCCGGAGTGACTCAGCTGGATGGGGAGTGTCTCTGGAGAGAAGGAATGGCTGATGTTTCGGGTTCGAGAGGCTCCTTCAGACTGATCAGGGGAAAAGGAAATGGGAAATATGGACGACGATGTAGAGATATAGAACAATGAATGAAATATATGCAAAAACAGTAACAATGATAAAGGAAATATGCCATTATTAGCTGTGGAGTAAAAACCAGAAGCTGGTGCGACTTGGGTGGGGGAGGGATGGAGAGAGGAAATGCGGGGTTACTTGTAGTTAGAGAAATCAATATTTATACCACTAGGCTGTAAGTTGCCCAAGCAAAATATGAGATGCTGTTCCTCCAATTTGCATTTAGCCTCGCTCTGACAATGGAGGAGATCTAGGACAGAAAGGTCACTGTAGGAATGGGAAGGAGAATTAAAGTGTTTGGTAACCGGGAGATCAGGTAGATCCAGGCGGACTGAGCAAAGGTGTTCGGCGAAACGACCGCCCAGTCTATGTTTGGACACGCCGATGCATAAGAGTCCACATCTTGAACAACGGATACAGAAGATGTGGTTGGAGGAGGAGCAAGTGAACCTCTGCCTCATCTGAAAGGACTGTCGGGGTCCCTCGACAGAGTTGTGGGAGGAGGTATAAAGACAGATATTGCATCTTCTGCGATTGCTGGGGAAGGTACCTGGGGAGGGGGTGGGAATGGATGAGTTAACCAGGGAGATGCAGGAAGGGGTGGTGATGGGAAGATGTGACTATTTGAGGGATCCCATTGGAGGTGGTGAAAATGTTAGAGGATTATGTGTTATGTGAAGACTGATGGGTTGAAAGGTAAGGACTAGGGGGACTGTCTCTGTTGCGACTAAGGGAGCGGGTGCTAGGGCGGAGCTGCTGGGTACTGAGGAGATGTGTGTGAGGGCCTCGTCTGTGATGGGAGAGGAGAATTCTTCCTAATTCTAGATTCCTCCAAGGGAGGAAACATGCTTTGAGCACCCAGCCCATTATCCCTTTCAGAATATTGTATATTTCATTGAAGCTTGGCTTTGTGACCTCGTAGGCTAGCGTGACCTCGTAGGAAAGGTTCACGAGGTTAATTCCCGGGATGGCAGGAATGTCATATGATGAAAGAAAGGAACAACTGGGCTTGTACTCTCGGGATTTAGAAGGATGAGAAGATATTGAAGCATATGAAATTATTAAGGGATTGGGCACGCTAGATGCAGGAACCATGTTCCTGATGTCGGGGGAGTCCAGAACCAGAGGCCACAGTTTAAGAATAAGGGGTAGGCCATTTAGAACTGAGGAGAAAAAACGTTTTCACACAGAGTTGTGAATTTGTGGAATTCTCTGCCTGAAAAGGCAGTGGATGATGATTCACTGGATGCTTTCAAAAGCGAGTTAGATAGAGCTCTTAGGACTAGCGGAATCAAGGGATATGGGGAGAAGGCAGGAACTGATTGTGGATGATCAGCCATGATCACATGCTGATGCATGGTGGTGCTGGCTGGAAGGACCGAATGGCCTACTTCTGTGACTATTTTCTATGTATCTATGATTCTTGTAAACTCCAGTGAACAGTTTATTCGGGGGTGACGAGTGAATGGGACATTGTAAATTAGAATAAGGGCAGCAGGGTTTTGAACGACTTAAAGTTTAAGTAGGTGTTATGATGGTTTGGAATAGTCCGCTTTCGAGTTGATACAGGCACGGAAATTGTCTGCAAGAGAACATAATGTGGGGCTGAGGCTGCCAGGTGATGTTATTTTGGTGAAAAGTGCCATTTGTTGTGTTATCGTGGATTCATGGTCAGTTACTTAACCTGACGGTGGGTGCTGGGTTGTCGGATTCCATGAATAATTGACAGGAAGAAGGATGGCATCATTGGTAAGGAAACTGAGGTTGTGGTAAGGACCAAGGGCAAAAGCTTTTTACGTGTGTTTGATTTGTGCATTTTTACACACTTGTTCCTTTAAATTTATGCGCTGATATTTTTGGAATTGGGTGATCAAATTTACTGCTGACAGCATAGTCGTGTATGTTTAATCTATGTGTTTTTGAATTTTATGCTGCTTTTCTAGCACATACCAGGTGCCTGTACAAAGGAACAATTTTTCCTTATCTGGAAAGTTGTCACCAGGTTAACATAGGTTGTCGCCAGGTGCTGATTTAGGTTTTTTTTTGTTAAAGTAATTGGACATAGAAACATAGAAATTAGGTGCAGGAGCAGGCCATTCGGCCCTTCGAGCCTGCACCGCCATTCAATATGATCATGGCTGATCATCCAACTCAGTATCCTGTACCTGCCTTCTCTCCATACCCCTTGATCCCTTCAGCCACAAGGGCCACATCCAACTCCCTCTTAAATATAGCCAATGAACTGGCCTCAACTACCTTCTGTGGCAGAGAATTCCACAGATTCACCACTCTCTGTGTGAAAAACGATTTTCTCATCTCGGTCCTAAAAGACTTCCCCCTTATCCTTAAACTGTGACCCCTTGTCCTGGACTTCCCCAACATCGGGAACAATCTTCCTGCATCTAGCCTGTCCAACCCCTTAAGAATTTTGTAAGTCTCTATGAGATCACCCCTCAATCTTCTAAATTCCAGCGAGTACAAGCCAAGTCTATCCAGTCTTTCTTCATATGGAAGTCGTGCCATCCCAGGAATCAGTCTGGTGAACCTTCTCTGTACTCCCTCTATGGCAAGAATATCTTTCCTCACATTAGGAGACCAAAACTGTACGCAGTTCTCCAGGTGTGGCCTCACCAAGACCCTGTACAACTGCCGTAGTACCTCCCTGCTCTTGTACTCAAATCCTTTTGCTATGAATGCCAACATACCATTCGCTTTCTTCACAGCCTGCTGCACCTGCATGCCTACTTTCAATGACTGGTGTACCATAACACCCAGGTCTCGCTGCATCTCCCCTTTTCCTAATCGGTCACCATTCAAATAATAGTCTATCTTCCTGTTTTTGCCACCAAAGTGGATAACCTCACATTTATCCACATTATACTGCATCTGCCATGCATTTGCCCACTCACCCAGTCTATCCAAGTCATCCTGCAGCCTCCTAGCATCCTCCTCACAGCTAACACTGCCCCCCAGCTTCGTGTCATCCGCAAACTTCGAAATGTTGCATTTTAATTTCCCTCATCCAAATCATTAATGTTTATTGTAAATTAGCTGGGGTCCCAGCACTGAGCCTTGCTGGCACCCCACTAGTCACTGTCTGCCATCCTAATATACATTAATGATTTGGTTCTTTAAGTTCAGGACCCGTGTTTCTGAATTAACTATGTCACGCTCCATCTTAATGAAGAACTCAACCATATTATGGTCACTGTTGCCCAAGGGGCCACGTACAACAAGGCTGCTAACTAACCCTTCCTCATTACTCAATATCCAGTCTAGAATAGCCTGCTCTCTCGTTGGTTCCTCTACATGTTGGTTTAGAAAACTATCCCGCATACATTCCAAGAAATCCTCTTCCTCAGCACCCCTGCCAATTTGATTCACCCAATCTATATGTAGATTGAAGTCACCCATTATAACGGTTTTACCTTCGTTGCACGCATTTCTAAGTTCCTGTTTGATGCCATCCCCAACTCCACTACTACTGTTAGGTGGCCTGTACACAACACCCACTAGCGTTTTCTGCCCCTTAGTCTTTCGCAGCTCCACCCATATCGATTCCACATCCTCCAAGCTAATGTCATTCCTTTCTATTGCGTTAATCTCCTCTCTAACCAGCAACGCTACCCCACCTCCTTTTCCTCTCTGTCTATCCTTTCTGAATATTGAATATCCCTGGATGTTCAGCTCCCAGCCTTGGTCACCCTGGAGCCACGTCTCTGTGATCCCAACTATATCATAATTATTAATAACTATCTGCACATTCAACTCATCCACCTTATTACGAATGCTCCTCGCATTGAGACACAAAGCCTTCAGGCTTGTTTTTACTACGCTCTTGCCCCTTTTACAATTATGTTGAAAAGTGGCTCTTTTAGATTTTTGCCCTGGATTTGTTTTCCTGCCACTTTTCACCTCGCTACCTATTGCTCCTATCCTCATTTTACACCCCTCCGTCTCTCTGCTCACACATTTAAGAAACCCTCCACTTCTTATTCTCCGTTTGTTATTTTTTTCTTCTTTCCTCCCTACGTGTTGCGCCTGACTGCTTCTCTTCTCTGCCTCCTGCCTCACAAACGCACTACTTGCCTTCTCTATTTGAGTCCCTCCCCCCAACCGATCTAGTTTAAAGTCTCCCCAGTAGCATTTGCAAATCTCCCCGCCAGGATATTGGTTCCCCTCGGGTTCAAGTGCAACCCGTCCTTTTTGTACAGGTCACACCTTCCCCAAAAGAGGTCCCAATGATCCAGAAACTTGAATCTCTGCGCTCTGCACCAGTCCTTTAGCCACGCATTGATCCTCCACCTTGCTCCATTCCTACTCTCACTGTCGCGTGGTACAGGCAGTAACCCTGAGATTGTTACCTTTGCGGTCCTTCTCCTTAACACTCTTCCTAACTCCCTAAATTCTCCTTTCAGGACCTCCTCTCTTTTTCTACCTATGTCATTGGTACCAATGTGTACCATGACCTCTGGCTCCTCTCCCTCTCATTTCAAGATATCTTGGACCCGTTCAGTCACATCCCGGACCCTGGCACCAGGGAGGCAAACTACCATCCGGGTCTCCTGACTGCGTCCACAGAATCGCCTATCTGACCCCCTAACTATAGAGTCCCCTATTACTGTTGCCCTCCTCTTCTTTTCCTTACCCTTCTGAGCAACAGGGCCGGTCTTTGTACCGGAGGCCCGGTCGCTGTTGCTACCCCCAGGTAGGCTGTGCCCCCCAACAGTACTCAAACAGGAGTACTTATTGCCAAGGTGTACAGCCACCGGGGTACTCTCTAGTCCCTGCCTCTGCCCCTTGCCTCTCCTAACCGTGACCTACTTTTCTGCCTCCTGTGGTTTTGGAGTGACCACCTGTCTGTAGCTGCTCTCTATGGCTTCCTCACTCTCCCTGACCAGACGGAGGTCATCGAGCTGCTGCTCCAGGTGCCGAATACGGTCCATTTGGAGCGCCATCTTGACGCACCTGGCGCAGATGTGGACGTCTGGAGAGCTATCTGACTGCATGACCTCCCACATCTGACATCCAGAACAGTAAACTGCCCTGGCACTCATCCTCCCCCTTACCCTGGATACAATACAATACACAATACACAATACAATACAAAGCAAGGATTTTAGCTGAAAGAAATCAGCAGGGATCTGACTGCCAATCAGCTGCTCCCTCGAGTCGTCTTCCACCAATCAGCGGCTTCCTCAACTGCGAGCTGCGAACGGAACGTTACGGATTTGTCTCCTCCCACTGCACTGCTCCTGGGCCTCTGTCTATATGTAATCTGATATATATATATATATATGATTTTTTATTTTTATTAAACACAGAATGTTATCCTTTAAACTTTACTACTAAATACTGAACCCTTAACTCCCAGAATCCTTAACTCCCAGTTATTGTATTAATGAAATGTAAAAATGTAAACCCTGGGTTGCACCCAATCAGCTGCTTCCTCTGGTCCTCTTCAACCAATCAGAGGCTTCCACCAGATTCCCTCTCTGGAAGATGGAACCAAAGATTTGGGTGGAACGTTGCAGATTTTGCTCTCACAGCGCAGGGAACTCCCCCCTCTCGAACCAACGGCTCCCCGGGCCTGTGTGAAAACAAGCCCCGCGCTAGATTTATACTCACAGCGCAGGGAACGCCACCCTCTCGAACCAACGGCTCCCCGGGCCTCTCACCAACGGGGAGCCAATGGTGAAGTTCTATTTCAACTTTTATGTCGAAGGGGGTTCCAGTCGCCAGTTTTTCGGCGACCTGCTACGACTACGGCAGTCATCTAAAAATAGCCTAAGTGCCTAATAGACAGGCCCTTCAGAGTTTTGGCAGAAAGAAAGGATCCAGAGAAACTATTATCGGAGTTTGTTTCTTTGCACGTAGCCAATGACGGTGAGAGATAGTTTGTACCGGAGAAATAGAAAGGATGGTGCTGGTAATGTTATTTTTGCTATTCTATATAACTTGGCCCTGTTTCTGGCATGAGTGTGAAGATGGGTCCCAACACAAAACATCATCTGCGTATTTCTTCTGCAGATTCAGCCTGACCCGCTGAGTTCCCTCAACACTTTTTTGATTTGCCCATCTCATTGTTCACTTTCTCATGTTCTGTAGCCAAAACCTGGCCATTCGCCAATTATTTTCTCTGGTCAATGTTCATTCATGTGCTCAAGGCCTTCCCTTTATAGGTAATTATTTCTGAAGTGTGGTCACCTTCATTTTTCACATGTACAGCAGCCAATTAGAGTATACCACTGTTTCACAAATGACAGAAAAGAATAATGAATTGGTTCCTGGTGGTGTTGATTGAAAGATGAATGTTAACGAGGCAATTCGGAGATCTCCATTGCTTCATTAATGGTACCCTTTGAGTTTTTTTATTGTCAGCTGTCTAAACCAAATTAGGAAAGTGTACATGTTAGATATCAGAAATTATTTAAGCACTGCATGCGATCTTCTGCCTGAACATCTTTATACATGCCTTTTTGTTCATTCTTGCATAATCAGAAAATTATGTTCTGACTCAAACCACCAAATATTTTTTAAGTAACATAAATCTTTTTCACTCTGATGCTAACCTATTAAGGATGTAACATTTCATCCTATTTTTCTGCAGCTGTCAATGTAAAAATAGATTGAGTTTTAAATTTTAATTTTTTTTTAAAGATCATGGAATCTTAGCTTTCAACGTTTGACGCACCGGGCCTGTAACTCGCTGGAGTTGGGGGACCTCATTGAACCGTACCGATTAGTGAAGGGCTTGGATCGAGTGGATGTGGAGAGGATGTTTCCACTAGTCTACGAGCCGAGGTCATAGCCTCAGAATTAAAGGACATTCTTTTAGGAAGTTGAGACATTTCTTTAGTCAGAGGGCGGTGAATCTGTGGAATTCTTTGCTACAGAAGTCTGTGGAGGCCATCAGTGGATTTTTTTTAAGGCAGAGACAGATAGATTCTTGATTAGCACGGGTGTCAGAGGTTATGGGAAGGCAGGAGAATGGGGTTATGAGAGATAGATTGGCCACGATTGAATGGCAGTGCAGACTTGATGGGCCGAATGGCCTAATTCTACTCCTATTCCTTATGACCTTATGATTGAATGGCGGAGTAGACTTGATTGGCCTAATTCTGCTCCTATCACTTATGACCTTATGATCTTTCAGCGACTGCTTAAAATATCAATAAAATCTGAGCAGCGTGCTCTTCATTACTGTACATTGAATATTATATTTTTTGTGTGATGCAGTAATGAAAATTCTGTTTTAATTAGCTCCTAAAACAGTGTGACGATGAGGAACTGATGGAATTAGCTCTTCCCAGACTTACTAAAGTCATCACACTCTGGGAATTTCTGTTGATGAAGGTAAGCGTATTCTCAAGAATTACTGTACCTGTTATACAAGATGATTCCACGTTTCATGTAACTGCAGTTCCTAATATTTCTTCCACAAAATAAATCACCAGAATATACTTTATTTAATCTGCACTCAATGCTTTTGACTAGCCCAGAACTTTCAATATTTGCTAACTTTATGCTGTATTCAGACCTGCGAAGGTTGTTGTTCTGGTATATTTTGTCATAGAATTATGTTTAAAAGGTTTTCTGTTTTGGGGATGATGTAACTAAAGCTATTAGTTACAATGTTCAAGTAAATTTGGCTACAACTTAATCGTTTGTCATGTACTAAATTATGTAAAAGTTTAAAGTGCATGATTATGGTTTCACAATAGGCCAAGTAATCTAAAACCAAAACCAGAAATATATTAACCTGCTGTTGATTATTTTATTCGTTGAACAGCATTGTGCAAAGCGTGCAATATTTTAACGTATGTTGTACTATTTCAGAGGAATATCTTGAATTTCTGAAGATGTATTTGTTACTTAAAGCTGCATTCCTTCCAGGCTCCATTAGAAATAGACAGATAAAATACTGCATGCTGTTGCAGACTTATCAGGCTCTGGGAACCCTAAACAAAGAACTACATTTATTTAAAATCCTCGTGTGCATGTGTATATGTGTGCATGTAACCTCCCTCAATTCACAAGTTATTCATAAATCCACCATTTTGCAAGTCTTTCCACCCCTATCGCAAACTGGAAATAATGGTGACCGAAACAGAATCCTCGGTGAAAATTGTTAGCAGTCCGTCAGCTGTGATGGTATCATGAAAGCTGCCACCCCTGTGGTGCTGTACTCAAAATGGTGGACCTAGTAATTAAGGTGAGGAGTTCTGACTTTTCTTCCTAATTGCTTCTTCCCCTCCCCTCTCTCCTTAACAAAAAAATCGTGCTTAAATGATAGGGAATAATGTGTGCCGTCTGTCTCTATCCTTTAATCTTGCATTGGATACAAACCTACCCTCAACCAACTCATCTTGGATAATTGCCAGTATTTGTACATCATTCAGTCTCTCTGGTGGATGACTTCCCCCCAGCTTGATGGTCCCTCTGTGTGCTGTCCACTCTGGGCATGGCATTTGTATGCTAGTTCTGTAATGTTACTATTACTCTTCTCATACTGCCACATTTTTTAAGCTTATAAACAACGATAAACAAAGATTTTGCTACATTCATTCATTACATTCATTGAGATTTTAAATGGCTTCTGAATAGCGTGTATCGAGTCCGTCCCGTATCTTGGCAGATCCAGCAAAACAAGAAATAAAAGTAAATGTAATCAATGAGTTTTCATTTGTTAAAGATGGTAGATTAATATTCCAGATGTAACACATTAGTTCAGTTGAATCGGTATATCAAAATATCAGTTCATCCTTTCTATTTGTAGATAATAACTTGTTGCAGCCCCTTCATTATTTTTCCTTTTGTATTCGATATCTTCGGCTGGGTTGAATGTTTCTGAACAGATCTTGTATTTCTGGTTACATCATTGAATTAGCATAGGTGGACTACATACTATCATACTCTGAGCCATTATTTTTCTCGGAGCCCATTGTGAAGGAATGCTCCTTTAAGGTTGTACAAACTTCCAAAGGGTGTTTCATTTTCTAAGTTGTCTGCTTTGAAAAAAATTGTTGATGTGAATCTGGACTTCGGCCTGTTGGGAAACTAGTGCACATGTCATTTTTTTCGTGGGCAATAACTTTGAAATACTATTATGCTGAACAAATGTAATGTTTGCTCTTTTGTGATGTACAGTTGGATCTTAAAAATGTTATTGCCCGGTAAATTCTCTTATAAAAATCAAATTCTTATACTTGATGCTGAACCCTAGGTGGAAAAAGGACGCCCCGCCAGACCACAGTTTCAAGATGTATATAGAGAGTTTGAAATGCTGCATAAACATGTGAAGAAAATGGCTGAAGAGCACTTAAGTAATTCCATTCGAATGCTAAATCCTCAACAGCCCTTACAGATTTCTAGTCTGCAGGTAAATAAATGCTTACGGACATGTTTATAGGACAAGCAATGTTAAGCTCTCAGATAAAGTGAATTTTCTTCCACTTTTTCTGCACCGGTCAATCCTTTTGCATGATTGCAATGAGAAGTGTCAAATATACTTCAAAATAATTCTGAAATATATTCCTTAAGATTTGTTGCGTTTTCCTTTCGTTAGTAGCTGCCGATTGTTTTGTTGTGTTGAACAATTTGGTCCTTGTCAACTGCCAGTCACTTTATTGTTTAGTGCATCTAAAATAATTTTCTGCAGGACGATTTTGTGATGTTGGGAGCCAATTTTATCTTCACCTGCAATGCAAATCCAGCTCATGAGTACTACATTTTAAGCATGAATATCGGAATGAGATGCAGATAAAGTGGCTCAATCCAATGAGCCAAGGATTAGGTAACAATATCGCACCAATCACTGTTGCAGCAATTTCCAAGATGAATCACCATAGAACACATCTACCAAGTTACATCTGAGCAACTCTTACACATTACTGTGTTGTTCCTGTAAAAGTTAATGGTGCTGGAATATTGCAAGTTACTGCTCTTCTGACCATCATTTCAGACAGAGGATTTGTCTTTTGATGGACCATTGTCTTCTGTTTTCTCAGCCAAGCTCGTGACCGCTCCAGACTTTATGTCAGTATATTATTGGCTGACTTTCTAGTTTCTATTTCAGGAAACCTGAGCCCTCAAATTGTGATTCGTAACTTCCACCAAGTCCTGACCTTCACTCAAGCAGCTACTTCCATCATCATCGGTTTAGCCAATTATTTAACACCACTAGTATTTCTACGGCAATTTAAAATGCAATTAATTAAATATTCCCCGGTGCTTTTTGCAATGTTACCAAGCAAAATCTGACCCTAACCCACACATGATCAAACGCTTTTTCCGAAAAATAGGTTTTAGAGAGTATCTAAAAGGAGAACAGTGACAGAAAAAGTGACATAAGAAGAGGTAGAAATTGGGACCTTGACAGATTAAGCCATGCTGTCAATGAGCATGAAAGAAGCTAGAGTTGAAGGAATACAGAGCTCTCTATCTGGAGTGAACATTAAACATAGAACAGGCCCTTTGGCCCACAGTGTTAGTGCTGAACATGATGCCTATCTGAGGGGATCTCATCTGCCTGCACATGATCCATCCCTGGCAAAGTGTTTCAGGCCCCCGCCACACTCTTTGTAAAAAAAAAAAAAAAAAAACACTTGCCCCACACATCTCCTTTAAACTTTCTCTCACCTTAAAGTTATGCCCTCTAATGTTGAAGATTTCCACCCTGGGAAAAGGGTTCTGACTGTCTATCCTATCTATGCCTCTCCTCGTGTTATATATACTTCTATCAAATCCCCCCTCAACCTCTGACGTTCCAAAGAAAACATTTAAGTTGTATAAGAAGAACTGCAGATGCTGGAAAAATCGAAGGTAGACAAAAATGCTGGAGAAACTCAGCGGGTGAGGCAGCGTCTATGGAGAGAAGGAATGGGCGACGTTTTGGGTTCCACATCTGGAGGAGTTAAAAACATTGTGTGTTTTGGGAACGCACATTGTTATTTTAAAATTGAGTCATTATGAGTCAAGTCGAGTTTGTTTTCATATGCACTAGTTCAGTGAGTATAGTTACAATGATAAATCTTGCTTGCAGCGGCATTGCAGGCACATAGAATCGAATAAACACACAAAAACTAATGATACCTAATTCCAAAACTTCTAATTGTTTGATACTAATGTGGATTAGTTATTCAAAAGTCTACAGTCATTAAATCTTTGCCATTGTTTGGGATCTACTGTAATCACCTGTACATGCGTTATCCAGTCTAATCCCACTCCTGTTTTCATCCTAAACTTTCTATTCCTTCTTAAGATAGACAAGTATTTGTCTTTAGTTTAGAAATACGCCATGGAAACGGGCCCTTCGGCCCACGTCTGTACCGCCCAATAATCATCTGTACACGAGTTCTATCCTACACACTACGGACAATTTACAGCAGCCAATTGGCCTACAAACCAGCACGACTTTGGAGTGTGGGAGGAAACCGGAGCACCCAGGGAAAACCCACGCAGTCACTGGGAGCATGTGCAAACTCCGTGCAGATGGCACCCAAGGTCAGGTTTCAACCCGGCTCTCTGGCGCTATAAGGCAGCAACTGTGCCACCATGCCACCCATAACTTCACTGTTTCCATCCTTAGCCCTTTATTACAAGCATACGGTTTTATGAATTACTTATAGTGAGGGGTGATACAACAGCTCAGCGGTAGAGTTGCTACCTTACGTGCCTTAAGGAGACCCGGGTTCAGTCCTGACCTGGGGTGCTGTGTGTACAGAGTTTGTACCTTCTCCCTGTGACTGCGCGGGTTGGTGCTCTGATTTCCTCCCACATCCCAAAGACGTGTGGACTTGTAGGTTCCATAAATTGTCCCTAGTATGTAGGATGGGAAGCTGTGATAACATGGAACTAGTGTGTGGTGATCATTGGTCGGCGCTGAGTCGGTGGGCAGAAGAGCTCGTTTCAAGGCTGTATCCCTAAACTAAATGTATATTCCCTTTCAAAATGTAACCTAACTGCACTACCTTTACTGGAATTGCTCTTTTTTAGTGTTATCCTCCTGAATTCTTTGTTGCAGCTGAGAAATCCTGACCTGGCCAGCTGGTGTGAAGCACCTGTTGCTCACACCTCTCAATCATCAAGATGGCAGCAACTGAGTTTCCAGCAAAGATGTTTGTTACCACAGATCCTGGATAGAAAAACCTGTCTTTTCTTGCTATTTTGCCTTGCAGGCTACTTCTGTTGCTTAAATTAAAACATATGTACAAAAAATGAGATGGCAAATATAGTTTTGTCATCCTCCACTCTTCAAAAAATCTAATGACTACATAGATTTGTTTCCTTGTTGCTGTAGTTTGTCCAGTATTGTTTTATTTTAAGAAGAGTTTCAGGAACACCCAATTGTCATCTTTACACAGTGAACCATAAAACCAATCAAAATTCATTAGAACGTTGTCATGAATGTTTTGCATGGTCTAATACTTTGCAAGGTTTACTTTGTGTCATATTACTTGTAACTGGAGAGCACCTCCTTGTTTCAGGGACGGTGAATTTGTTTGTTACTAATCAGTAAATAGATGTGTTTAAGAAGGAACTGCAGATGCTGGAAAATCGAAGGTCGACAAAAGTGCTGGAGAAACTCAGCGGATGCAGCAGCATCTATGGAGCGAAGGAAATAGGCAACATTGCGTTTCTCCAGCACTTTTGTCTACCAGTAAATAGATGTATATATACCTTTGCAATCATTTTATGAATTAAATAGAAGGAAATTCTAGCCCTGATGTGTTTTTTTTGCGATAAACTTTCCAGGTTGCCGAGTCGCTGGGAATAACTGAGCACATGAATAAAGAAAATCAGCAAGATGCAAGCATGGCTCTGAGCTACAAACTAGTGACTGCGGATGACCAAAACCATAATTCACCGGCAGAGAAACATGTCATGGAGGTATCTGAAAGTTAAACATTCAATGTAAAGAAGTACTATTTGCTTCAGTTAGTTAGCAGAATTAAGGGCCTGTCCCACTTGCGTGTCCTTGGCACGCAAATTACGCAACCTCGCTTGTCGCGTTGAGGCGCATGGGCACCGTATGACCGCGCGGGGCAGGTCCCACAGAGAAGCGCGGAGGGGTATGTAGGTTTTTATTTATTTATTTATTTGTTAGAAGTACGTACGGTAGTGTGGTACTTGAGTACCTAATACATACATACACATTACCATTCTTGTACAACTTCGTAGATTTAATTTAGTAATAAAAGAACAGTGAAAGAAAAAATAAATAAAGAGTGTCGAAATAGATAGACAAGCGAGTAGAAACAGATAGCAAAAGAAATAAAGAGCAGAGATGAAAAGCTAAAAATATTGAGAGAAAAAGAGAAATTAGGAGAGATCTACCTATTTCATATTTTTGCCCATCCGTCACCCGGTTCTGAACCATTTAATTTCTAAGGTTGTGTTATGTTGCACCATATGCTTGTAAAAAGTTGATAAAAGGAGACAAAGTCTTTAAGAATTGGTCTACTTTGCCTAGTAGTATGTAGTTGTGCGCAACATCGCGCGGGGCTCCGACGTTTTGGTAGCGAACAAAATCTTTGCTCGTCAACATCCTGTTGCGTAACTGACGGCCCAAGGCCCTGGCACGACGCAACGTCTCGCCTCCAACAGCAGCAGAAGCAGGCAAACAATTGCCGTGCTCGGCCTGGGGCTCACGGCCGCCCCCGCTTCTACTCCCAGAGCGGGGCCAAGAAAATTGAAGATGGACACAAAATGCTGAAGTAACTCAATGGAGGGAAGGAATGAGTGACGTTTCGGGTCAAGACCCTTCTTTCAGACTGAAGAAGAGTGTCGACACAAAACATTAGCCATTGCTTCTGTCCAGAGATGCTGCCGGTCCCGCTAAGTTACTCCAGCATTTTGTGTCCATCTTCAAATGACGTCACGCGCTCCAGACGGCCGTGGAGGCGCATGAAATTGCACGCGACCTTCACGGGACCGTTACGCCTCAATTAACGTGCCAAGGACACGCAAGTGGGACGGGGCTTTACTGATATTGCAACAGTTTTCATTCAGAGAAATTATAACATTTGATTTCTGTCAATTTTTTAACTGGAGAAAGTAGGAATTTAGATTCAGTGAATTAATTACAAACTATCAAGTGGAATATTCCAAATTGATAATGTTATGAATTTTTAAATCTTTTAAAAAAATTTACAGTACATTAAATTCCCTCTCCTGTTTGATCCTAGGCTGAGTTGAGCTCCATTACATTGTCTCTCTGTACCCACTTAATACAGTCTGGTTTGATTGCAATGCAAAATGAAAAAGCTTCAACTAAACATAGAATTGCATTTTTATTGTAATAGCACAAAATAGCGAAACGGGTAAAGAAGACACAAACGTCTTGGAGGGCAGCACCGTGGCGCAGCTGGTAGAGCTGCTGCCTCACAACGCAGGAGACCCGAGTTCAATCCCGTCCTCGGATGCTGTCTGTGCGGAGTATGCACGTTCTCTCTGTGACTGCATGGATTTTCTCCGGGAGCTCTGGTTTCCTTCCACATCCCAAAGACGTGTGGGTTTGTTGGTTAATTGGCTTCTGTAAATTGCCCCTAGTGTCCATGGAGTGGATGCAAAAGTGGAACAACATAAATCTAGTACGAATGGGTGATTGATGGTCAGTGTGCACTAAGTGGGCCGAATGGCCTGTATCCATGCTGTATCTCTAAACTAAGAATAAAATCTATGTTAATTAAGTCTTTTTTCGAAAAGCTAAAAAAATGTCAATGCTGTAGAAGTTGTTAAGAATGTATGTGATAATTAACTGCATCTCGAATTGTGAACAAACCTGTTTTGGCTGAAAAATATTTTCTCAGAGCTGAACAACATAGAGCTGCATTAATTTATTTGTGAAAGGGGTGTGGATGTTAACGACAAAGCCAGCATTGAAACTCTTCCTAATTGCTCATGCAGGGATGGGGTTAGCATTATGGTCATAGGTGATGGGAGTAGATTTATGCCATTCGGCCCATCAAGTCTACTCTGCAATTCAATTATGGCTGATCTATCTCTCCCTCCAACCCCATTCTCCTGCCTTCTCCCCATAACCTCTGATACCTGTACTAATCAACAATCTATCTCTGCCTTAAAATTATCCACATGGCCTGCACAGCCCTCTGTGGTAGAGAATTCCAGATTCATCAACCTTTGACTAAAGAAATTCCTCCTTATCTTCCTGAAGGAACGTCCTTTAATTCTGAGGCTATGACCTCTGGTCCTAGACTCTCCCACTAGTGGAAACATCCTCCCCACATCCACTCTATCCAAGTCTTTCACTATTCTGTATGTTTCAATGAGGTCCCCTCTCATTCTTCTAAACTCCAAGCGAGTACAGGCCCAGTGCCGACCAACGCACACCTATGCATTCCTGGAATCAGTCTTGTAAACCTCTACAGAGCCAGCACATCCTTCCTCGGATATGGTGCCCACAATTGCTCGCAATACTCCAAATAACATTACATTGAAGCACTGCAGTCCTTCTGCTGAAGATGCATCCAGAGTGCTTTAGCCCAGCAATATGAAGGACTTGCAATGTCCAGCTCAGGTTGTGTACATCGTGGAAGGAAACTTGCAGCGGCAGCGCTCGATACACATGCTTCCCTTCCACGACGTGCTAGAAGTAGTCGATTTCTATAATTTGATGCTGCAAATTAATTGAATTATTCAGGAAGGATTCTAGCAAAGCTGATAAACATTTTACTTTCAGCCTGCCGAGTCCACACCGACCAGCAATCCCCGCGCATGTCAGCCGGCGTGGGCAAGTTGGGCCGGAAGGGCCTGTTTCCGCGCTGTACGACTCTGTGTGTTTATTGTTGTATGCATCATTCAAATGTTAATCAGAAGTCTTTAATATTATTTAAATTAAAATACTCTTTCATGATAATCCTCTCTTGGGAAATGTTGAGAAACGTATAATTATTTCATTCGATTTTTAAAATGATCTCTTTGGTCTTTCAGCAAGATTTTGGACCGTTATCCCCTTCGTCAAAACGAATGAAGATCGATGACTCAATAGCAGGAACCGAAAATAACTTGAACCAAAATGGGATGGAAATAACTGGAGAAGTACATTTAGAAAGCTTAACTAATGCAACAGGTATATAAGACTTTATAATTTTGTAGGTGTTATGGTGCAGTATGTAATATCGGTTTTGCTGAGAATGGCAGATTATGAAGCCCTGCTAAAAGATGTATTTGTTCTTCAAAGCATTTTGCAGCGGGGGTTTGAGTTTTGACCACTTGGTCCCATAATAAAAGATAAAGCATGTTACAATTAACTTCAAACCATGACCACTATAAGAAGATTTTTAGCATAAGGCTATGAATAAATAGCACTAGACCATGCTACTGCCACTTCTCAGATTAGATGCAGGACAACACACCAACATTTTACACTTTTATGTCTTCATTCCCTTGTCACAAACATACTCAAGAACCACTCTCACCACATTCCCTCTTCTCCACTCTTTGTTCAGTCAGAAGATGTAAAATGTTGTACCATGAGATTCAAGGGCAGCTACTTCATGACTGTTAGCAGATTCTTGAATGGACCATGTTTAATATGTACTGTGTTTACATATCTGTTGTGCTGCTACAAGTAAGGAATTCATTGTTCTATCTGGGACATATAATAAAACACTCTTCATCTCTCAGCTTAGACTGAATTCCTGATCTTTCGGCCTACCTCGCTGTGGTCTTTGCACTTTTTTCATCTGCATTTTAACACTATATTCTGAATTCTGTTAATTTTCTCTTTTTGCACGTGTGTGTATGTGATTGTAATCATGTACAGATGATTTGGCTGGACAGCAGAGAAAACAAAGATTTTCATTATCTCTGTACAGGTGACAATAATAAACCATATACCCATTTGACAATTCTAGTTTTGACACGAAAAGACCCACAAGTGGGGATTTATGACCAATAGGAGCTGGATTATGACCATACACTATTTACACTTGGGACTCTTGCATGATTAGCTGAAGTAGACTTTCTAAAAAGATAAAAGTTTTTTTAATCTATCTGTTACTTTTTAGAAATAATCTGCACCTTCAAAAATAAGGTCTGCAACCAAATGAGGAAAACGTGCTAATCCCTGTAGCACAGCTTTTTATGTGAAATTCTGCAGCAATGTTACATATGAGTTTTGTGAAATTTGACTCCTGAATTCCACGGCCCAACTGACGAGGAAGAAGTATTTGTAGATGTAGGTGAACAGGAGTTTTGATATGGGTTTGGCGATAAGGTGGTTAAAGATTAAGTTAGTTTAGTTTAGAGATATAGCGCGGAAACGGACCCTTTGGCCCACCGAGTCCGCACCGACCAGCGATCCCCGCACATTAACAGTATCCCACACACTAGGGACAATTTAGATTTATACCAAGCCAATTAACCTACAAACGTGTACGCCTTTGGATTGTGGGAGGACACCGTCGTTTTCGGAGAAAACTCAAGCAGGTCACGGGGAGAATGTACAAACTCCGTACAAGCAAGCACCCATAGCCGGGATCAAACTCGGGTCTCTGACGCTGTAGGCAGCAACTGTGCCACCCACTTTATTTTTAATTTTTTTGTTGTGAATATTTTATATTGACTTTATTGTTATTACAGTACATTTCTTGATGTTGGTGTATGCATGCTTCATTGTTAGATGGTTTTCTGTATTGTCTGCTTTAATTAAAACTAAAACTACTACACTTTATTCCTCTGCAGACAAGAAACAAACCGATTGCCCCGCGCTGAATGCTTGCGATCTACATACGGTGTATGGAGCACCGTCTGTTCAGGTAGAAGAAGATAACCATACGGATGCATTGTTGCTTTCTGGGGATATTAAAAGTTCTAGTTCCATAGAACAGTCTACTCCTGAGGATATGTGTTATCAGGTAACTCAAGTAAACCTGTCAAGTACTCAGCTTCCTCTGCTGGAGCCCCACAATGAAGCCCTGAATAACAGTATTCAGGGAGATGAGTTTTTAGGTATGGATACAGATATTACAGCAGAGGAATTGGTTCAAGAACAATTATCTAGTCAAAATATTTCAGAGCAGCTGAATGATACTGGACTAAATTCCACTGCAGATGAAATGACAAATCAGACTTCACTTCTTTCGGAGATGACTAAGGTCAGTCAAAAAGGTTCTGAAGTAAGCAACTCTGTTCAGGATTTACAGCATAACATGGACATCCAGGATCCACTTGGCAATCAGGAACACGGTGAGCAACTCAATGATTCTGACATTGCCGACCAGATGCAGCAGCTGGAGAAGGCTTTGTCTCGAGATGTGGAGCCCATAGGCCAAGTTTGTCACAATAGTCATTTGCAGCATCACCAGACTGAACAGACCTTTGAAGCTGACATCTCCCATCAAGTAGATCTGGAGAGTCAGGTATCCACTGAGGAGATGAACGGGTTGGAAGTAGACAGTCAAGGTAAAATAATAGGTCACTTTGAAGACCAGAGTATGGATCAAAGCAATCAGGAAAGTTCAGAAGACATTTTAGAAACTACAGTGACGGAGGATGGAACATTGGAATTCCAGCTGCCTGTTGGCAGTCAGGAGTTATTGGCGCAAGGACATGAACAGATCTTCATTCAAACTTCTGAGGGTCTAATTGTGTCACATGAAGGGACAGCAGTTGTGTCTCAGACCTCTGAAGGCATTGTTATAGTGACTAATGCCGATGGTACTACAATGCACATACGAACACCTGACGGTGTTCCCTTTGAAACTGTAGAAGCTCTTCTGGCAATGGATACTGAAGGGCAAAGTGAAGGCTTGTTAGTCACACAAACACATACTGAAGTGGAACAATGATCTCAATGCCCTTATTTCATTCTCTTAATACAGTAGCAAAAATAACTAAAAGGGTCTTTCTCTTGTTCAATAAACTGCTTCAATACAAAAATAAGGTTCATTTTCGTGAAAGAAACTTGACTGTTTCCTGTTACGTCACAGTGAACATTTATTACTTGATGTATTTTGTGTTAAGCTTTATCATCCCACAAGGTAATGAGTCTTGTACAAAAACTGGGTAGGAGGTCTCAAGAGGGCTTTACCCTCCATGTTGCTATGTGCTTGGTAAGGTACCTGAACGAATCTCACAAACTAAATCCAAGTTTATTTATTGTACTTTTGAACATACATTTGACTGCAGTGGTCCGGAAAATGTGATGTTGCTGCACTGATTTTGAATGTTTTCTTAAAATCTTTGATTCCTTGTTGCTTATTCAATATAACTATTTTGCCAAAATAGTATTTGTATATGTTCTACTGCCTACCTTTGAAACTGCCATTAAAAAAATAATTGTACTCCCATAAAACATTCATAATAAATATAATTCTGTTAGATTGAATGACATTTTTGCTAAAACTGTTAAATATTTGATGTTCATCTCCAATGACAGGTAAATGTGGATTATACAGAAATCAATTTGTGTAGATCATTCCTTTAAATGATTCAAATCTTTAAATTCTCAAAACGCCTGTAAGTTTCTTGGTAATTTCTGATTTAAAGTATTGGATCTAATTTGCAGTATTGATAACTATCTCAAGTACAAAAAGGATATGTTTGTTTCTGACTATATGTTTCATTGGGCTATATTTCACTCCTCATCTAATTTGATAATTTAAGAAATTGGACTTAAACCAAGCAGCACTTAATAATTGGATAACTCGTGTACGAAGTTTAAAGGAACCATAACAAAATAAATTGCCGTATATTAGTTTTGAGCTACCAAATTTGTGTGGCAGCAATGCATTTTTGGGCTATATATTTGAGTTTTTCTCTCATTATATCAAGAATTCCAAACATATTGCAAGTGTGTGGAGATTGCTACTTTAAGCTAAATTATTTTGTATTACAATCACTTTAATTGCCCCTCTTCTCCCATTGTTGTTGCCATCATTGTTTTGTGCCAACACGAGAGTCTTCAGTCACTGGGTTTACAATGTTATATCCAAAAGCATAAATTGACGATCAGAGATGGATCTGAGATGGCTAGCTTGCAGGCAGGAGTACTGGGGTAACATTAGTTATCACCCAAATGGAACCTTTGACAACAAAAATTAAAATGAGTCCTTTATGTAATCTTAGTCATGAGCTTTAAATAGGCCACTTTCCTTGTGCAGCATGGTTGCAATTGTGCCTAATGTGCAGTTCCTTTTTTTCCCTACAACTGGTATGAGTCTTGCATCTGATGTGAAACACAGTGTCCTTTTGTAGAACTTTGCAAGAATGTGAAAATGGGAGAGTTACATTGCTACGCTCTGTATATACCTGCTAATTACCGATGGTAGGCTGTTCATTTAATGTGTATTAAAGCAGTTGTGCATGTTGGTAATTTCCAGTTTTATTAGTGTACAACAAATCTCTATCAAAGACCTGTAATTTGACTATTGTAAATAATGAAACTATTTAAAGATTGAAAATAGCAGAAAATGGAATTTATTTTCTATTTTTAATTATAATATACAAAGTATTTTGTAATGTATTTGACGTAAAATACATTGTAATCTTGACAGACAGATTTGTTGCCTTAATTAATTTGGTGGGGTGATTAAACGTCATCAGTAAATTGGATGGTTGTAGTCGCCTGACAATTTGAAGGGATAATCATCATTCACTTTAAACATTTGATATTTTTAAGGTAATTATTACAAAATGGAATAGCTGTGTGTCAAGGATCAGCTTTGTCACAGGCCTGGGAAGCAAGTCTGGTTTGTATTATGCACCATTGTTAAACTGTTACAAATATTTGCTGTAGAATTTAATGCAGACCATTAGTGTTTTTTGTTGGTGACATGGGTCTATATTTTTGAAAAGCTGCCTTTATTTTAATAGGGTGACAAGCCGATAACCTACCATCAAGCTCCGTTAAATATTAGCAATATATGGAAGTTTTCTTTTTAAAGCCACTTTTATTTTGCAGTTTTGGTATTTGTTTTTCCATCGCTTGAGTGTGCAAGACAAATCATTAACAATCTTTCAGGACCATTGTTTAGTAATTTGAACAAAATTATTTTTTTCAGCATAAGTATTTCAACAATTTCTTAAAGGAAATAAATAAATATATTTTTCTTTGTCTTTTGTCATAATCATTGTGTTACTGAATTCTACCTTCCACTGAATGATATTTGATAACGAGTGAATCTTCCAAGAATTTTTATAGTACACAGTTGTCCTTCAGCCAGACATCGTCCCAGTTTCAAAGCTGAGCCATACAATCCTGGATAGGCATTTACTAGTGCTCAAGCTGATTTTAATGAATGAATGGGCGTTTCTCATTGGAGGTAAAAATTCCACTCAAAAAGTTGTCATTTGTCTCTGTACCAATTTTGTTTTAAATATTTCTTCAGTTGTGTGTGTTACAGAAGCCTATGTCCAGTTTCCAGTAGCATGCTTTCAACAAGAAGTCTGGCCTTTTCTTCGATGTAAGGCTGGTAGAGCCAGGATGACAGCTGCACCATCATCAGATCACAGCTTCTAGTGTGGGCGATCTCTTGAACAATTAAACTCTTTAGCTGCAGTTCCCTTCTGTACATCTCCAGTAACTCAACTGAGATTTCATCTGAAACAGAAAGGGGCTATATATCAACAAGTATAAACACATTTACAGCAGTGTAACTTCACACTTTAAATCCAGTAGGTTAAATCACCTGCATAATTCAAAATTTGTCCAAGTGTGAAGTTATATTATGGGGGAGATATTGAACAATTTCTTTTCTTCGGTATTCACCAAGGAGAAGGATATTGAACTCTGTGAGTTAAGGGGAAAAAGTAGAGTAGCTATGGAAACTATGAGATTCAAAGAGGAGGAAGTACTGACACTTTTGAAAAATATAAAAGTGGATAAGTCTCCAGGTCCTGACAGGATATTCCCTAGGATATTGAGGGAAGTTAGTGTAGAAATAGCAGGAGCTATGACAGAAATATTTCAAATGTCATTAGAAACGGGAATAGTGCCGGAGGATTGGCGTACTGCGCATGTTGTTCCATTGTTTAAAAAGGGTTCAAAGAATAAACCTAGCAATTATAGACCTATTAGTTTGATGTCAGTGGTAGGCAAATTAATGGAAAGGATACTTAGAGATAATATATATAAGCATCTGGATAAACAGGGTCTGATCAGGAACAGTCAACATGGATTTGTGCCTGGAAGGTCATGTTTGACAAACCTTCTTGAATTTTTTGAAGCGGTAACTAGGGAAATTGATGAGGGTAAAGCAGTGGATGTTGTCTATATGGATTTCAGTAAGGCCTTTGACAAGGTTCCCCATGGAAGGTTGGTTAAGAAGGTTCAATCTTTGGGTGTTAATGGCGGAGTAGCAAGATGGATTCAACAGTGGCTGAATGGGAGATGTCAGAGAGTAATGGTGGATGGCTGTTTGTCAGGTTGGAAGCCGTGACCAGTGGGGTGCCTCAGGGATCTGTGTTGGGTCCACTGTTGTTTGTCATGTACATCAATGATCTGGATGATGGGGTGGAAAATTGGATAAGTAAGTATGCAGATGATACTAAGATAGGTGGTGTTGTGGAAAATGAAGTAGATTTTCAAAGTCTACAGAGAGATTTGGGCCATTTGGAAAAGTGGGCTGAAAGATGGCAGATGGAGTTTAATGCTGTTAAGTATGAAGTGCTACATCTTGGCAGGACAAATCAAAATAGGACGTAGATGGTAAATGGTAGGGAATTGAGGAATGCTGTGGAACAGAGGGATCTGGGAATAACTGTGCATATTTCCCTGAAGGTGGAATCGCATGTAGATAGGGTGGTAAAGAAAGCCTTTGGTGTGCTGGCCTTGGTAAGACCAATTCTGGAGTATGGTGTACAATTTTGGTCGCCTAGTTATAGGAAGGATGTCAACAAAATAGAGAGAGTACAGAGGAGATTTACTAGAATGTTGCCAGGGTTCCAGCAACTATGTTACAGAGAAAGGTTGAACAAGTTAGGTCTTTATTCTTTGGAGCGCAGAAGGTTAAGGGGAGACTTGATTGAGGTCTTTAAAATGATGAAAGGGATAGACAGAGTTGACGTGGATACGTTTTTCCCATTGAGGGTAGGGAAGATTCAAACAAGAGGGCATGACATGAGAATTAAGGGACAGAGGTTTCGGGGTAACGTGAGGGGGAACTTCTTTACTCAGAGGGTGGTAGCTGTGTGGAATCAGCTTCCAGCAGAAGTGGTGGAGGCAGGATCGATTTCAACATTTAAGAGTAAAGTGGATAGGTATATGGACGTGAAGGGAATGGAGGGGTATGGTCTGAGTGCAGGTAGATGGGACTAGGGGAAAACAAATGGTCGGCACGGACTGGAAGGGCCGAGAGGGCCTGTTTCCGTGCTGTAATTGTTATATGGTTATATGGTTAAATTAATGTTATCCAGCTAACCATTGCAAGAAGCAGAAAAAAAACTTCCACGTCCCTAGTCACTACCAGGAGGCTATTCGCTGTACCAGGATGAAGCCAGGTAGGTTTCTGTGTCATTTTAGCCGTGGTTGCAGTTAATGGTGGAGGGTTGACAGCATGCCATAAAGAAGGCAGTGAAAATTTGGGTTGAATTATGATTTGTGGATCAGCTGCCTTGACATCTAGTCCATGGGTTATCATGGACTGGGTCTTGCAGAGAACCATTACTTGAAGATCTTTGAAGGCATCAGCTCAGATGAACCACGCTGCAAAATGATAGGGGATGAGGGAAGACAAGGAGAACAACGGTGAAGCAAAGTTGCATTTTTGCATTGACACAAAGCAGAAAAGGGTGTTCACTAACCGAAGAATCTTATTCTCCAACAGCAAGTCCCATTTGCCTAGCTTAAAATTAATAATTGTACTCTAATCGCAAAATCACTGGTGTTGATTCCCGGCAATTTTAGAATTGCAAAATATCCATCCACAAATCAGTAGCCTTCAATATAACCATTCCCACCAGCAAAAGAATATTACCACTGAAGCAGGTAATAATGTAACACAATTTATCATTCAGATTGAGTACACTTTAGTTAGAGATACAGCAGGCAGGCAGGCCCTTCGGACCACCGAGTCTGGGCCGACCCACTGAACTAGCTCTATCCCACACATTAGGGTCAGAATAAAAGGACATTCCTTTAGGAAAGAGATGAGGAATTTCTTTAGAGAGAAGGTGGTGTATCTGGAATTTATTGCCGTGGAGGCCAAGTCAATGGATATTTTTAAGGCAGACTTGGATAGATTTTTGACTATTACAGGTTATGGGGAGAAAGCAGAAGGGGTTTGAGGGGACAGTTGGATCACTCATGATCGAATGGAGGAGTAGACAACGGGCCCCATGGCTTAATTCTGCTCACATCACTTGCAACACTTTGGAGAAGTCAATTAACCTACAAACCTGCACGTATTTGGAATGTGGGAGGAAACGAGCACCCAGAGAAAACCCTCGCAGTCACAAGGTGAACGTGAAAACTCCTTACAGATAGCACCCATAGTCCGGCTTGAACCCTGGCCTCTGGCATTGTAAGGGAGCAACTCTGCCACTGTGCCACTCATTACACATGATAAGAAGATTACATTTTGTGACAAATGATCCTTACAGAAGCATCCTGTGGGCCACGTGTGAAAGAGGGGCATTTGTCTTCCTGTTTCACCATAGTGGAAAGTATCGAGATCATTTACTCCTTTCATGGTTGTACAAAGCTTTTCCATCTTCAATACCAGTTTGACCTGAAAAAGATTAAGGATTACATTGCTTGAACATGCTTTGTGATAAGGCATTGCTATCTTGACTGCAAGAATTCTTACCTGCGAGATAACCAGGCAATTGCAATAACTGAAACAAGTAACATTTTCGCTGATTACATTTGTGAATTACACGGAGGAAGCTTCTACGCTACGTCAATTATATAAATTGTACGGTTAATGTATTCCTCTCAATTTGAAAATGGTCCCATAAAGATTGGCCATCTTCAACAACTCATGAAGACCCACAAATTTGTATATTAATGATTTGGACGAGGGGATTGAAGGCTTTGTGGCCAATTTTGCAGATGATACGAAAATAGGTGGAGGGGCAGGTGGTGTAGGGAAAGTTCGGACTCTGCAGAAGGACTTGGGGCAGGTTGGGAGAGTGGGCAGAGAAGTGTCATGTGGAATGTAGTGCAGCAAGGTGTGTAGTCATGCATTTTGTTTTGGTAGTAGGAATAAAGGTGTAGACTAATTTCTAAATGGGGAGCGAATCCAGAAATCGGAGGTGAAAGGGACTTGGGAGCGGGGGTACAGGATTCCCAAAAAGTTAATCTGCAATTCGAATCAGTAGTAAAGAAAGCAAATGCCACTCTAGCTTTTCTTTTGAGTGAACTTGTATACAAAAAAAGGGATGCTATGCTCAGGCTCCAAGGCGCTGATCAGGCCACATTTAGAATATTGTGAGCTATTTTGGGCACCATATCTGAAGAAGGATATGCTGGCTCTGGAGAGGGTCCAGAGGAGGTTTACAAGAATGATCCCAGGAATGAGTGGGTTAACCTATGATGAGCATTTGATGGCACTGGACTTGCTGGAGGTTAGAAGAATGAGGGGGGACCTCATTAGAATGAACAGATTAGTGAAAGGATTGGATGTAGAGAGGATGTTTCCACTAGCGGGAGAGTCTAGGACTGGAGGTCATAGCCTCAGAATTAAAGGACGTTCTTTTAAGGAGAGGAGGAGGAATTTCTTTAGATAGACATTAAAAGCAGGAGTAACTCAGCGGGACAGGCAGTATCTCTGGAGAGAAAGAATGGGTGACGTTTCAGATCGAGACCCATCTTCAGACTGGTTAGGGATAAGAGAAACGAGATATGGACGGTGATGTGGAGAGATAACGAACAATGAATGAAAGATATACAAAAATGTTACAATGATAAAGTAAAAAAGCCATTTTAAGCTGTTTGTAGGGTGAAAATGAGAAGCTGGTGCGACTGGGGTGGGGGAGGGATAGAGAGAGAGGGAATGCCGGGGCTACCTGAAGTGAGAGAAATCAATATTCATACCACTGGGCTGTAAGCTGCCCAAGTAAAATATGAGATGCTGTTCCTCCAATTTGCATTTAGCCTCACTCTGACAATGGAGGAGACCGAGGACAGAAAGGTCTGTTTGGGAATGGGAAGGACAATTAAAGTGTCCAGCAACCGGGAGATCTCATATCTTGAACAAGGGATACATTAGATGAGGTTGGAGGACATGCAAGTGAACCTCTGCCTAACCTGAAAGACTGTTGGGGTCGACAAAAGTGCTGGAGAAACTCAGTGGGTGCAGCAGCATCTATGTAAGAAAGAAGTTATTCCAGCATCTGCAGTTCCTTCTTAAACAGACTGTCGGGGTCCCTGGACAGAGTCGAGGGAGGAGGCATATTCTGCGGTCGCAGGGGAAGGTACCTGGGGAGGGGTGGTTTGGGTGGGAAGGGATGAGTTAACCAGGGAGTTGCGGAGAGAACAGTCTGCGGAAGGCGGAAAGGGTGATGATGGGAAAATGTGGCTGGTCGTGGAATCCCGTTGGATGTGGCGGACATTTCGGAGGATTATATGTTGTATGCAATGGCTGATGGGGTGGAAGGTCATGACTAGAGGGACTCTGTCTCTGTTGCAACAAGGAGTGGGAACGGGCAGAGCTGCGGGGTACCGAGAAGACACGAGTGAGGACCTCATCTATGATGGGAGAGGGGAACCCCCGTTCCCTAAAGAATGAGGATATCTTGGATGTTCTAGTGTGGACCATCTCATCATGGATGCAAATGGGCCGTAGGCAGAGGAATTGGGAGTAGGTAATAGAATCTTTGCAGGAAGCAGGGTGGGAAGAAGTGTAGTCGAGATAGTTTTGGGAGTCGGTGGGTTTGTAATAGACATCAGTCATTAGTCTATTTCTTGTGATGGAGACTGAGATCAAGAAGGGAGGGAGGTGTCGCCAATGGTCCAAGTAAATTTGTGTGCAAAATTGGTGAAGTTGATGAAGTCCATGAGTTCTGCATGGGTGCAGGAGGTAGCACCGATGCAGTCATCAATGTAACAGAGATTGAGTTTGGGGATAGGGCCAGTATAAATTTATTTAGTCAAAGGGTGGTGAATCTGGAATTCTTTGCCACTGAAGGGTCAGTGTGCAGAGGTAGAAGAGGCGGGTGTCACGTCAGTGGATATTTTTAGGCGGCAGAGGTGAAGATGGAGATTCTTGATGGTAGTACGGGTGTCTGTAATTGTTATATGGTTATATGGTTATGGGGAGGAGGCAGGAGAATGGGGTTAGGAGGGAGAGATAGATTAGGCACGATTCAAAGGCGTAGTAGATTTGATGGGCCAAATGGCTTAATTCTGCTCCTATCACATGAGCTTATGATCCGTACCTGGGTCAAATGTGAACCCCTGGTCTTTGCCAGATAACATTCCCTGGACGTGGGAATCACTTCAGTTCTAAACTGAACAAGTGAGTCAGTAAAAAAAATAGCCAACATATTGTACAATGCAATAGAAATCTGCAATATAGAAAATGCTTGAAAAACCTATGCCACAGCTATAGAGAAAGACACGGTTAATATTTCAAATAAAAATTATTTCATCAGAACTGCCTGATATTTTGGCAGCTGGCAATTTATAACATTTGCACAAGGTTATGGCGCTAAGACTTGCTTCACACATGAAGCACAAATGTTCAGGCTACAGCAAAGATCCTACAGCGAGCAAGATAGTCCACTCGACGAAAAAGACGTAGTACGGTCATGGGCAGATATATGGGTAATTTTCGGCCCCATTTCCGTAACCAGCATCCGTCTCCGCACCAAAGATTCCGTAGGATAATAGTGTGGAGACGGAAGCCGGTTATGGAAACATCCACATAAAAATAAAAGTTAACTGGTAAAAATCTTCTCATTTTCGGAATTTTAATTTATTAACACAAACTGTTCCCCTGCAACGTTGATTACACTGCGAGTCGGGTCGGGTCGGGTCCGGTTACTGAAATGGATGAAACAAAAGGCCCACGTTCCGCTCGGTTGTGTACTACACGTCAGCCCATTGCATTTATTGGAGTGGCCTATCTTGCTCCGCTATAGGATCTTTGGGCTACACATTGATGAAAGACCAATGAGAGGCTTATTAGTTATGCAGGATGGTGTTACAAATTTACACCCTCTTGACCAGAGGCTAACACTACATGCCTCTTTCTGACATGTAAGACAGCGAAGAGTACTAAAGAGGGACAACAAAATAAATGGCAATGCAATATGTCAACTCATTTAAAATGCAAGGTTCTAGTAGTTGGGTGGACAGTGACACAGCGGTCGAGTTGCTGCGTCACAGTCGATCCTGACTACGGGTGTTGTCTGTTCGGAGTTTGCACGTTCTCCCTGTGACCGCGTGGGTTTTCTCCAGGTGTGCAGGCTTCCTCCCACATTCCAAAGACGTGCAGATTTGTAGGCTAAGTGGCTTCAGTAAATTGTCCCTCATGTGTAGGATCAAATTTCCACGCTTTATCTCTAAACTAAATAATACAGCAAACATATCAATTCCAATCTTGCATTCTTGGAATCATATGTTTACTAATATAAAGCTTACTCTCTTTTCAGCAGGCATTCAAATTCATACCATTTTGTCATGTAGATTGAGCAGTTCGGTGCAATGTTGATCAAGCTCTTTGTTATATGCCAATGTAGCTTTTCCAGGCTTAGCAGTAAAATCATCTTCATCATCTGATTGTTCCTGTTCAGTTTCACTACTCCTGCAGAAATTAGCGAATTTCAATATCATGACTCGTTTAAAGGCCATACCCTGCTGACAGACGAGGTTTTAATTGAAAGGAATGAACAGTACCAATTATATAGCTGCAAAGATTATAGCTCAAAGACATTACTACGAATGCTATTACGAATCAGAGTATTGCATTCTCTGCATATTACAAATACAACCATTACCCTGTTCAGAACAGCAAGATAAAATATGTGAAAGGTTCACATCTGTTTCCTTACAAATTGCCAAGCACAGTTGCTCCATGACAAGATTAGTCTTATTTTAACAGAGTAGAATAACTCTTTATAAACTTAATTTTCCAAAGAATACTGCAAAATAATAATAATCAATAAAATCATGTATAAAATCATGAATAGTTCTCTTGCCCAGAGTAGGAATCGAAAACCAGAGGACATAAGTGCGAGGTGAGGTTGGGGGGGAGGGAGGGGAGAGATTTAATAGGAATCTGAGGGGTAACTTTTTCATGCATATGGTGGAAAGTGTATGGAATAAGCTACCAGAGGAGGTAGTCGAGGCATGTACTGTCGCAACATTTAAGAAACGTTTAGACAGGTACATGGATAGGACAAGTTTAGAGGGATATGGGCCAAACGCAAGAAGGTGGAACTAGTGTAGATGGGTAGTTGGTCGGTATGGGCAAGTAGGGCCGAAGAGCCTGTTCCACGCTGTAGCACTGACTCTACAAGACATATGTAAAAATGCCAGGGTGAAGGTGATGAACGGGTCCTTTTCAGGATGGCAGACAGTGACTAGTGGGGTGCCGCAAGGCTCAGTGCTGGGACCCCAGCTATTTACAATATAAATTAATGATTTGGACGAGGGAATTAAATGCAACATCTCGAAGTTTGCGGATGACACGAAGCTGGGGGGCAGTGTTAGCTGTGAGGAGGATGCTAGGAGGCTGCAGGATGACTTGGATAGACTGGGTGAGTGGGCAAATGCATGGCAGATGCAGTATAATGTGGATAAATGTGAGGTTATCCACTTTGGTGGCAAAAACAAGAAGGTAAACTATTATTTGAATGGTGACTGATTAGGAAAAGGGGAGATGCAGCGAGACCTGGGTGTCATGGTACACCAGTCATTGAAAGTAGGCATGCAGGTGCAGCAGGCTGTGAAGAAAGCGAATGGTATGTTGGCATTCATAGCAAAAGGATTTGAGTACAAGAGCAGGGAGGTACTACTGCAGTTGTACAGGGACTTGGTGAGGCCACACCTGGAGTATTGCATACAGTTTTGGTCTCCTAATCTGAGGAAAGACATTCTTGCCATAGAGGGAGTACAGAGAAGGTTCACCAGACTGATTCCTGGGATGGCACGACTTCCATATGAAGAAAGACTGGATAGACTCGGCTTGTACTCGCTGGAATTTAGAAGATTGAGGGGTGATCTCATAGAGACTTACAAAATTCTTAAGGGGTTGGACAGGATAGATGCAGGAAGATTGTTCCCGATGTTGGGGAAGTCCAGGACAATGGGGTCACAGTTTAAGGATAAGGGGGAAGTCTTTTAGGACCGAGATGAGAAAATCGTTTTTCACACAGAGAGTGGTGAATCTGTGGAATTCTCTGCCACAGAAGGTAGTTGAGGCCAGTTCGTTGGCCATATTTAAGAGGGAGTTGGATGTGGCCCTTGTGGCTGAAGGGATCAGGGGGTATGGAGAGAAGGCAGGTACGGGATACTGAGTTGGATGATCAGCCATGATCATATTGAATGGCGGTGCAGGCTCGAAGGGCCAAATGGCCTGCTCCTGCACCTAATTTCTATGTTTCTATGTTTGAATCAATTTTCAGGATCAGAAATATTTTCATTTAAACAATCTGAAGTAGATTCAATAGTTAACATTTCTGAATGTAAAAAATGTAAAGAAATGCTTACTTGCTGTTGAGTTTGATATTAACAATTTTATTTGCAATTGTGAATCCTGCGTCATTACAAGTTTCCCATTTCAGTATGAGGTTATGCCAATCTGCAGCATTGTCCTTTATTTTTCTGGAACTATTATTCGAGTCTGTTTTTCTTGGAGTCATTAAACGTGAACTAGGGTATGAATCTATTTAAGAAAAAAAATTGTTTTAAGAATTCAGCAGAATGCCAAATCAAATCACTAAAATCTTAACCAAGCTATCAGTAATAAACTAGAATGTAATGCTGGAGTAACTTAGGTCAGGAAGCATCTCTGAAGAGGTGCTGTTTTGGGTCGGAATCCTTCTTCAGATGAAGTAGGATCCTGACCTGAAACGTCACCTATTTTATTTTTTTCTCCAGAGATGGTGCCTGACCCACAGAGTTACTCCAGCATTTTGTGTCTATCTTCGGTACAAAGCAGCGTCTGCAGTTCCGTCCTCTACAATGAACATTAACCGTTTAGTTCTGTCTCAAGACAGCTATTAGAAACATAGAAAATAGGAGCACGAGTGGGGCATTCGGCCCTTCGAGCCAGCACCATGGCTGATCGTCCAAAATCAGTAACCCGTTCCTGCTTTTTCCCCATATCCCTTGATTCCATTAGCCCTAAGAGCTAAATCTAACTCTCTTGAATCCAGTGAACTGGCCTTCAGTGCCTTCTGTGACAGAGAATTCCACAGATTCACAACTCACTGGGTGAAAATGTTTTTCCTCATCTCTGTTCTAAATGGCCTACCCCTTATTCTTAAACTGGGACCCCTGGTTCTGGACTCCCCCAACATCGGGAACATTTTTCCTGGATCTAGCCTGTCCAATCCCTTAAGAATTGTATATGTTTCTATAAGATCCCCTCTCATTTTTCTAAATTCCAGTGAATACAAGATCAGTCGACCCATTCTTTCATCATATGTCAGTCCCGCCATCCTGGGAATTAACCTG